>MU001501.1:17051-37892 GCA_010093485.1 Karstenula rhodostoma CBS 690.94
ATAATTAGTATTAGTTAATAGAATATTAAGTATTAGTTAATAAAATAATTAGTATTAATTAATAAATAAAATAATTAGTATTAATTAATAAAATATTAGATATTAGTTAATAAAATATTAGATATTATTACTTTATATATATATTACTTTTTATAGGATATATAGTATATATTCTATAACCTAATATACTTAGGTTTAAATATATATAGTTATAGTATTCTTTAATAATAGGGGGAACTTTTATTATATTTAGATAGGTTATAATTTATTTTTAAACTAGTTATTAATATTTTTATAAATAAAGGATCTTAGATTATATAGCCCTAGAAGATAAAGTATAAAAAAAAAAAAAAAAATTTTCTAAAGAGAATTAGTATAGTAAAGAATAGAATTTTAATAAAATTTAATAAAAATTATAAAAATATTATATTTATACTTTTATATTATTTAGATTTATATAAAATAAAAAATTTTTATTATTATATTTTATTATATATAAGTTATACTCTTTATAATAATATATAAATAAAAAAGCTTAGATTTAAATTTAATTTTAAATATAATATACTTTAAAAAAGAATATTATCTAGTTTATTATATAAAAGTATAAAAGTTAAATAGTAAAAAATAAAAAAACTAATATTAGAGAAATATATAAAAGTACTAATAGGGTTAGTATTAAAAAGAAATATACTAAGAGATAAAATAATAAAAAAAAAGACTAAAATATAAAAAAAAAAAAAAAAAAGTAATTAAAAGAAACTAGTATAAAAAAGGTAAATAAAAAACTAAAATAAAAATTAGAAAAGATAATAATATAAAAAGTAGTAAATATATAAAACTTATTTACTATAATAATTAAAAATATTATAATAAATAAAAAGAAGTAAAAATATAAAAACTTTATTTAGAATTTACTAGAAATAGATATAAATATAATAAATAGTATAATTAATAAAACTATAGTAATTAAAATAATAAACTATTTATAAAATTAAAAAATAGTACTATAAATATAGAGAGTATAATATAAAAAGGAAAAAAGGTTTTTTACTAATATAGAAAATAAAATAAGTAAACTTATAGTAAAAAAAGATATATTATCTAGAGAAAATAAAGGAAATAATATAAATTAAAAATAAAACTAATTAGTATTATTATAGTATTTAAAAGGTATATATATAAAGTCTAGTTTTATAAAGAAAAATATAGTAAAGTTTATATTATTATATATAATAATAAAGTAGGGCTAAACTATTAGAATTATTAGGGAGATAAAATAGTAATAAATATAAATAATAATTTAGATAGAATTTAAAGTAGTAGAAATAATAGTATAGAAGTAAAAAGTATTATTTAGTAAATAAAAAAAAGGCTATATAATTATAGTAAAGAAATACTTATTTAGAATTTTATATTATATAATAAAAGGGGAAGAAACTATAGAATATATAGATTTATCTATATAAAAAAAATTTAAAAAATAATTAAAAATAGAAAAGAGATAATATATACTAAGGGTAAAGTTTAGAATTAAAATATTTATAATTTTATTTTAGAATACTATTTTAAATATATATATTAAAAAAGATATAACTATAATATAATTTAATTTCTAGATAGATATAATTATAAAATATAATAAAAAGGTATTTAAAAATTTTATAGTAATTAAGAATATATATATTATCTATATAATAAATAGATTATCTTTTAAAAAATTATTATTAAAGAAATTATTAAATAATAACTTAGTAAAATATAATTTAGTAAAAGATTTATAGCTAATATATTATATTATTAAAGAGAAAAGTTTTAGTAATATTAATATATAAAAGGATATACCTTATAATAGAGATTAATAAAAAAGTTTAAATATATATAAAGAATTATATTAAGGGGGGCTATAGAAAAATTAAATTTTTATAACTACCCCTATTATAGTTTTTAGATACTAGATATTAGTTAATAGAATAATTAATATTAATTAATAGAATATTAAATATTAGTTAATAAAATAATTAATATTAGTTAATAAAATAATTAATATTAGTTAATAAAATATTAAATATTAGTTAATAAAATAATTAATATTAGTTAATAGAATATTAAGTATTAGTTAATAGAATAATTAGTATTAGTTAATAAATAGAATAATTAGTATTAGTTAATAGGATACTAGATATTAGTTAATAAAATATTAAATATTACTATTTTATATATATACTATTTTTTATAAAATATATAATATATATCCTATAATCTAATATACTTAGAAACTATTAGTAATAATAGAGATTTTTAAATAATAAAAAATATAACTTATAAAAATCTACTTTAAAATAGAAATATAAATAGACTACTAGAATTTTACTAATTTTATATTAATTAAAAAGTTTAATTAATAATAAATATAATAGATAGAAGTTTTAATAAATTTTAATTTTATAATTTATTATTAATTTAGAACTTTTAATAATATAGTAGATACCTTAAGTAAATAATTAGACTTAACTAAAAATAAAATTAAACTATATAATATAATATTATATAAATATAAAAATAATATATTTAAATATAATTAACTAAAAATTAGAGTATAAATAGCTAGTCTAAAATATATAAAACTAAAAATATAAAATTTTTAGAACTATTAGAAATTTAATTAAGACTAGAAAAAAAAATATAACCTCTTTAAATATAATTTTAATAAAACTAGATAAGACTATTAATAGTAGATTATTATTAACTATAGATATATACCTATTCTAATTAAAAAACTATATAAATTAAAAAAATAGAGATACTTAAATATTAAAAAAATAATATATTATATTATAAATAAATATATTATCTCTAAGTTTAAATAGTTAGTAATATAAAAAATAAATAACTATTTAATTTACTATAAAAATAAGTTTAAGAGATATAAGCCTTATAAATTTCTATAATTACTCTCTATAGTAAAATAACTATAGTAAAATATAATAATAAATTTTATTATAAAACTTCTAAAATTATTATAACTAGAAATAAAGTATATATATAATACTATTATAGTAATAATATATAGACTTATAAAAATAGCTAAATTTAGGTCTATAAAAAAATTTATAATAATAGAGAAACTAGTCTATAAAATAAATAATATACTATTTTTTAAATATAAATTACTAGAAGAATTTATTATAAATAAAAATAAATTTTTTATTTTAAAGTATTAGAATACTCTTACTATAGCTCTAGAAATAAACTAAAAACTATTAATAAATTTCTATTTTAAAATAGATAAATAAATAAAATATATAAATTAGATATTTAAGTAGTATTTATAATTTTATATTAATAAGTAATAGAATAACTAAATAGAACTTTTATTAATTATATAATTAATATATAATAATTTAAGGTTAGATATAATAAAATACTTACTCTACTATATAAACTATAAATATAAACTAGTTATTTATTAAAATTTAAAAAATATAGAAAATATTTCTACTAGAGTCTAAGATAAAGCTTAGAAAATAAAAAATTTTTATAAAATTCTATAAAAAAAATTATCTATAGAGCCCTTATAGTATTTAAAAATATAAATAAGTAAAGAATTAAAAAACTAACCTTTAAAAAGGGAGATAAAGTTTTTCTATTATAGAAAAATTTAAAAATAAAATAACTAAGTAAAAAACTAAATTATTTATAAATAGAACCTTTTAAAATTTAAAAAATAAAGGGACTAATTATAACTAAACTACTTTTATTAATAAATATAAAGATATATTTTATTTTTTATAAATTACTATTAAAACTAATAACTCTAAATACTCTAATTAAAACCTAGCTAGAGTTAGAAAATAATAAATATAAAATTAAAATAATTAAGAATTTATAAATAGTTAAGGATTAGTAAAAATATTTAATTAAATAAAAAGAATAGCTAGAATAATATAATATTTAAAAACTAAAAAAAAATCTTATAAATTATAAGAAACTACTAGAAAACTTCTACTAGTTAATAGTAAAAGACTAATTTTAAAAAGATTAAATAATAAGAATATTAGTCTAAAATTAAAAAAAAAATTAGAAAAAATAAAGAAATTAATAATAAAAGAATTAGTTTATAACTAGTCTAGATTAATTAAGGATTTATATAGTAGTAATATAGAAATAGTACTAATATTTATACTTTTTAAAATCTTCTTTTCTAGATAATCTAGTATATTAAATATATAAATATTATAAGTTATAAATAACTACTTTTACTTTTTTATTTTTATAATTTCTACTTTTAAATAAATAATTTTAGCCTTAGTATAAAGAAGAATAAAATACTTTTTATATTTTTTAAACTAAATATATTTCTATTTTTTTTTAGAAATTTAAAAATTATATTTTATATAAATAGTAATATATATAATATACTCTCTAGTTAAAGTATTTAAAAAATACTTTAGAACCTTTTTTTCTATATAATAAGTATATTTTATTAGTATTAATAAATTATAATAATAAATCTTATTAGTATAGATATAGTAATAATTAGTTAATAATTATTTTAATATCTTAGATATAGTTAGAGAGGCTTAGAAAATCTAGAAAAGAATATAATATTATATCTAGAGGTATAAAAGAATAAATTTTTATACCCCTAAACTATACTATAATAATAAATTATAGAGTAAAAATAAAATATTAGAATAATAACTTTAAAGGAGGAAATAATATTATAATTATAGTAAAACTAAACTAGAAAAAAGAAAAAAATTATATATAAAATATTAGTAATAGAAATAAAACTAATAGATACTTATATATAAGTTTATAGAATAGTTTATATTATAAGTTATATAACTATAATTTTACTAAAAATATAAAATTCTAGAAATATTAAATTTTAATAGGAGTAGAGTAAATACTTCTACTAAAAAAATAAAATCTATAAAAATAAACTAGAGAATTCTAAAATAGTAAAAATTAAAATAACTAGTATATAATCTAAAAGAATCTCTATATAGTTTCTATTTTTTATAATTAATTTAAAATATTATTTAGAAGTAGTTATTTTTATATCTAAATTAAAGCTATTTATATATATATAAATATTTAGTTTTCTTTTAATATTATTATATTATATTCTATTATAATATAGAATTATTATTTAATTTTATATTTATCTCTATTATATTTTATTTCTTAAATAATTCTTAAGGTATAAATCTAGAATAGGTATATAGAAAACCCCTTATAATATTATCTTTTATAAAAATAAAAGGGTTTTTTAAAAAATAATCTTTAATAGCCTTAATATAATAAAAACTACTATAATAAAATATAATTAATAAAATCTTAGTTTAAATAATATTATTTTTTTAGATAAGTTATTTAATAATACTCTATATCTATTAAATTAAGATAATAATAATAAAAAAATAAATACTAATAATATAATAAATTAAATATAAACTCTAACCCTTTAATAATTATACTATTTTATTTTATTTTATAAATACTAAATATAGTATTCTATTATTTACTATTATTTAATTCTAGTTTATTTTAAATATTATTAAATAATATTAAATATACCTAAGGAGGGTAAGAAATATACTATAAAAAATAGTATTATTAATAATACCCCTACTACCCCTATAGAAAAAGCTAAAAAGGTATAATTAAATATTAAAAATTAGTAGAAACTAACTAAGTATTATATAAAGTATAATTAAATAACTAAAAATAATATATTTTTTTTCTTTTTAGAATAAAAATATAGAGTTCTACTAATCTAATTTTATATTATTTATATATAATTATATTAAATAATAATAAATAGTATATATTTTTATTTTTAATATAATTATATATAATAGCTAAAAGTATTTTTTATTTTACTTTAAATTTACTATCTATAAATATATTAGAAACTAATATAATATTATATTTATTACTAGAAAATAATATTAAATAATATTAAATATTATAATATAATATAAAATAGTTTTATTTTATATAGAATCTAGTAGAATAGTTAATTATAAATAATATAATTTTATTTTAAATTTACTATTTAGAGTTTTATTTATAACTAATCTAATATTATATTAATTATTAGAAAATAGAATTAAATATTATTATATTCTATATATTTATATAAACTAGTTATTTTTTTTATATATAATTATATAGTATATAATTTTATATATAGATTATAGTTTATTTAGATTATTATAAAAAAGCTATATTTTAATATTTTATAGAATTATAACTCTATATATATCTATAGAAACTTATTATTTATTATACTTAATAATTTTATTATTTATTACTTATAGTTTTATACTTATCTCCTCCCTTATAGTAGGTAGTAATCTAATAAGCTTATTAAGTAAATACTTATATAAGAATTAAAAATAATTATTATTTACTATATTTAATAGTTTTATTATTTATTATTTATAATTTTATACTTATCTCCTTCCTTATAGTAGATAAGAATCTAATAAGTTTATTAAATAAATAGTTACTATTATAAATACCTACTAAAATTATATATTTTAGGGATAATATAAGTAAGAAAGATATAATTCTATTTTATATATAATTAAAACTAGAATTTAATATTCTAAAAAATTCTTAGAGCTATTTATTAATTAATATTAAATAATATAATTTAATATTAAATACTATTTAATAATATTAATTAGTATTTTACTAGTAGTTTTTATTAGAATTAGTATTATTATAAATATCTACTAAGATTATATATTTTAGAAATAATATAAATTAAAAAGATATAATTCTATTTTATATATAGTTAAAACTAGAATTTAATATTTTAAAAGGTTTTTAGAATTATCTATTAGTTAATATTAAATAATATAATTTAATATTAAATACTATTTAATAATACTAACTAGTATTTTACTAGTAATTTCTATTAGAATTAGTACTATTATAAATACCTACTAAAATTATATATTATAGGGATAATATAAGTTAGAGAGGTATAATTCTATTTTATATATAATTAAAACTAGAGTTTAATATTTTAAAAGGTTTTTAAAACTATCTATTAGTTAATATTAAATAATATAATTTAATATTAAATACTATTTAATAATATAAAATTATTATAGTTAAATTATAGTTAAAGTAAATAGTTTAAATATTAACTTTAAAACTAAAAGATTTTATTAATTATTAAGTCTACTATCTTTTATATACTTAGATAATATAACTAAATTATATAAATATAAATATTATTTTAACTATATTTATAGACTATATATTATAGAGTAGAATTTTATTAATATAACTAGAATATATTTTATTATTTAAATTAATAGTTCTTAAAACTCTTATTAGTAGCTAACTAGATATTATAAAATTAACTATAAAAAATATTATAAAACTCTTTTAAAAGTTATTTATATAATATTATAAATAAAAGTAATAAAAACTTTAGTTTTTATTTTAAACTAATCTATATTATAGGTATCTAGTATTTAATAAAATTAAGTCTAAATTAATAGTTTTTAATTAAATAGATATATATCTAGTATTTAATTAAATTAAGTCTAGATTAATAGCTTTTAATTAGATAGATATTAAAACTAGTAAGATATACTATTTTAATAATTACTAAATATTTTCCTTATTTAATTAATATAGTTTTTTAAAAGCTATTTATATAATAGAATATTTTTAATTAAAACTAAGAATAATATAATAATATATTAAATATAAAAATAAATTACTAGTAAAATATAATAATTCTTATTAGACTATAATACTATTATATAATTTAATATAAATAAAAATAAATTAAATATTATTATTTATATTATATTTTAAATCTAATTAGTCTTTTATATATTATATAATATATAAATTACTATAGAATTATATTAAATAATATTAAATATAGAAAGTCTATAGAATATAATATAGTTTTATATAAATAAAATTTTTTTTTTTTTTTTTTAGGGTCTAGATATTATATAAGATCTTAGTATATTTTAGTAATTAAAATTATTATTTTTAATTTAGAGTTTTTTATTATTAAATTATTTTATTTTAAAGTCTAGGTATTATATAAGATCTTAGTATATTTTAGTAACTAAAATTATTTTTTTTAATTTAGATTTTTTTATTATTAAATTTTTTTACTTTAGAGTCTAGGTATTATATAAGATTTTAGTATATTTTAATAACTAAAATTTTTTTATTAATTTAGAATTTTTTATTATTAAATTTTTTTATTTTAGAGTTTAGGTATTATATAAAATTTTAATATATTTTAGTAATTAAAATTATTTTTTTTAATTTAGAATTTCTTATTATTAAATTTTTTTACTTTAGGATCTAGATATTATATAAGATCTTAATATATTTTAGTAATTAAAATTTTTTTTTTTAATTTAGAATTTCTTATTATTAAATTTTTTTATTTTAGAGTCTAGGTATCGCGTAAAATCTTAGTATATTTTAGTAACTAAAATTATTTTTTTTAATTTAGAATTTCTTATTATTAAATTTTTTTACTTTAGAGTCTAGGTATTATATAAAATCTTAGTATATTTTAGTAACTAAAAATTTTTTTTTTAATTTAAACCTAGATATTTTTTTATTTTAGTAAATATATAGACTATTATTTTCCTATTTAGAATTCTAAAATAAAAAGGCCTATATATATAAAATTATTAATAGTTTTTTTATAATTTAGAAATTTAAATATTATATCTAAATAATTTATATTTATTCTAGATTTTCTTTAAAAAATTTAATAATTTTAGTAGTTAAGATTTTTTTAGTTTATTATTATATAGCTAATTTAGTTAAAATATTTAGAATTTTTAGTTTTACTTTTTATAGGTACCTTATACTAGTAATCTATAATATTAATTCTTAGCTATATATTATTTAATTTTTCTAGTTAATATTTAAATTATTTTCTAATAACTAGTTATAGTTTATAATAGCTTCTAGACTTTTTATATTTATTATAGTAAAGCTATATTAGGTTTTAAATTTTTTAATACCTATTAGTAATAATAGTATTTTAAAATATAACTAGTTTTTATTATATTTTTAAAAAAATATTCTATTTACTATTTCTAATTAAACTAGCTCTATTTTATTATAATATAGTAAATTATATTTTTTTATTATTCTAGATAAAATTAAATATTTAGTAGTATTAGAATTTATTAGTATATTTATTTAGAATTCTTTAATTATAATCTATTTTTCTATATAAAATTCTATAGTACTATTATTTTTATTTATTTTTTAAACCTTTAGAATATATTTACTAGCTTAGCTTATTATATAGTAGTATTCTAGTTTTTTAATATTATTTAAATTTTATTATAGATTTCTATATATTTATATTTATTATATAATAGATAATTATTATATTATAAGTTTTTTATTTTTTTAAATTTTTTTATATATTACCTCTAGTTACTCTATTAGTATTTCTAAAGAATTTTAAAATAATTCTAATATATATATTTTTATTATTATTTTATTTTAAAAATTTAAATAAGTTTTTTTTTATTTATTTAATTTTATTATATAGGTTACTCTATAACTAAATAGTTATATAATATAATATATTTATAATATTTCTTTTATTAGTTATTAATAATTTTTTTTTTTATTAAAATATTTTAGATATTTTTCTATATAGTTATAGTTTTTTTATTAAACTTATTATATATATTTTAGGTCTTTTTATAAGGGATAAATATTATTACTATATTTATAAAAAAAATTAGTTTTTTTTAAATTATATTCTATAGACTAATATTCTACTATATACTTTTATTTCTAATATATAAAATAATAATATAAATAATATTAATACTATTTTAAAATATTATAGTATTTTTTCTATTTCTTATATATATATATATAATATAATTTTATAGTATAATCTTTTTTTAATAGTTTTTTATATTTTAATTTACTAAATATTTTTATTACTATATTTTTTTCCCTTTTATAGTATTTATATTTAGTAAATTTATAATATTATTATTTAAATATTAAATAGTTTTTATTTATTTAAATTTACTATACTAGAACTAGTATTCTATTTTACTTTTTTTCTATTTAATAATATATTTAATTAGTATTTATATCTATAATTTTAATTTTATAGTTATAAATTAATATAAAATATTTACTACTTTTATATATTTAATATAAATTTTATAGAATTTAATTTATAATATTTTTTTTATTAATTATTTTCTAGACTTTTATTAATAGTTTAGAGATTTTAGATTTATTATTTATAATATCCCCCTATAATAATATAGGGATTTTAAACTATAGTATTACTATAGCTATTTTTATTATTTAGACTTACTTACTCTAGAACTTTCTTAAAAAATATTTAGTTTTAAAGTATTTTTTTTCTTTATAGTTTAGATAAGCCCTATTTTTAAAATATTACTATTAGATATTATTTTATTTCTTTTACTATATAATTTATTTTTTTCTTTTATAAACTTTATTTTTTATAATTATATTTTTATTATAATTCTTTTATTTATAATATAGTTTTTATATATTAGTCTTTAAATTAAATACTAATTTAGTAGATTTTTTCTTTTTTAGCTATTATTTATATAATTAATAATTAATTTATACTATTAGTTCTATTAGGGTTTTTAGATTATTAGACTTTTTATAATAGAGTAATTTATTCTTAATAAACTCTTTTAAACTATTATAGTATACTTTCTATAATAGAATATTATTTTAATTAATTTTAGTCTAGAGCTATTAAAATATAGTAAAATATTTACTAGTTAATTTTATTTACTTAATATATTAAATAAATTATTTAGCTTATTATTTTTTATTTATTTTTTTAAATATAATTTTAATTTATTTTTTAAATTTCTTTTAAAATTTAAATATTTTTATAGTTTTTTTATTCTATTAGTCTAGTTTTATTTTATATACTAGAAAGTCTTTAATAATAAAATATATTTATTCTACTATTCTTTCTATTATATATATTATAGTTACTAGAATTTTAGTCTAGTTATTTCTAAATATATTATTATTATATTTATAGTATAATTTTATATTTATAAGAAAAATTTTAAGATTACTTTTAATTTTTTTATTATATTTTTCTAGAATCTAAAAGTTAATTTATATTAAATTAGCTATTACTATTAGAATCTATACCTATTCTAAAATAATAGTTAATTAAATTTTAAACTACTCTATCTTTTTAGCTTATATAGTTAAAAAAGTAGCTAAATTACTAACTAGATCTAAGGCTAAACTTCTATTTAAGCCTTTTATACTAGTAGATATATTTAGTAATACTATATTAATTTAAACCCTTAAATAATTAAAATATTATAAGGGGTTTTTTATATATCTAACCTAAGTTTATATTTTAAGGATTATTTAAGAAATAAAATATAATAGAGATAAATATAAAATTAAATAATAATTCTATATTATAATAAAATATAATATAATAATATTAAATAAAAACTAAATATTTATATATATATAAATAACTTTAATTTAAATATAAAAGTAAATTATTTCTAAATAATATTTTAAAATTAATTATAAAGAATAAAAACTATATAGAAATTCTTCTAGATTATATACTAGTTATTTTAATTTTTATTATTCTAGAATTTTCTAGTTTATTTTTATAAATTCTATTTTTTTAGTAGAAGTATCTACTCTACTTCTATTAAAATTTAATATTTTTAGAATTTTATATTTTTAATAGAATTATAGTTATATAATTTATAATATAAGCTATTTTCTAAACTTATATATAAGTATCTATTAGTTTTATTTTTATTACTAATATTTTATATATAATTTTTTCCTTCCTTTTAGTCTAGTTCTATTATAATTATAATAATATACTAGTAAATTAAATTTATATTAGAAATTTTTATAAATTTTATCTAGATAATATAGATATAGATTAGTTTATTACTTAAAATCTAATAAATATTTATATATAATTCTAGAATTAAAGTTATTTATTATTAATTATAGTTAGTTATTTTAGTTTCTAAATCTCCTTTTAGTATTATATAAAATATTCTAGTATATAGAATTTCTAGAACTTAAACTATAATATATTATCTATATTATTTAAATTAATAATAAGTTACTTAAATTAAATATTTATAGTAACTATATTTAAAAGGTTAATATTCTTTATATATATATTAGAAATAAATTTTTATAATTATATATTATTAAATATTTTATCTTCTACTTTAGTACTAATATAGAAGAGTTTAATTAAAATATTAAATTATAGATTTTATTTCTATATATACTTTATTAGTTTAGGTTCTTTTAAATAATAGTTTTATTTATAAAAATTAATAGGGTCTATATTCTATAACTTTTTTAATAATTAATTAATTTTTATATTAGACTAAGATTTATTTTTAGTATTATAGTCTACCTATATAACTAAAAGGTCTAGTAATAAAAAGTTTCTAATAGTCTAATTTATAATATTATATAAATAGTTTAAATTTATAATTTACTTTTTATTATTTTTATTAATATAGATTTATTTCTAATTAAAATTTTATATTTAGATTTTCTTTAATTTATTTTATAGTTTTATTACTAGAAATTATTTTTATATATAGAATATAGTAATAGAATAGAATTATACTTAAATATATTTATTTTTATTAAAATATTATATAATAGTTTAGTATTCTTTATTAGTTACCTCGTTAATATTATTTTTATTTAGAAGTAGTACTATAGTATTTAGTATAGTAGATATAATATTAAAATCTATAATAAAATTATTTAAAATAATAGAAATAACTACTATTATAATTTTAATAATATATTTTTATAAATAGATATATTAGCTAATTTTATTTAATTTTAAATATTATAATTATAGAAAGTATACTAAAAGGTAATATAATAAAAAATAATACTAACTATAGAAAATAAAGGATTAGTAGTAAAATTTAAAAAAACTAGTTACTAATATTATATAATAATATTCTATAGAAATATAGGGCTAATAGAATAATAGAACTATATAATATTATTCTATATAAAATAGATATTTTAGAAATAATAAATATTCTAGAGATAATCCCCTTTATATAGAATAATAGAATATTAAAAGAATAAAATAACTAGTATATAGTTTAAAAAAATCTCTATATAATTTCTATTTTTTATAGTTAATTTAAAATATTATTTAGAAGTAATTTATTTTTATACTCTAATTAAAGCTATTTATATATATATAAATATTTAGTCTTCTTTTAGTATTATTATATTATATTCTATTATAATATAGAATTATTATTTAATTTTATATTTACCTCTATTATATTTTATTTCTTAAATAATTTTTAAAATATAAATCTAGATTAGATATATAGAAAACCCTTTATAATATTTTAATTATCTAAGAATTTAAATTAATATAATATTACTAAATATATCTACTAATTTAGAAAACTCTAGAATAAATATTATTTTAGATCTAGCTAGTAATCTAGTAATCCTTTTAGTAGTATAAGTTAAAAAGATAGAATAGTTTAAAATATAATTAACTATAATTATAAAATAGATTTAAGCCCCTATAACTATAATAATATATCTATTAAAAATTAACTTTAAAATTCTAGAACTCTATAATAAAAAAATAAAAACTAATTTTAAAATATTTTTAATAAATATAGAGTTATATTATAGATATAACTATAATATATTTAGAAATAACTAAATAAGAATTTTAGCTACTATAATATATATTATAGAAAGGATAGTAAAATAGATATATTTAATTATTAAAAACTTTCTAGTATATAAAATAGAACTAGAAAAATAAAATAAAAAAACTATAAAAATCTTTATATTTTAAAGAAAATTTAAAAAATAAATTAAAATTATATTTAGTAAAGTAAATAAAGAATAATAGACTAAATAACTTATTTAATATATTAAATAAATAGAATTAGCTAGTAAATACTCGACTATATTTTAATAATTCTAGACTAAAATTAATTAGAATAATATTCTACTATAAATAGTCTATTATAATAACTTAAAAAAGTTAATTAAAAATAAACTATTTTATTATAAAAAGTCTAATAGTTTAGAAGCCCTAATTAAATTAATAATATAAATTAATTATTAATTATATAAATAATAGCTAGAGAAGAAATAATCTACTAAACTAGTATTTAATTTAAAGACTAATATATAGAAATTATATTATAAGTAAAAAAATTATAATAGAAATATAATTATAAAAAATAAGGTCTATAAAAAAAAAAAAAAAAATCTTTATAATAAAAAAAAAAAAAAATTATTTAATAATAATATTTTAAAAATAGGACTTATCTAAACTATAGAGAAAAAAAAATACTTTAAAACTAAATATTTTTTTAAAAAGTTTTAGAGTAAATAAGTCTAGATAATAAAAGTAGTTATAATAATACTATAGTCTAGAACTTTTATACTACTATAAAAGAATAATATAAAAAATAAATTTAATTTTTTTAAATTTACTAATAGAAGTCTAGAAAATAATTAATAAAAAAAATATTATAAATTAAATTTTATAAAACCTATACTAAATATATAAAAGTAGTTAGTTTAAATTTTAATTTAGGCCTATAGAACTATATAATATATTTATAATAAAAAAGAAACCTTTTTATTTTTTTTTAATATTTATTTATTTATTTTTAGACTTTTATTTATATAATTTAGATCTTTTTTTTATATATTTTTTTTATATTTTTTTTTAATTATTAGTATAATACTAACTAATAGTTATTTTAATATTAATTCTTTTATTTATTTATATTTATTAATATTTTTAACTTTTATTTATAACTTATAATTTATTTTATTACTATTACTATTACTATTAATATTATTTATTTATTATTATCTACTTATTATTATTATTAATATTATTTACTACTTTTTATTTTATTTACTATTATAGGGTAGCTATTATTTACTTTATATTTAATAATTATATAGATTACTTTAACTTAATTATAATTATTTTTATTATAAAGTCTAACTCCTTTTAATTTTTAAAAATTATTATAATTATTTTTTATTACTTATATATAAAGTTTTTATTTTTAATTAATTATTATAATATTATTTCTATTTAGATTAGTAATATTATATTAATAATACTATATATATATATATATAAGAAACTTACTAATAAACTCTATAATTATATAGTCTATAGTTATAACTTATAGTATTTATATACTAGATTAATTATTATACTAATAGAAATTAACTTACTAAATAATATATTAAATTTTATAATATATATAGTTAGATATATCTAGATTACTAATAGACTTACTACTAGTATATACTAAGTTATATTTATTACTAAAAATTAATTATTTATTATTATTAATTATTTTAATAGAATAGAATATAGTATAGGTTTTTTTTTATAAAAACTAGTTTTTATATATAATACTATAAATTACTTATTACTAATAGATAATCTCTCTTTTATATTCTTTTTTAAATTATAATATTATTAATATTTTATAATATTTTTAATATTTTATAACTTCTCTATAATTATATATTAGATATTAGTAAATAAGGAATATACTATTCTATTAGTATTATATAATATTATAATATTATAGTATTATAATATTATTATATTATATAATATATATAAATAGGTTAATACTTAGTTAATTAAATCTAGTATTATAGGTATTCTTTTTTCTCTTTTATTATAAATAGTACTATTCTTTAGAACTATTTAATAAAATTATATAATATTTCTAGATTTCTCTTTATTACTAGATAGTTATAATAGTAGCTTTATATTAAAAAAAAAAAAAAAAAAAAAAAAATTAAAAATAGTAAATACTTTATACTAGTTTATAACTATAAAATTAGAATTATAGATATAAATACTAATTAAATATATTATTAAATAAAAAAAAAGTAAAATAGAATACTAGCTCTAATATAATAAATTTAAATAAATAATAACTATTTAATAATTATATAGTAGTACTATAGAGTTACTAAATATAAATACTATAAAAGGGAAAAAAATATAGTAATAAAAATATCTATTAAATTAAAATATAAGAAACTATTAAAGAAAAATTATATTATAGAATTATATTATATATATAAATATAAAAAGTAAAAGAAATACTATAATATTCTAGAATAATATTAATATTATTTATATTATTACTTTATATATTAGAAATAAAAGTATATAGTAAAATATTAATCTATAGAATATAATTTAAAAAAAATTAAAAAATTTTATAAATATAGTAATAATACTAATCCCTTATAAAAAAACCTAAACTATATATAATAAGTTTAATTAAAAAACTATAACTATATAGAGGAATATCTAGAATACTTTAGTAAAAAAAAAAAACTACTAATAATTAGTAAAGAAAATATTATAAATTTATTAAATTATATAATTATTTAGTTATAGGGTACCCTATATATTATAACTAAATAAATAAAAAAAAACTTATTTAAGTTTTTAAAATAGAATAATACTAGAAATATATATACTAGAATTATTCTAAAACCCCTTAGAAACGCTAATAAAATAACTAGAGGTAATATATAAAAAAGTTTAAAAAAATAAAAAATCTATAAAATAATAACTATTTATTATATAATAAATATAAGTATATAAAAGTTTATAATAAAACTTAAATAAAATAAAAAAACTAGAATACTATTAAATAATAAGCTAAGCTAGTAAGGGTATTCTAAAGACTTAAAAAGTAAATAAAAATAATAGAACTATAAAACTTTATATAGAAAAATAAATTATAATTAAAAAATTCTAAATAAATATACTAATAAATTTTAGTACTACTAAATATCTAATTTTATCTAGAGTAATAAAGAAATATAATTTACTATATTATATTAAAATAGAGCTAGTCTAATTAGAAATAATAAATAGAATATTTTTTTAAAAATATAATAAAGACTAGTTATACTTTAAAATACTATTATTACTAGTAGATATTAAAGAATTTAAGAACTAATATAATTTTATTATAATAATTATAAAAAGTCTAGAAGCTATTATAGATTATAACTAGTTATTAAAAAATAATCTAGATATTAACTAGAAAAATTAAATAATATATAGCTAAGAATTAATATTATAAATTACTAGTATAAAATATCTATAAAAAGTAAAATTAAAAGTTCTAAATACTCTAACTAAATAGACTATATAATAATAAACTAAGGAGATTTTAGTTACTAAAATTACTAAAATACTAAAAGAAAATCTAGAATAAGTATAAATTATCTAGATATAATACTTAAACCTCTAGATTATAAAAAAACTATTAATAATTCTACTAGAATATAAAAAATATATAGAACTTTTTAAAAAAATTAAAAAAAAAAAAACTACTAGATTATTAGAAATAAAATTATAAAATACCTCTAAAAAAGAATATAAAACTATAACTAGAATAGTTAAAACTAATATTAGTAAACTAAAAAAAAAAAATATAAAAGTATTTATAAAAAAATCTAGAATAAAAATATATTTAAAAAAAATTATAGTTTTATAGCCTTTTTAATTCTATAAATATCTAAAAAGAATAGTAAGTTATAACTTTATATAAATTATAAATAACTAAATAATATTATAATTAAAAACTAGTATTTATTATCCTTAATTATAGAGTTTATAGACTAATTCTAGAGAGTTAAGTAATTTATAAAATTTAATATATATAATAAATATTACTATATATAAATAGTTAAAGAATATAAATAAAAAATAATATTTAAAACTAAATATAATTTTTATAAATACTAGATTATACTATTTAAATTAATAAATATCCCTATAATATTTTATATAGTTATTAATAAGGCTTTATATAAATACTTAAATATATTCTATATAATATACCTTAATAATATACTTATCTACTCTACTAGAATACTAGAGAAATATATTAGATATATATAAAAAATATTTAAAAAGATAAAAAAGTATTAGTTATTTTTTTATTTAAATAAATATAAGTTCTATATTACTAAAATAAACTATCTAAAATTTATTATATTAAAAGAAAATATATTAATAGATTTAAAAAAGATTACTACTATATAGAAATAATTAGTTTTTAAATTAGTAAAAAATATTTAATTATTTTTAGAATTTACTAACTTCTATTAGAAATTTATAAAGAACTATTTTAAAACTATAATACTACTAATAAATTTTATAAAAAAAAGTAATAATAAAGTTATATAATTAATTTAAGAAAAATTATTAGATATATTTAGAAAATTATAAATAATATTTCTAATAATTTTATTTCTATAGATATTTAATTTATAAAAACTAGTAAGGATTAAAATAAATATATTTAACTATATACTAGAAGTAATTTTTTTATAACTAGATAAAAATAAAAAATAGAGACTAGTATTCTACTATTTATAAAAAATTTTAAAAGTAAAACTTAACTATAATATTTATAATAAGAAACTACTAGTAATAATAAATATTTTTAAATAATAGAAAATATAATTTATAAAAGTTTATTCTAAAATAGAAATATAAATAAACTACTAGAACTCTACTAGTTTTATATTAATTAAAAAGTTTAACTAATAATAAATAAAATAAATAGAATTTTTAATAAATTTTAATTTTATAATTTACTATTAATTTAGAACTTTTAATAGTATAGTAAATACCTTAAGTAAATAAATAGAATTAATTAAAAATAAAATTAAGCTATATAATATAATATTATATAAATATAAAAATAGTATATTTAAATATAACTAGCTAAGAATTAGAATATAAATAACTAGTCTAAAATATATAAAATTAAAAATATAAAATTTTTAGGGCTACTAGAAATTTAATTAAGGCTAAAAAAAGAAATATAATCTCTTTAAATATAATTTTAATAAAAGTAAATAAAATTATTAATAATAGATTATTATTAATAATAGATATATATCTATTCTAATTAGAAAACTATATAAATTAAAAAAATAGAAATATCTATATATTAAAGAAATAATATATAATATTATAAATAAATATATTATTTTTAAACTTAAGTAATTAATTATATAGAAAATAAGTAATTATTTAGCCTATTAAAAGAATAAATTTAAAAGATATAAACCTTATAAATTTTTATAACTATTATTAATAATAATATAATTATAATAGAGTATAATAATAGATTTTATTATAAAACTTCTAAAATTATTATAATTAGAAATAAAGTATATATATAATACTATTATAATAATAGTAAATAGACTTATAAAAATAATTAAATTTAAATTTATAAAAAGATTTATAAAAAGATTTATAATAATAGAAAAACTAGCCTATAAAATTAATAATATAATATTTTCTAAGTATAAACTACTAGAAAAATTTATTATAAATAAAAATAAATTCTTTATTTTAAAATATTAAAATATTTTTACTATAGCTTTAAAAATAAACTAAAAGCTATTACTAAACTTCTATTCTAAAATAAATAAATAAATAAATAAAATATATAAATTAAATATTTAAATAATATTTATAATTTTATATTAATAAATAATAAAATAATTAAATAGAATTTTTATTAACTATATAATTAGTATATAATAGTTTAAAATTAAATATAATAAAATACTTATTTTATTATATAAATTATAAATATAAGCTAATTATTTATTATAATTTAAAAGATCTAGAAAGTATTTCTACTAGAGCCTAAAATAAAATTAAAAAAATAAAGAAATTTTATAAAATACTATAAGAAATAATTACCTATAAAGCCTTTATAATATTTAAAAATATAAATAAGTAAAGAATTAAAAAACTAATTTTTAAAAAAAAAATAATAATTCTTATTATAGAAAAATTTAAAAATAAAATAATTAAGTAAAAAATTAAATTACCTTTAAATAGAATTCTTTAAAGTTTAAAAAATAAAAAAAACTAGTTATAACTAAATTACTTTTATTAATAGGTATAAAAATATATTCTATTTTTTATAAATTATTTTTTAAATTAGTATCTCTAAATATTCTAATTAAAACTTAACTAGAGTTAAAAAATAATTAATATAAAATTAAAGTAATTAAAAACTTATAAATAGTTAAAAATTAGTAAAAATATTTAATTAAATAGAAAGAATATATAGAATAGTATAATATTTAAAAATTAAAAAAAAAATTTATAAACTATAAAGAACTATTAGAAAACTTCTACTAGTTAATAATAAAAAATTAATTCTAAAGAAATTAGTTAATAAGAATATTAGTCTAAAATTAAAAAAAAAGTTAAAAAAAATAAAAAAATTAATAATAGAAAAATTAGTCTATAATTAGTCTAGATTAGTTAAAAGTCTATATAATAGTAATATAAAAATAGTACTAGTACTTATATTTTTTAAAATCTTCTTTTCTAAATAATCTAATATACTAAATATATAAATATTATAAATTATAAATAACTATTTCTATTTTTCTATTTCTATAATTTCTACTTTTAAATAAATAATCTTAATTTTAGTATAAAAAAAAATAAAATACTTTTTATACTTTTTAAATTAAATATATTTCTATTTTTTTTTTAGAAATTTAAAAATTATATTTTATATAAATAGTAATATATATAGTATACTTTCTAATTAAAATATTTATAAAATACTTTAGAACCTTTTTTTCTATATAATAAGTATACTTTATTAGTATTACTAGACTATAATAATAAATTTTATTAGTATA
>MU001501.1:38242-128453 GCA_010093485.1 Karstenula rhodostoma CBS 690.94
GGAGGAGCTATCTAGTATTAAGGAAATATCTAGATATTCTATATAATTCTATTACTAGCTCTATAATTATTCTTTTTAATAAGTTATCTATTTAGACCTAGTTTCTTTCTATTTAGGCCTAGTTTTATTTCTATTTAGAACTAGTTCGCTATACTAGTTTATTTAGGGGTTAAACTATTCCTAATTAAATAGTTTCTAGTTTATTTAAGTTAACTTTTCTTATTTTTTTCTTTTAGATATTTATTTATAAGTTATCTTTAACTTAATTAGAAATTTTTATCCCCTAATAAAGACTAGTATAAATTAAAGTAATATCTTATTTTTTTTAAACTTTTAAAGTTATATTTAATAGACTAACTTTAATAGAATTTAATACCTCCTTATTAGGGTAATCTTATCCCCTATCCTACTACTAAACCGCTATTTTAGTGTTTAGATTAGGTCTAGTATCTATAAAACACGAAGTTACTTTTCCTAGAAAGTTCGATTAGTTTTTACTTAGTATTATTATATTATATTCTATTATAATATAAAATTATTATCTAATTTTATATTTATCTCTATTATATTTTTCCTTAAATAATTCTTAAAATATAGACTTAAACTAGATATATAGAAAACCCCTTATAATAGTATATTTAATACTATTATATTAATTTAAACCTTTAGATAGTTAAAGTATTATAAGGAATTTTCTATATATCTAATATATTTATTTTTAAACTATTAGCTAGAGGGAATATCTTTTTATTAATATTTTTATTTATATTTAATAACTTAATTTTTTTTATTATTATTTCCCTTTTAATATATCTAATCTAGATTTATATCTTAAGAATTATTTAAGAAATAAAATATAATAAAGATAAATATAAGGTTAAGTAATAATTCTATACTATAATAAAATATAATATAATAATACTAAAAGAAAACTAAGTATTTATATATATATAAATAACTTTAATTTAGATATAAAAGTAAACTATTTCTAAATAATATTTTAAATTAATTATAAAAAATAGAAATTATATAGAAATTCTTTTAGATTATATACTAGTTATTTTAATTTTTATTATTTTAAAATCTTTTAGTCTACTTTTATAGATTTTATTCTTTTAATAAGAGTATTTATTTTACTTTTACTAAAATTTAGTATTTCTAGAATTTTATACTCTTAATAGGATTATAATTATATAATTTATAATATAAACTATTTTATAAGTTTATATATAAGTATCTATTAGTTTTATTTCTATTACTAATATTTTATATATAATTTTTTTTTTCTTATAGTTTAGTTCTATTATACTTATAATAAAGTAATTTATATAAATAAATAATTTACTTATAAAGTATATTATAAATATTCTATTTTTTAAGAGTTATATTTATAGATAGTAGTATAAGCTTTTAGTGTGGTTACCTAAGCTAATTCTATATAACTTAATACTTATATTAATTAATAAAGCCTATAGATAATATCCATCACGTCTTCTATATAAGCTTAAACACGTGTTATTTAGGCAACGCGCGGGGGACTATAGTGAATTAATAATATTTTGTGTTGAGTAGTGGTGCCTACGCTGGTAACTAGTAGCTAAGATAGATGGAACTATAGACCTGGCGCGACGTCTACTCTGTACACGATCGATGGAGCTCGCGCAAATTTTCGCCAGGAAGCTGAACTGAATATCACTGGGTAGCTAGACGCGCGGCGACCATGAATTACCATTCCGTTAGTGACGTGTCTGAATGTTCATGGGGATTTCCCAGGTCGGAGGAAGGAATAATCCGAAATTACGTACTTGTTTCAGCATCAGCGCCATCACTAGAGGAGATTAGCGTTCACGGGCAACACAGCGCAATAATTCGACAAATCAATTTCCCAAGAACAGCTACAGGAATGGCATGTCGAAGATTTTTGGGGGCCGCTACGCGAGTTTCTTGGAAAGGAGATCCTCCAGGACACCGTTCCCGCGGGCGAACGACAAAGGCGCATTCACAAAAACGTTCAAAGGTGATCTGGATGCTTTAGGTAGGAGTGCATTCACGAACAGGATCATAGTATAGTGTTCTTGGGTAGCGCGATTGTGCTCACGTAAGTGGCGAGAATGCTTGCTAGGATTCAGGGGCAGTGAAGTATTACTATATGCTTTCTATAGAGTGTGCGGTGGTGGTAGGGACCACGTGCGTTGACCAGCACTATCATCTTTCTCGACCTGATACTGCCTCAATGAGGGTAGATGTACCAGTTCAGGCACGAGTTTCATGCGCGTATCTAGGTTCTACCTCGACGATTGGTCCATGGTAGGTTTTCTTCGCCCATATGAGATAATAAAGACCGCTGAAGATCGCAACGAAACCTGTTACAAGTATCGACCAGTTCATGTTTTGCGGAGAGACGGCAGCAAAGCTCGGCCAAAAGCTGAAGAAAAGCACAAACGAGAGGTATGTACATGCAAAGACATTGTTAGCAATACCCAGGATACCAGGAATCCTCCATGGGCCCCACACGACCTTCGTGCTTTCGAATTCGGTCGAAATATCGGTGGATATGCTGCTGGCCGGTACAATACCTCCGGTGCATCGGCGGTACAGTAACAGCCCAGCAACCAACAGGTATGACGAGAAGAGACCGGCGATCGAGACAGAGATGATACCGTTAAATGCTGTCGATGAACCGATGTTGACAAGCGCGAGGATGGATGCGATCAAGCCTGTTGCAACCACGGAGTTCACAGGGATGGATGTACGCTCGCTGACCTGTCTCATGGGTAAGCAGGCTCCTCAACGTCGACATGATCAATCCACTGACCTTACTGAGCGTCCGCCAACCTGGTAGACCCTTGTCGCGGGAAAAGGCCCAGAAGACACGAGATGATGACGCCAATAGACCGACGGTGGCGCTGGTGGCCAAACAGAACAACAAAGATGCCAGCACTGCTGCTCCAGCGGTCGAATTAGTGGCATGCTTGAAAATTGCCAAGATTGGAAAGGCTGGGTTTTCTGCGAGGGCAGCATCGATGTCTCCGGCGCGATAAAGCACAGTGAGAATCATTCCAAAACCGAGAGAGCCATTGATCATTATGCCAGTCATGATAGATCGAGGTACGACCAGTGCGGCGTTCTGGATTTCTTCGCTCATCTGAAGTACGTTAGTCAATCAACCATTTGTCGACAGTTGAACTCGTACATGAATTGCACCATCTCCACCTGGCAGGAATGTTAGCAGTTGAGCGATCATTGCGTTGAACAAGAAACGTACCCACGAAAGCAAAGACACTCCCCATTATCCCAATACAGAATGACAATCCCTGGGTCGGCCATTCACCGAGATTGTAGAAAGTAGTAAAGACCTCTTTGGTGTCCCCCTTCGGACCCAATGTTAATAGAGGGATTAGCACTGCGAAGAACCCAAGGATATGCAGTATAAGAAGTCCGCCCTCGAATTTAGGCAGCAGCCATCCAGCAGCGATGTTGATGATGATGCAAAAGATCACTACGGCCCAGTACAGCAGCGTGCCGTGCCAATTCTGCGGGACATAGCTCGGTTGTGTTAGTATAAGCATGCCTTGAACCAAGGTTCCCGTCAAATAGGCGCCAGAGCCAACAGATGCTTGCCAGCCTGCCAAAGTGAGCCAGCCTGTGTGATCGCATCTGTCAGTCGAGTTCCGTCAGAAGCACTGGGTGCACCATACCCGCAACGTAACTAAGCCCTTTGCGAATTTTCGCAGGTGCTAGCATAGAAACCTGATACAAGTTAGATTCCATCGAGATTTTGTATGAAAATTGCGCATACCCAATGGTACTGTCCACCGGAAGTTGGCGCCCTGCTCCTTCATCAGTCCTTTCACGGTGACGGGGTACAGCCTCCATACGCACATCGAGACCAGCTCCGAAAGTACGATGAATGTTGAAATCGTCCCCAGCCATACGACCAAATATCCGTAGATGACACCCGCGGGGCCACCACTTTCGCTTCGTTAGATATGTCGACGTCGCGTTTCGGTGGACCTTACTTTTGCAGACCCACGAGGAAAAGACTCCAAGGTATTAGCGGAAGCCACATAACTGTGGCTTGAGTGGGATACGTACATCAGGGATCCTTCCCAAGTAATCAAAACAGTGCAACTGAATCCAAGAATGGAC
The DNA here is from genome assembly GCA_010093485.1 of Karstenula rhodostoma CBS 690.94. Classification (NCBI taxonomy): domain Eukaryota; kingdom Fungi; phylum Ascomycota; class Dothideomycetes; order Pleosporales; family Didymosphaeriaceae; genus Karstenula; species Karstenula rhodostoma. The sequence continues at coordinate 42,392 of MU001501.1, forward strand.
AGGAAAGCGAAACGTCTCTAGAGGCCAGGCGTTACTCCTCAGAAACCCAGGAATTGAGGAGCGGATTTACCTTTAACACTGGTTTCTTCCCAAGCCTTGAGAGCGCAACATCGTCGCTCTCTAACGACCTTGGTCTGTCACCAATCTCGTGCAGCTCGTAATTACCATCCTTCCTCTGAGCATCCATCGTTGAAAAGCGACAGCGACAGTAACGGCGCGGAGAACTCAACACAGACTTTTTGTACAATGCAACAGAAGAAGAAAAGAAGGAACTAAGTTGACCTTGTCTCAGCCGCACAAGGCACTTCCCGTCCAGGGTCGCTTGGCTTGGTGCTTGGTAAGGCGATCAAAAGGCGCGAGTGTTGGGTGCAGACGGCACGCTTCGACGATAAGTAGGCAATCTGGCTGAATGCTCGCATATGGCAAATGAAGGCGCGTCCATTGCCTAAGTCTGGACCGGAATGTGTCACCAAAATCATTGAACCCTGCCTCCGCATGTGTGCTCGTACGATGGGCTTGCTTTGTTGGGTCTCCGGGGTGAAGCAGAGATCCTATCAAAAACAATTCTTGCATGCACGCCCCTGTGTCATTTGCAATTAACCGATCGCGCCTGCTAAACGCAGGTTGCGCCGCTGCCCCTGCGTCTGCGATGCGCTTCTTCCTGTCGGTCTAGATACCTTATTGGGTCCGCGGAACGGGGGGGGCGGGGGCTGTGAACCATTGCCCCGGGCTATCGTATGCTCGCGTACGCGCGTCGGCACACGGGAGAACTCCCCAGCGGACCGCGCCGCACGACGCGACAAAGACCATCGGGACAGACGGCCGGAAGATTTTTCCCGTGCTCGCGCTTAATTTCAATGTTGTAACCCTACGGCCTCAGGCGATTCACCGCCTGCAACCACGGCAGTTCTCAAATTGTTTGATCGTTTCGCTTCTACGCTCAAAGTGCTGTTGCAGCTCGGATCAAGTTTGTGTTCCACCTATGCTAGTTTTCCAATATTCAGGCCCTCCGTGTCGACTCAACTGTGAACGTTTGCGTTTTGCTGATGCCGTCGATGGGTCTGGTGGCGGAACTTCGAGAGACGTCAAGGAGCTCCCACCCTCTCCCACTGGGGCCGCTGCCCTCCGTAGAACGTTCCGTTTTGCCTCCTGACCTTTCGGCCCCGATCATACCCGACTCGAAACTTTTCATGAAAATCTTCGTATATGGGAGTGATGTTGTGACTATGGCAAGACATTGCACGATTTGATTGCAGATAGTGGATCGCCAGTACCCGAGCGCATAGTCGTCTCTCAGAGGCCCAGACGTGTCCTTGTGAAAGAAGTAAAGCTGAACAGCAGCCGCGATAGAGACACTGTGAGTATGTTAGGGAAGAGTCTTGGCTGTGAGGACAATACACACAATAGTCGACAGGTGAGAAGACTGATCAAAAAGACCTTTCTTTGTCGCGCCATTTGTAGGGGAGCTATGATTCCCATCTCCAGAGCCACAAGGGCCACCTCGGAAACTATGCCGATGATGGTGATTGTCTCCCACCAGTGCAGCTGTACAATTGTTAGCTGGGAGGGGTGTCGTTAGTCTCGGACACCTACATTGTCTATACATCTTCCCGATATCTTGTCCCATGGATGAGGTAGGCGACACTGGAAAGCCGCAATGAAAACGGCGACAACAAGCCAGACAATCGAAAAGGCTCCAATTGCATAGTTGAAATGTCGGTCCAATTTCTTAGGTGTCAAGCCATGGATGAAAGCCACGATTGCCAGCTTAGAGAAGGCGATGGAGAAGAAAAACAGGATCACGGCAGCGTATCCGCTCTTCGACAGTGAGTTCCAGAAAGCCCTTCATCTATGACGAACTGACCTTCAAAACAATTTGCAACTGCTCATTATCCAGCGAACTCGAGGGTTTACCAAAGCCATTGGACGCCTGCAGCGACACGGCGATCGCCTGCGCGCTCCCGAAAAGCTGGCATACAGTGAGCTACGTGACATTTTTAAAGGAGACTTCGTACCAAAGCAAGGAATACAAAGCCAGTTTCCACAGTCAATGACCGCGAGATGTAGACTTTGACGCCAGCGTGCGAGAAAAACGCAAGAACACTCACTACCAGGCCGAACCAGGTAGCAATCTGCACAACTGGTGTACGATTTGACGCGGAAACAACAACTTGATCCGCCATTTTCAGTGGAATGTAGAATTGACATCACCTGCGGAAACGCCACAAGTTAAAGTCAGAGTTCAGCGTCATCCACCACAGGGAGATTATTGCGACAATTCCAGCTCCATCAGCCGGCCTTATGAGAGTGACCGCTGCATGGGAACGCAATCCCGGCACGATAATCTTGGAAGCCAAACAGCGTACGAAGAGGCGAGCGCCTCATGGTACCGCATATAGCTGTCTGCAAGGGTATACCTTCATGCAGGGCAGATCAAACTTACTAATAGACGGTTGAATATGGCGTGTACCAGGTGCCCCGGGCAATTGCATTTGAGACGGTTGAGGAGGCGGACTAGCGAGGCTGATCCAGGCGATAGACGCCTGACCGTGCCGCATCGTTCGTGACGCCTAAATTGGGTCCTAATGCTTGGGATTATGCACATAAAAGTCATGCGGCGTGTGCAAAGCTGCTTCCAGGGAAGATGGGACTTGCGGAGCAGCACGAAATATAGGTTTAACAGGACTGTGCAATGCTGTTGTTTGGTCTTTGGGTGAGAGTTGACTAAAGCGAAAAAGGATTCAGGAATCTACCTGTTCGTTCGCGAATGCTGATGTGGCGGGATAAGCAGGGAATGGCTGAAGAGTTGTGTACGCAGCGGGGGATTAATTAGGCAGGTGCTACGGGATGCGGGATGAAAACAGGCGAGATACATCCCATGCGCATTGGCGTAAGATAAGTCCGCGTATTGGACCAAAGCGCTCCGAGCAGCAACAACCCGCAATATTTGGACCTTTAGAATTTTCGTTTACAAAAACGGTCGGCGAACCTAGATATCTCCTACAAGATCTTCTTCCTTGCTTCTTGGTCTCTTGTGTGCAACCTTCCGGTGGATTACCGCAACTGCGCATGCGACACATGCCATTCAGATCTCCTCGGCCGAGATGACAATATGGTCACCTCAGAAACGACGGATCTCAAAGGAGCCGATGTAGCCCATCGTCGTCACGAAGCCTCAAACCAAGCACATGGTCCTGTTATCTGGCCCAGAATGTATGATTCGATCCTGCGGCTTCTAGTACAGCACGGAATGAGTCCCCGACTATGGAATCAACTGCCCCGAGCCCTCTGAAGTATTTATGTACCCCTCTAATAGGGCTACAACTTCGACATGACCATCGTCCGTTGCCAGACTGAGTGCTGTGATACCACCACAGTCCGCGTTGACCTTCGCACCTCCTTCTAGCAGGAGCTCAGCGACTTCCATGTTTCCTAAGGTTGCTGCGACATGCAAAGGCGTCCATCCATCAAGGGACTTCTGATCGATAGTTGCGCCATGCTTGATCAACAGCTCCACAAGCTCAGTATTCCCCATCCTCGATGCAATTTAAAGCGGTGGCTCCTCTTTATAACCCTCAGTCTGTCCGTTTGGGTCCGCACCTTTCTCTAATAGAAGACCTGCGACTTTCACATGTCCGCTGCTGGTCGCTGCTGCAAGAGGAGTCGACCTGTCCTTGATGTTGGCTTTCAGCTCTCCACCTCGCCCATCAAGGGGTTTTGTGACCTCATAGCGCTCGTTCACTTCGGTAGCTCTCTCCGGTAGAAACTGCGAGACCTCGTAGTGGCCGTTGATCGCTGCACTATACAACGGCGTCCAACCCTCGCTATCAAAAGTGGACACATCCGCACCCAGCTCCACCATCAGCTCTACCATCTCGAGATGACCTTCTCGAGCGGCCGCTTGCAGTGGCTTCCAATTTCGGGCATGGGCCATTTTGATGCCTTGCTCTTGCTTGGAAAGTGCTTGCACGATATCGAGCCGACCTTGCATGATGGCTTGGTTGATGGGGGTTGCTCCAGTGTTCGTTTCTGCAACAATGCTTGCTCCGTGTTTAAGCAGCACATTGATCACTTCTAAGTGACCGCTGTTCACCGCTCTCATGAGCTAAGTATAGCCTTCATGGTCCGCATAATCGATGAACGATGTTTGCGCGAGAGCTGATTTGACCACCAGTTCGTCGTCAGTCGTTAGTGCGGAAGGTCTATTCGAATTCATATTATCGTAAGAATCTTCTCCTTTCTGACCTTGCACGATTGCTGTTATACAAGTTAACGTTGACTCGTCCTCATGTGTCTGTACTCCATGATTCAGCAACAACTCCACAACCTTTAGATGGCCGTTGCGCGCTGCCATAAGCAAAGGGCTTTGAGAACGAACGTCGCATACAGTGGCATCGGCTCCATTCCCTAGAAGTAATTCGACACATTCGGCATGACCGTAGCAAGCTGCCGAAAAGAGGGGAGATTGCTTGAACTGGTCTGTGGCTAGAACATCAGCCCCGTATCTAATCAGGAAGCTCGCAGTTGACGTGTGGCCATTGCTGACTGCTAAGAACAAGGTTTCCTTGTCCTCAATGCTCGCGTAGTTAACGTCTACCCCGAGATCAACCAGCCACGTGACCATGGCCAGACCCCCTTGGCTTGCTGCAACCTGCAGAGGCGTCCAGCCTTCTTCGCCTCCAGCTGTGATATCTGCACCTCTGTCGATCAAGTACTCGGCAATCTCTCGGTGTCCAGAGGATATAGCTTCCAGTAACAGCTTTTGGTTGCGGTCTTTCTGATCGAGTAGCTCTGCGTTCTCGTGTTCCAGTAGAAGCTTCGTGATGCTACTGTGACTACAACGGATTGAAATTTCCACCACAGTTTCTTTGTGGCCCGTTGTGACTTGAAGGCCCACTTCGTAATCCAACAAAAGCCGGACCGTATGCGCATGACCAGTCCGTACAGCCGATATCAGAGGCGTCCACTGGGTATCGTTTGTAGCCGTCAGATCCGCACCTCTTTCTATGAGGAACCTGATCACCTTATCGCGACCACCCCGTGCGGCCATATGCAGAATAGTGCATCCATCGTTGTCGGTGCGACCATTGACCTGATCGCCTACTTCCAGTAAGAACTGCATGAACTCGAGATGGCCACTGAGTGCGGCGCTATGCATAGCAGACCATCCATCCGCCTCATTATGTCGCCCTACATTGGCGCCATGCTCAAGCAGGACCTTCGCAACGGGAAGGTGGCCATTGAGTGCGGCTAAGCTCAGAGGGAAGCGATTCTTAAGGTGAATGCCATCCGCATCTGCCCCGTTGTCCAAAAGGAGTCTGGCGACGGTTTCACGGCCATGCTCTGCCGCAGCCAATAAAGCTTCATCGATTGCGGGTGGGGGAAGATCGAGGTTGCTCGAGAAAAACCTCCGCGTGACGTCGTCCAATCCATGTTTGGCGGCCCAGGTCAGAGCCGAGCATTGAGAGTGCAATATGTTGAACCGGTAAAGGTGGCCGACGGTGATAGAGTAGATGCGTCTGTTGCATTGGGTAAAAGCAACGATGTCCTTTTCGGAGGGAAGGTACTCGGCAATTGAAGCTAACAGCTCGGCCGGCAGGTTGGGCAGCGCCATGGCGCTTTACCTCCAATGCTACGATCAGCTCGAACAAAATGCAAATGTTTACAGCAGACTTTGCGGCTGAAGGCTCGCCAAGACGTTTCATGGATCGTTATCACGTGCGATCAGGCAGCAGCATGTACTTGGTTCGACAGGGGTTTAAGCCCCTTTCCCCGTTAGGGGAAAGCGCTCGGCTGCCGTCTGAACTAGCTAAGATGAGCATTCCGCCGCCACAACCTCAGCCATCATCGCCACAACGATGAACGCTAGAGCTGAAATTGCTAATCCAGTTCTCCTCACTGAAGCAATAACCATAAATGTATACACAGATCAAACTTAAGATTCCTGTGCTGACCTTATTAAAGAATTTGAGCTTACGGGATGCTATAGACACGACTTCCGTCGGTCCTCCCTTATCTCCGCTCTACGATCCTCCCATCCAAGCTTGTACGTGCCGTCTGAACACGCAACCGTGCGACTGTTGTAATTAACCAACTGCAACCTACCGTATGGCTGATCTGAATTTTGTATCCTGGAAAGGATGTGTCAATGTGCGGAGGTGAACACACGGAATGTGGGGAAATCTCAGCGCGCTAGTCTTGTTTCGGGTCCACCCATTGTTATCGACAAGTACCGACCATAGAACTGACATCCCTCACCAATATCACACTGTCGCGTATCGTGGATCTGCACTCATGAATCTTTCTTTGGCAGACGCTGGCGGTAGGAATAGGGTCAATGAAAAAGCTAGATCGTTCTCGAAGATCTACAATGTGAAGGCCATTGATCACGCGGTCACAGATTGCGCATGAGGTTGCATGCATAATACTCAATGAATCCCTGTGCGGCCGCGACTTCACATCGCACTGTGAGCGACATGTTTGTCCTGTCTGTGCAGCTGGGCAATGGCCCGCTGGAGGAGGAAATCTATGACCTTTAAGCTGTTTGAAATCTTTGTGTTTTAGCACCCCACCGAGTTCCTTTATTAAGTTTTGCCGCGGTCTGCCCAAGCTCGCGAAATATCACATTTGAATACTCAATGAATGTGAGAACATAATATCTTGACGAACACAAAGGTTGAATTGAGTGTACTTAACGCACTGTTATTGCAGACCGTTGGCAGTACTTGATTACCACAATTGACAGGTTGGCTTCTTCTCCTTGCACTTGAAGCTGTCCTTGAACTCGCGGCTATTCGCCATGGTCCCTAAAATGCGTGCCCACTTGGGTGCATGGGGGTCGGTGTATATACGCTGGATCGCCGTTTCCTTGCGCGACTTACCGCACCACCAATTCGAATATGTGACAAAAAAGAGTTGATCCTGCGTGAAGTGTTCCAAGCCCGGAAGATTCTGATTTGGCTTTTCGTGAGCACGGCGCTTCCATGCTTGGTAAGACGCCGACAAGCCACCTGCATCGGCGATGTTTTCACCAAGTGTCAGGCGTCCATTGACGTGGAGGGGCTTGTTGTCTGGTCCAGGGATAGTGAAATCAGCATACTGCTCAACAAAACACCCAGCACGCTTTTCGAATGCCTTAACCGTCTCGTTCGACCACCAGTCCGTATAGTTGCCAACTTGGTCATAGTGTCGTCCAGTCGAGTCAAAGGCGTGACTCAGCTCATGACCAGCCACAGACCCAAATGCGCCGTAACTCATATAGGCAGGTACATCAACAGAGAAGACTGGGAACTGCATGATGCCCGCGGGGAAGACGATTTCATTCCCCGGTGGGTTGTAGTAGGCATTCACCGTAGGAACGGTCATGCCCCATTGCTCTCGGTCTACAGGCTTGCCAAGGGCAGACCACTCGTCCCCAACGGCAAATCGACGCACCGAGAGAGCGTTGGCAAAGAATGCCCCCGAAGAAATATTGACCGAGCTGTAGTATTCCTTCAGATTGGAAGGATCCATGATATCGGGGCTTTTCGTAGGATATCCAATTTTCTGGACGATATTGTGGACTTTGTCGATCGCTTGTTTCGTAGTAGCTTTGTCCATCCATTTGGTAGCTTTGAGCTTCCTAGCAAACTCGGTTTTGATATCCGTGATGATAGTATCGCCAAACTTTTTAGCCTCAGCCGAGAAGGCTTTTTCAACAAAAAAGCGGCTCAGGAACCAACCCAAGCCGTCATCGACATGGCCGACGCATCTCCGCCATCGATCGGGTGTAGAATCAGGGTCCTAAATTCGTCAGCCCAAATGACTCGGAAATGGTGCTGGCAAAACGTACTTTGCCGACGAGCTCATTGGTAAACCTTTTGTAAGGCTTGATAGCGTCCGCCTCAATGTACCCAGAAAACGACTGAACGGCCTTCCAAATGAAGTAGCTCTGAAGTACCTTGACATCAGTTTCGTCAATGATCAAGGACAGCTTCTTCTGGTACTCGGGCGTATTGGCAATGACGCGTGTAACGTCAACATCGCCAGGCGCAAGATCCTGAATCAGGGCTTTCAGGTCGACTTGAGGTGTTAGATCCGCTGCATCGTTGACAGCCATTGGATTGTAGTATTTAGTAACGTCTTCCCGGTCCTCGGTAGGAGGCGAAGCAGCTGCAAGCTTCTTTTCCAGGTCAATGACCTTAGAATAGGTTTCCTTATCTTCCTCAGGGTACAAATTCCCGAGGACTTCAATAGCAACAGCGCGGTACTTCTCAACGAGTTTTTTATCCTTATAGCGCTCCTTCGATGGAAGGCCAAAGCTCCAAGGAGCTGAAACTGACACAACAACTGTATCTGGGTCACGGTCATCGGCGCCTGTCCCTGCGGTAATTAGAGCTGACACCCCGTACTTGGCCAGGAGAAGAATGACGTCCTTGGGGCTTGCAGCTTTATCGGCTGTATAAGTATTCTTGATACCGTCTAGCACTTCGAGTAGCGGACCGGCACCAACGCCCTTGATTTTATCCTCGTCAAGGCAAGCATCATAGGCTGCTTTCATCTTATCAAAGTTTTCCTCATCTATAGACTTCTTGTTGGCCATTAGATTCATTGGCGAGAAGTACGAATGCTATAACCCATTGTCAGAATAATGGTCGGTGTTGGTCGATGATGTGTATACCTGCGAGGCTTTGGGGTATGAAGAATCAAGAATGTGACGAAGTAGGAGTTCCGAGTTCTCATTCATGATGGTTCCGGTGAACGCGTCACCCTGATCGGGACGAAGATCATGCCGGTCTCTCCAACCGCCACAGACGAGCTCCTCGAAGTCGTCACAGGGATCGAGTTCCTTGTAGTTGGGCGACAGGTTGTACAGAATTTCCGATGCTGCGTGTACGCAGGCTGGGGTCAAGCATAGTTTCGATGAATCGGAATCTTCTTGGTTGTTCACTGGTTTTGTTCGTCAATTGAGCACTCGCTACCCTCGGCGTTGCGACCTTACCGTCGGCAATGCTATAATACACAAGTCCTAGAGCGGCAACGGCGCCAAATACCCTCAAAGCAGACGCAATAGATAAGCCGCGCCGCAATGATGTATTCGCTCTAGTCGTGTGTGGTGAAAGCAGAGGCGTTTTCTCCGACATGATGGAGACGCCCAAGCGCAGCAGCGCTTTACTTTGATTGGTTTCCTGGGACGACCTGACGGTTGAAGACGGTTCAAGTGTTTTTCAGATAGAAAAGAGATGAATATGTTTGGCAGCGGTTGGTTGAATGGTCCACGATGCGATGATGCGGAGACCTGGGGAAACTGCTTGGCGGAACAAGCCACCCAACCACCGTTTCAGCCTCCAGCCGTAATCCCGAAACGGGCTAGCGCATGACTCCTCCAGCCCTAGTCCCAAAATGGGTAGCGTGACTCCTTCAGAATGTGCCCACGCCTCAGCGCTTAGAATCAGATGCATTGCGCTCTTCCGTCAATCATGTTGAAGCATGCAGGTGTTCCTCCATCCACCTTCTTATCTATGAGTGATTCCTCTCCCCACATAGCCTTTTATGTGTCGTCAGCATCTACTTCGTGAGCAAGCGAGCTCGCTACTTTTTGCACTCTCTAGCTTTCTAAATGCTTGGCCTTGGATGTGATCTTTTTAATACCTTCTTACCAGCTGCAGTCAACAAAGCCCGTATACTTGCACTTACAAGTATTACTTCTTGGTTGCGGGTTTCCAGCAGATTGCCAGCTCCCATTTCCTTATACTCAAGAGCACGGCAGTCTCATTGAGACTTACAGGTCAGCTCACAGTGTTTGTGTACTGTCCTCTGTTCTCGGACATTTCTTTTGACTACACAAAAATGTCCGACGCCTCTTCCACGTCTGGCACGGCTTATGCCAACCTCGACTGGACGCAGTACATACGCTATAGGCCCAGTTACCCACCTTCTCTGCGCAAGCTCATCTATAGGTACCACGCTCGACATGTTCCGGAAGATTATACCGCTTCAGCTTCTAGCACCCTCTGGGACTCGTTGCTCGACGTGGGAAGTGGCATCGGCATCTCTTCCATGCCGTTCATAGGCGACTTCCAAAGCGTGCACCTGCTCGACCCGAGCCCGCTCAATCACGAGAAAGCGCAGACCTTCCTGGCCGAGCACGTATCGGACAACAACCTGAAAACCAAGCTCGAGTTCACAGTCGGCAAGGCCGAAGAATACGCCAGCACACGGTCTGTCGCTACAGATAGTGGCGCGTCACTGGCCATATGCGCAGCCACGGCGCATTTCATCGATCCAGACATGCTAATCAGAGCAATGTACAAGTTGATCCGCCCCGGTGGGAGAATGGCGATCTATAGCTACTGGCTACCAGTGTTTCCAGACCTCAATCCAACATTCAGCGTGGAGTTTGCAAAAGCGGTCACGAAGGCTATGAGATTGTGTATTAGAGACGAGGCTACCCGGAATTTATTCGTCGATGCAGCTACTCGGCTGTGCGCAGGTACTACAGTCATGGACGGAATCGCTGTCCCTGAAGACTTGTTTGGGGGAGTACAGCGCATCCAAATCAACCCGCAAGCGGCAGTCTCCCTGGATACCTTTCGCGAGGACCCGCCAGTGCCGTGTATGCCGCTAGAGTCGCAGGTCTGTCAACACGAGGAGCAACTTGTGTACGTAGATGGGAAGGATCCCGAGGCGGAAGGATGGACCATGTCCGTGGACCTGGACTTCCTACACGGTATGCTGCGGACGATTCTGCCGGCGGGTATCCAGCTCAGTGAGGAGCAGCACGAAGCACTGTACGGCGATCTCGACCGAGCCTTCGCTTCCGAGTGCTCGTCAGGATCTGCTCGGGCGATGTGGGGGCTCGACATAATTCTGGCCACGAAGCGAGGATAAAGGGGGACATTTACTTGCGTGATGGAGAAGACAAGAAAGAGCAAACATTTAGGGGTTTTGTACTTTTTCATCGTGGACCCCTTCGTTTTCCATACTTTCCTACCTAATCAAGTTCTCGATTTCTAGCCAGAACCCCGAAATGATTGGAGAGGACGGAAATAGCGGCAGCTCTTAGGTCTCAATCTAGGAGTCCATGGTTGTCAGCCCCAGCTCCACTTTTGAGTGCACAATCGTGAGTCTTGGTCTTCAGAAGCCAGCTGCCAGTGGACTAGAGCAAAGAGCTTAAATGCTGCAAAGAAGGAACGTGGGCATGGAAACCTCAGTAACTTTGGAATGCAGTGGAAAGGCTGGGATATCGGATCACGATGGGCACGAAACAATGGTGACGTATGTTTGATCATATACGATAGCCGAATACGGGTATACGGTATACGGTCTATACGGCTGCAAATCGCAGTCACCACCAATGGCGTTCGTACCTAGTCCGCAATCCACCGAATTCGCCCTAACGTTCCGCGGCTATCTCAGCGTCAGCCCGGTATCACGGCCGTTTCCAACTTGCGTCCTTGCGCACGACGTGTTTAGATACATTTGACAGTGCGATCTGCATAGCATGATTCGGAACGTGCACCCATCCCCAGGGACACCTTTAAAAGGGTCTCCAGCAGTGTCTTGGGCTTGCTTCCAGCCTCGAAGAATCCTAAGTATCTATCCGCCATGGCGGGCGCCCTTCAAGTTATTCTCTCTAAAGCTCGCGCAGCCGACTTGTTGACCATCCAAGGCATCTCTAGTTTACTGGCCTTCCTTTTCGCTATCCAAATCGTCCAAGCCATAGGTCGCGCAATCTATAACGTCTACTTTCACCCACTTCGCAAATATCCCGGTCCCAAGTTGTGGGCCGCCTTCGAAGTCACAAAGACCATCGCACGCGTCCGAGGCGGGCTCGATTTCGCGATTGTGGAGGAGCACCGGAAACATGGCGAAGTTGTACGCGTCGGTGTGAATGAGTTGTCTTTCATCCATCCGAGCGCGTGGAAAGATATCTATGGTCACGGGCATGCCGAGTTGCCGAAGTACTTCCCGCCGAAAACTATCAACCCGAACCAAATTATTGCTGCAAAAAGCGGCGATCATTTCCGCATGCGTCGAGCTTTTCTTCCCGCATTCTCAGATAAGGCTTTAGCGCAACAGGAACCACTCATGCGTGTGTACATCGATCTGCTTATTCAGCGGCTCTCCGAGTGCGCTGAGTCCGGCCAGCCCACGAACATGACGAAGTGGTATAACCTCACGACGTTTGATCTCATAGCTGACTTGACGTTTGGAAAATCACTTGGTGGACTGGAGTCTGGGGAGTTGAACAAGTGGACAAAAATGATCGAGACAATGTTGAAGCTCATGCCTACGCTGTTGCTCCTGACAAGTTTTCCACTTATGGCAACCATTTTGAATTTCCTGTTCGGTCGCAAGATGGAAGAAGCGCGACAAAAGCATTTTGAGTATGCTGCGTCGCTGGCTATGGCCCGGCTCGGAGGAAAGGAACAGGCCGACCGAGGAGACTTTATGGACTATATCCTACGCTCGCGTGGTGAAGCACACCAACTCACAGACGATGAACTTGTGCACAATTCCGATCTTTTCATGCTCGCGGGCTCAGAGACTACGGCAACACTACTCCTGGGCGTTACTTATTACCTATTAAGAAATCCAAAAATATACAAGAAGGCCACTGAGGAAGTCCGTTCTGTGTTCGAACGTCCCGAGGACATCACCTTCAAGGAAGCCACGCAACTTTTACCATACATGATGGCTTGTTTGAACGAGGCGTTGCGCGTATTCCCGTCAATCCCACTAGCGCTTTTCCGCATAACGAATCCGGGACAGATGACGCACGTCGCTGGCCACCCGATACCGCCTGGTGTATGTACTGCTATCTATCTCTATGCCAAATAGTAGCTAACTCTTCCAGACTCGCGTCGGCGTGCACCAGCTCTCAGCATACCACTCGCCCCTCAATTTCCACGACCCCAAATCATTTCGTCCGGAAAGATGGCTTCCCGAAGTGTACAATGTCCCTTCATCCCCATTTCATGATGACCGGCGCGAGGTACACAAGCCATTCTCTTTCGGTCCCAGAGATTGTATTGGGCGGAACCTAGCTTTTCACGAGATGCGCCTAATCCTTGCAATGGTTCTATGGAACTTCGATCTTGAGCTTAGCGATGGTATGGAACAATGGCATCTTCAAAAGATATTCGGTATATGGTCAAAGCCGCCGCTGCAGGTGAGGCTCAGTAAGAGAAAGGCAGAGTATTTGTTGCAAACACTATCCCTAGAATCATGATCGCTCACCTTGCATTCACTGGTCAGTCAATCAACAGATATATCATTTTGTACTCTAAAATCCAGCGTCTGAACCTAATTCGTCGGGATAAATGTCGCGTTGGGTGTGGGGTCGCCGTTCAGCGATGAAATCATAAACTTATACTAACTTCGGTCTAGCTATATCAGCCGTACCAAGCTCAAATGCTTACAAGAAAGTGTACTAGTGACCTTGTTTCTTGCTGGGAGTTGGACGATTTCCCGGGATTCACCAACCTTAGGCAGAGTCTTGTAGTCTACATTGATGTAATATTAACGTCCTACTCTAGGAAGAAAAATCTACGCACGCCAACATAGTGAACTACCTATGATGGAGCCAATTGCGGCCATTACCAGCAACCTGATAAAATATGATACTGGAGAAAAACGCGTGCAACAGCTCTTACGCGAACCTCTTGAACCGTGCCAACTCCTCAGGATCCCTCGCCGCATACGCCACCGTCCACTCCCACAAGTCGTCCTGCTTTCTTACCTCATAAGTCTCCACACTGCTATTCCTCTGCTTCCTCCCCTCATAGTACTTGCCGCTCACCCCCTCCACATCCTCAGCAACCCCCAACCTCGCCAAGCTCTCTCCGCTCTCTTTCACTGAATGCACATTACCTCCTATCATCAATCTCAGTACCGGAATTATCCTCGGAAGTACATTGTTCCACAGCCACCGCGCAAATGGCGGATACTCCCTCGCCAGCCCGGACCCTGGCATCAGCCCAGGATCCATCGCAAGGACACTAATCATCTTCTCATTGCCACTCTCATCAAGTCGTTTTTGCAGCGCATACACCCACAAGATGTTCGCCAGCTTCGCATTCACATAGTGCGTCTTGCCATCCGCTTTTGCGACCTCAGCTGGTGGATGTGCGAGATTCTCCGCGGAAGTGTAGATCGGCTTCGGCATGCCTGTTTTGAGCGCTGGGTCGTGCACGCCGGACGCGGTGATGACCACACGTGCGTTGGGCGCGAGGAACGGGCAGAGCAGATGGAAGAGTAGTGCGTGCCCGACGTGCGTTATTGCGAAGGTCTTTTCGATGCCTTCTTCCGTGAGTGTGAGAGCGCCGGGGAATTGCAGTGCCGCGTTCAAGAGGAGGGCTTGAATTGGTGGGTATGGTTTCGAGGCCCAAGTGTTGGCGTAGGACCGGATGTTGGAGGAGGAGGAAAGGTCGAGCGGGAGATAGATAACGTTTTTCTGGGAGAGGGCCTTGTTGATCGTTGAGGCGGCATTGTTGGAGTCAGAGCGTGAGGAGAGCACAATGAGGTACTCTGGGTGCTGTCGGGCGATGGTCAGAGCGGCATGGTAGCCCATATTCATGGTGCCACCGGTGATGAGGATGGTGCGTTTGTATTCCATGTTGGTAGTTGAATGCAATAGATGTTCTGAGATTCAGTGCGGCGCAATGAACATAATATACTTGCTGTAGACCATTCTGACCAATGAGAGATTCGTTGCCTGATGGGGCTAGCATCGTGGCATGGAGAGAGGCGAGGCTGGACGCCTACGTAGCATGACGTCTCTATCACAATCATTTTGGAGATATCCCCACCTCCGTGCATGTCATCATTGATCTAGTTATAGACAATTCGGCCGTCGGACGAAAAATGGTCGTTGTAGTTCCGCGCTTCGGAAGCAGCCAATGAGAGATTTACTACCCGTTTCGGAATAGCGCGACCTTCACAAATCAAAAGGCGTACGGCCTTCGGATCTAGCGCACAACCCTTTTGACCAATACTCTCCTCACTATATCTCCATCGGCGCGCGGTGATATGGATACTAAGATCTGGGTATTTTCTTTCTATAAGAGTACAGCCTCCGGGGTTTATCTGCCAAGCCTAAATCTTCGTCGCCTCGTACTATGTGACAACGTTCGCGCGGCTTCACTCCCTCCCAACGCAGTAGACATCTCCTAACCCAAGGTGGATATACACTTGTATTAAAAGCTTTACTCGTCAAAGCTGCTGGATCGACCCAAGCCTTTGTGTCCGACAATCGAGATATAAATATAGGTACTGTTCTAGGTGTTAGCGAAGACTATTAAAGAAAACGATTGCCACAGAATTTCTCGGGCAGATCCTAGAGCAGGATTCTACGTGTATAGGCTTACCCAACGCCGGAATTGCTCGAATGTGAGGAATATTTCGCTCAGCGGGTTAGGACGATAAGTCTCGGACTCCAAGTCGGCTGATCAACTGCAATACGATGAAACATCTGAGTCAGTTAGACATGACGGTGAATGTGTGTGTATATTGAAGATGTAAGTAAACGAAACTAACAGTGTCGAGGTCCTCGAACGTGCTCATTTCAAGCGCCACGTCACGTTCCTGGCAGCAGCACCTGACTTCGCGGACTCAGTCACAACCGTATCCTTCAGCACTGTTGTGCTGCTCAGGCTCATCATGCTCTTTGTGGCCGTTGTTGTGCCCGACGTGATGGTTGTAGTTTACGTCTCGTTGAAAAGGGTTTGCGTGAGAATGCAGTACGATTGACCTACGCGGAAAGGCTCGCAGTTCAAATCAACATCTTGATTCCACTCGGGGAAAACTTCTATTGAGGCCTCCCCACTGGCGAATTGTACGGCAAGATTTGGATACATCGTTTTCGTACCACTGCATGCAGTCTTTGACCGTTTCGGGGTTACGCCCGAAGCTGGGACTGCCCTGAGAAGAAGCATAGCCAGCGAAAGCGACGATTGCAGCGAGAAAGGAAGACTGCATGGTCGGCGCTGCTGCAACGGTTTGTAGGGCGTGGCAAGAATCACCTGGAGTATGTTCAGGGGGAATATTGTAGCTATAAAGTGAGTCAACCGATGGAAAGGAGGAAGACCCAGCGAGAAGATGCGCTAGTGCGGCGTTCGCGAGGAGGATTGTCAAGTGTGCAAGAGCCGCGAAAGTGGGGGCCTACCCTGAGCGACTGGATTAAAGCGGTGGGTTGGAGTCGTGAACCAACCACGACGCTTAGCCCCTATGTACTTCGTACTATCCCCGCCTTACATTGTTACAGTCCGGCGAGATGAATATATTCGTCCCATTGCCAAGGGCCAAGGAGCGAGTACCGTTCTCTCATTCTCGCGTGCGTGGCGACTCTTTGGTCTAGCCCAGGTAAGCGGAGGCTGTCCAGAAGTAGGGGGTGATGGTGGGCACGGCCGAAAAAATGCCACGGAGCTCAGGCATGTGGGCTGAAGATTATTTCTACACAAACCGCGCCGCAAAGCTACACATAATGTGAGAAAACCTATCCATCACCTGCATCAAGCGGAAATTACACTCGCCTCGACCTTCTCACAATATGACCGCGACGTGCTTCCAAAGCCTTTGGCAACCCTACTACCGTTCTGAATGGATAATCGACTCTTTAAACTTCAACGAAACAACAGAATCTTGTGGAAATCCCGGAGTCGAACAAGACAATGGCGAGGCGCCTGTGGATGCCCGTGCATTACCTCTGCCACAGCATGCAACCGTCGCTAGTGATATGGCAACCTTTCATCCGTTACCTCGGCTGCCGTATGAGCTGTGCGCGTGCATATGGGAGCTTACCGTGGAGCCTCGTACGGTGGAAGTCCGTGTTGACAGTGAGGCACTGACTTCGGCCACGCCGGTCCCGGCAGTTCTCCAAGTCTGTCGAGAAGCACGGAGCTTTGGACTCTACCACAAGACCTTCTCCGAGTTGGGCCACAAGTATGAAGGGTTGTCATAAGCAGTCTTTCTTCGACGACGGGTATTCTTATGCTGATAGCGAGCGATTATTAGGTATGTGTGGCTAAATCCTGACATCGACATGATCGATATCAGGGAATCACTCCTGTACTTTTTCAAACCAGTTGCTCTTACTATCCGCCGACTTCGGATGGAACGTGAGTGGAGTGCTTCCTACAAAGGCGAACACTTCTATCATTGGGAGCAACGTGAAATAGAAGATTTTGAAAATCTTGAGGAGATCTACATCGTGTGTATGGACGGTCTAGAACCATGGGATGACGTGTTTGAGGGGCGATATTGGCCGTGCGGGAAGGAAAATGTGTTCTTGATCGACCCAGAAAACAGTGAGCGGATTTTCAGGGGGAGGAAGGACTTGTTCAGATCGAGAAACTCTACGGCGATCTATGGATTAGAGGATAAGGTTTTTGCTCTTCCATTAACGAAACTATTTCGTGTATCGCCGAGCGCGCGTCACAGAGAATTACACAGCGTCTTCAGAGGTGGTGGAGTTGTGCGTGTAGACATTAGAGCAAATACAAAAAGTTAATAGGAGTAAGAATCACGGGGCTGTACTTCGATCCCATTGATATTGAAACTCGTATATCCTCTTCCTCTGTCTGTTTCTTGTTCAGCCCCTTCGAAAACTACGGACTTGACTGTGGGTCAGTCCGGGACTACACTTCAAGACGCCACATTTACTCTCCAAACAAAGAGTATGAACGCTCTTTATCATCAGACATAGGGGGTAGCCAAGAGCCCATACACAACTGTGCTTCCAGTGAGAGCAGCGGCTTAGCAACGACTTCCGTTTCCAAAAGGCAATCAGATACTGTTTGTGGGCGGATATCCTACTCCAGAAAAGTTAATAGACTTACGAGGGACTATAAAAGTTAATCCAGAATCTTGGCGTTAGAACTTGGTTACATTAGAGTCTATATCTCAGGACCCAAATTCCCTTCTGCGTCATACTTTCAACCGTCATCAGTCTCTAAGGATGAGTGCAGAGACTGGACTGAAGAAATGTTTAGAAACATTGACAACCCGAGATTCTTGGAGGACCAGCGATTCTGTTGTGCGCAACTATGACATCCACCATCGCAATCATTTCAGTGTTGAACAAGTCGTCACTGTGTATACTCAGCTGGAGCGAGGAGAAGGGAACAGGCCCATGGCTCGATGAACACCCGACTGACGATTTTCTCCACGTCAAGACCTTTCCAGTGGCCGAGCATTTTATTTGGTCGTTTTCAAATGGAGATACGTCGGAGGAGAACAACGGTACTGCGAGGTTGAGACCTACTTTGGAAAATTTCGAATAGAGTATCTCCACACTTTCAATGATGTCGACCGTTGACAATGATCCAATCTCGGCTCTGCGTCGTATTTTCCTTTTCTTCGTCTCAAGCGAAGCACATGATCTCTCTTTCTTGGCTTGTCAGATCAGCCAACACTCATCTCACGATAAGATGGCACCAGACGTTGCTGATCATGAAGCTCTATCAAACATGATACACTGCCAGCAGCTACTAGAGCGCCACATTGAAGAGTTGCGGCATGTACTTTGAGTGGTTTGAAGCTGGAAGAAACGTGATGGCGCTTCGCATGACGTTCCGGCGATGCTTGATTAGGATCTAGTGTATCTTATTGAACGCGGATTCACGTTGAAAGACTGAGCTCAGACGTCAATCAGTCTTCTTATGAACGTCGCCAGCATTGACGAGGTGCGCAGGAATATTTAGCAGAACAGCTCAGTCTTTCGCTCCACTGTCATCGCATCGATCCATGTTCCGTTGTCATTCGTTGCTACTGTCTTCGGCATAAATTTCGGACAGTTTGGACAAGTCCATCTTTCCATATGGATCTATCTCGTAGTGTCAGTTCCGGTCTTCGAGGCCAGAGCTATAGGAAAGTGGGACGGAACTTTTACAAGGCACCGATAACGCGGGAGCTTTTGTACAATCGATTTTTGTCCAAAACGCGATCTCATATTTCGCCACCAAAATCTCAACCCGGCCTCCAATCTTAATTCTACACTTCTCTCAGCCCCTAACCCCCAGCAATACCACCAAAACACTAGACCAAGAGCCCCCTCATAGTTTTCGACCTCTCTTACGACCTATCCATTCCCTTTGGAAACCTCATCCCATCCCAACCACCCCCTCACGACCCCTCCCCCACCTCCACCCTCGGCCACGCATCGCCGCCCACCTCCTCCCCCCAAACCGTCTTCCCCCTCGTAACCACAAAGTGCGTCATAACACTCCCCTCATCCGCGCCATGCCAATGCGTGGTCCCGGGTGCCGCCCACACCACATCGCCGGCCTGTATGCGTCGCGGCTCCCCGCCCTTGTCGCAGACGAGGCCCGAGCCGGACAGCACCTTGATCATCTGGCCGTCTTCGTGGGTGTGCCAGAAAGTGCGGGAGCAGGGCGTGAAGGTCACGTTGGCGAGGGAGACGGTGTCGTCGCGGTGGATGACGTCTGAGAAGACGGTGCCGGTGAAGGTTGGGCCAGCGCGTTGGGCGGGTTTGGAGGGTTGGTGGGCGGGGAAGATGGTGGAGGGCATGATGTGGTGGTGTGGTTTTGTCTGGGGTGAGGTATGGTTGGGGGGTTTCGGGGGGTAGATAATGAGAGGATTCTTCTTAGATATGGGGGGAGGTGAACGTGGGATGACGCGATTGCGAGTGGGTATCGCGCGTGGGCGCTACTGCACCACCGCGTAAGGTTTACTCACCATTGAAATATGCTAGCAGCAAGAATTCATATGTGATTCTAGTCAACCCTCGCAGGTATGTACGGCTCACCAGCAGTACATTGTCCCCGCAAAAAAGACTGCGAATAACGAGGATAGACGCAGGGCAGAAGAACGTGGGATATCTTTGTAGCGTTAACATATCGTACATGGCTTCTCACCTCACCGATCCTCATCCGTCTCTAACTCGTCCAACATCTAAGTTTACCCTATCCCCCTTCCCTTCTCATCGTCTTCATTCCTTCTCCTTCTCCGCCTCCCGCTTCTCCAGCACCTGGTCCACAATGCCAAACTCGAGCGCCTCGGTCGCATCCATGAAATAATCCCGCTCCATGTACTTTTCAATCTCCTCGAGCGTGCGCGGTTTAGTCAGGTGCTTCTGATATATCTTGTTCAGCTGGTCCCTGACCCTCAGAATCTCCTTGGCATGGTCTGCGATATCGCTCGCCTTGCCGCTGTAGCCGCCGCTCGGCTGGTGGATCATGACCCTGCTGTGGGGCAGGATGTAGCGCTGGCCCGGGGTGCCGCCGGCGAGGAGCAGCGAGCCCATGGAGGCGGCCTGGCCCATGCAGATGGTGGTGACGGGGCAGCGGATGTAGTTCATGGTGTCGTAGATGGCCATGCCGGCGGTGACGGAGCCGCCGGGGGAGTTGATGTAGAGGGAGATAGGCTTGGAGGGGTTGTCGGCTTCGAGGAAGAGGAGCTGGGCGGTGACGGTGGCGGACATGGGGTCGTTGACTTCGCCGTTGAGCGTGATGATGCGCTCTGAGAGGAGGCGCGAGAAGATATCGGAGGTTTTCCAGCCGCCGGCCTGGCTTCTGTTACAACGGGCGCTTCACAAGATACAATTGTACATACCACTGTCTCGGTCACGTAGGGCACCGGCATCCATGAGGTCGGTTGTGGATACTGCGCTTGCGGCTGCATGTGTGACGGCGGGGGAATCGACATGCCCGAAAACGCGCGCGCAACCTGCCGCCTCGAAGCTGCAGCTGTCGCGGGCCTTGCGACCCTTCGTATTATCGAGGCCATGATGTGTATGTATGAGCGACAATGCCCGCAGTCGCATCTGCACTGAAGCTCTCACCGCCAAGCCGCTTCCTCCAAGCTCGGAATCCCCGCCGGAACGGAACGCGCAAACCTCACCTCACGTCCACCGCCGGCCTCCCCACTGATGCCAGGAAGACCAGTTCCTCGCGTCAGGTCATGTCTCCGATCACCAAATAACGCGCAGTATCGCGCCCACGCCACCAAAGTCCTCCGCGGCGACGACCTCGGCCCTGTTGTCCAGGGTGAACACCAGACCTTCCGCGTGCGCAATGACGGCTCCAAGCTGCCCCTGCCTCCTGTTCTCGACCCCATAGTCGTCGCGCAACGCTCGCGCTGGAAGCAGCATAAAGCGCAGCCCGATGTCGCCAGCTTCACGCCCTTCCAGAAGAAGATGTGGGAGAATCCGTACGGTACGTCTTCCACGCATTGCAGACAGACCAATCGGTCTTCATCCTCTACCAACGACCTCAATACGAGCAGTCCTGACTATCTGACCCAGCCCACGCCCTCGCCTCCCCCATCCGCATCGACCGCTCCCTCTCCACGCTGCTCCCCTCCGCCCTCCTCCTAACCCTGCACCTAAAACCGCACCCCACGACCCTCGAGCCCTGGCTTCTCCCCCTCTCCCTGTCCACGCCCAACCCCCCCAAACACCACGGCCCGCCGCTGCGCTTCCTCGCGCACAAGCACAACGCCGCGCACCTCACCACGCGCAAGGAAGTCTGGAAGAAGGCGCTGTCCGCGCGGTATGCGCCGCTGCTGGGGCCGCGCGGGATGGCGCAGCTCGTCTGGCGGAAAGACATGCCCGAGTTCCTGCTGGGGATGCTGCGGGCGCGGGCGGAGGACAAGCTGGGGTGGTGGTTCAAGTGGCGGGGGCGTCTTATACCCGTAGCGTCGCCCGCGCCTGAACACCTCGCGGACGTGGACGACGCCGCCTGCGTGCTGCTCTACGGCAGCCTGCGGACCCGCGCGGACGCGGTGCTCGCGGAAGCCAACGCCATCGTCGCCGAGGCGGATAGGTCGGCGGCGTACTACCGCGCGGGCTTCGCCAAGTATTTCGACACCCACGTGCGGCCGCCCCCTAACCAGCCTAGAGCTACGCACTACACGCCGGCATGGTTCGAGCCTTTGGTCCCGCGGCTCGCGCCACGCGCGCAGTTCCCGCCGCTGGAATTCCCCACGACGCGGTGGCGCGGGCGGAAGGTCGCTATGTACAGTCTTACGGATATGCTTGGGGCGGAGCGGGCGGCGGCGCTGGTCGGGGGGACGCAGTATGAGGGGGAGGCGTGCTGGGTGATGAAGCGGGGGCGGCAGACGGTGGGGGTGGAGATGCTGCTGGGGCAGCTGCAGAGTTATCTCGCGGAGCCGGGGGTGGTGTGGTGGCCGCGGTGAAGGGACGAATAGGCTGGGGGAAGAAGGCGTGGTCAGGAAAACATCGAAGAAGATGAGAGAGCAGGCAGCGCCGCGTTGGCGCCAGCTCGATCGGATGCCAGATAGTAAATCGGCGCCATTGTATATACACTCACCAACCGCCATAAATGTAAATACCACTGCCACCGAGCAGCCACCACGCACCCCTGAGCCCCATCCAGTCCACTGAATACCCTCTTGGCAGGCGATGAACGACAAGCTCACTTCGCTGGCACGCACTCCCTAGACTCTTCCTCCCGCCCACACGACCACCTGTATTCACTCAACGTGTGATAGTGCTCGAGATGAAGAATATCGATTCGCAATCCATACGCATATATGCAAGTATGCCTACGCTCCCAAGCGGCGTGGCCGAATAATATCACGGCAATGGGAGAATGTCATGTCCCTATGCAACAGCACTTCTCCCCCATGCATCACAGCACCGCACAGCACCGCACAGCACCGCACCGGCACGCGCATGCTAAAACACCACCGACAACCCCCTTGCAGCCCGCTAAGCCGCCTTCTGGTACCTCTCCCTCAGCTCGTCAATCTCCCTCTGGAACCGCTCCATATCATCCAGGATATTACTCGCATTGCTCCCCTTTTCTTTTTCTTTTTGTTTTTCCCTGTCTTCGTCTTTCTCCCCCGCATCCACCACGCTCAACCCCTCCCCACCAAGCCCCCGACCCTCCCCAGCCGGATCCTCGACCTCCTCCCGCGGCGAATACAGCGCCATTTCATCCGGCGCATATTCCCTGCTCAGGGAGTTCACGCTCGCGATGCTGCCCTGCCTCTTCCCGTCCATGGAGCTGCGCGAGTGCCGCTTGTACTCCATGCTCGTGTGCCGGGGGCCCGGGAGAGACGGGCCTGGCGGCAGACTCGGGCGCTGCAGGTCGAGGCTTGCGCGGCCTGACTGCCGGCGGCGCGGGGGCGGGGGCGGCGGTGGGAGGTTGGTATTCGTGCTTGTGCTTTCGCTCGAGACGGCGCGCGAGGTGGTGCGCGCGGAGTGCATAGAAGGCGTGCGTGTGGGACCGGCGGACGGTGAGGGGGGCTCCGAGGCGAAGGTTGTGCGGCGGGATGAGGGGGGGTTTGGGGAGGCTACCGCGGGGCGGGCGGAGGTGGATAGCTCGGTGGAGGAGGAGTTCGCGCTGGAGGTGTTTATTGTTGGGAGGGCGTTGCCGTGGCGGCGTGAAGGGGGAGGTGGTGGGGGTGCTTTGGGGGTTGCGGATGGGTAGGGGCGAGGTTCTTGGGCGGATGCTATGGGTGGGAGGTCGGTCGAGTGTTGGGACGACATGGTGAGGGAGGAGTTGCTGCGGGATCTGTTGCTTGTGGTGGAGCTGCGCAGCTGGCTTTGCCGTCTCGCCAATGGGACTGGCGGGGGAACTTTCTTCTGTGGCCGGGCGGGCGCTGTTTCTGACATGCTCGCCGTTTCGCTGTCTCTAGTCTCTGATAGCGATGCGGTGTCGTAAGAGGCGTCTTGTGAAATGATGTGCGCTGGTGCTGATGTCGGGATGGGAGGCGTAGGAGGAAGCGGCTTGTTCAGGTCCGAGTTCGTTCTCTTGTGCGGCTTTAGTTCGAGCGTCACCTCTGCGACAGAGAACTCGTCGAAGGGCACCGTCTGCGGCGTCCGCTCTTTCACGAGCTTCCCGTGGCGATGTCTCGGCGCAGGCGGCGGCTTCTTCTTCTCCCTCTTGGGCGTCTCCCCTCGCATCAGCCCGGCGTGTTCGTCTTCCGAGGCTGCCATATCGTATGATGTTCGCGGTGACTCGGGATGCGGTTCTTGTGCTGTATCGAATATTGATTGACGTGATATTGAAGACGTGTCGGTGCTGCTGCTACTCTCGAAGACGGCAGGGCTGAGCGAGTTCGAAGAAGGAGCAGGAGCGATCGGAGGAGGCGCGGAATTGCGCGGGCTGGGGGTTATGCCTTGCATCAACAGGTTCTTGAAGCCTTCGACGTTCAGCGACTGTCGCTTGGGTCCGGGTGCAGTCTTGTCGATGGCAGTCCGCTCTGTGGTAAGCATGTCAGCAAGAAGAGTTTGGATTCCGATGCTCGGTGCTGGAAGAATACACGGCCTCCTGTCCCCCTAACGCATTCCGCATATTCCGGCGTCGTGCCAAAGAGAGCCTGCTGCTACGAACCTACCTTTTGGCTGCCCCGCCGCGTCCCCGCCTTTCTCCTGCGGCTCGATGGTGGCCAGCGTGCGCGCGAAGGGATTCGCAGGTGCACCGCTGGGCGAAGTAACGGGCTGAGGAGATGCCGTGCTTTTCCACGCACTGCCTAACATTCCGCGCGCATCCACGTCTCGGCCGGCGGGATCTTGGGGGTATCGCTCTTCGAGTTCGTCGGCGAAGTCGGGCGGCGGCGACCCGGCACGACGACCAGGCGCCGGTGCATACGTTGTCTCGTTATCTACATGGCCAAAGTCCGGATGCGGGAGGATTGTCTCTTCTATGCGGACCGTCTTCTTTGTTTTCGCGGGCGCCGGCGAGGCCTCGAGCACTGTGCAATCGTCAATCCCCGTCCTTTGACCTAAATCGCGTGCAAGCATCGTCACGGGGTCTATACCAGAGTCATCGTCGCGCTCGACGTGCCTTTCCTCTCTTCTGCTGTGGCTATCAGCAGGGGGGAAGCTCGTCGGGGGTGCGGCGGCGGGGTTGTTCTGGACTACGAGCGAGGTGCGGAAAGGATTCCCGGCCATGTTTGAGGATTAGAAACAATGCATTGTTCTATATATACACGTGAAGATGGCCTTGCGGGTGCGGGGGCAGATGTACCCCAGGATACGGTGCAGCTGCTGTGTAGAGGTGCTGAAGTAAAGCTGTGAGAATAACCCTTGCCAGCGCAGAGCGTCAACCAACCCCCACATTCGGCCTCCCGCCTCGCCTCGCAAGCTCCGTTCTCCGAGCGCAGCGAACGAACGCCTTCAGGTACCAGAAGCACGATGAAAACGTAATCTACCCTGTCGCGACATGTCGAACCGCAGCCCCGCTTGTCACAGGAACATGCGACGCGAGCAAGTCTGTCAATACATGGGCAATCTTGTGTCACCCTCCGCAACCGTGCAGCGAATATTGAGGCAGTAACAATATCAATCAATGTACACCAGCCAGCCTGCTTCCCGACCATACCACTTCCTCGCCAGCTTTCCTCCGCTCTCTGTGGGCTGGCTGAAGGCCACCTCCTCCTTGCCAATGGTCATGCCGTAGAGGAAATTCGATCTTGCCGAGTTCAGCAGCGTCGTTGCAACGCCGTGCTTCCGGTGCAAGTTCGACGTCCATATCCTTGAAATGCCAAGTATGGCAGGTGTTCGCGCCTCGCTGACACAGACAGACGAGCTATTGGCATCCGCATCCGCAGAGAGCTGACCGGCTGTCTCCGCTGCCGCGTCACCCTCCACAGGGAATGCCTCCTGAATCCGCTCTGCCAAGCACGCTCCCACACACTTTGAGCCCTGCACGTACAGGTACACTTTGTATCGATCGCTGGCAGAGTGTTCCGAGTGTTTCTTTTTTGCCTGCGCCCTTTCGGACGTTAGCTTTGGTAACGGTATTGAGCTCCACAACGCCTCGTCCGGAATAGGCACGGCCCCTAGCTCGGTGTTGACGATCTTCAATACTTCCCTCGCCTTGTTGCGCAGGGCGAGTGCGTCTCTGCGGCTGACGACCGCAACGAAGCTCCTTTCTCCGCCGGTCCAGACCTGGTTCTGCCGGAGTCGCTCTGACATGGTCTTGCTAATGTCCACGCCTCCGATGTTCATGGCATGAAACTTGCGATGCAATGCAGCGTCTTCGGCGAGCGACGGGACGTATTCCATGCCGCACAGCTTGCATGTCTTGTTCGGCTCCGCGACCAGATCGAGCTGCATCTGCACCAGCTTCTGCTTCTTCGCGGCCGGCTGGGGGGTGTTCGACGTGTTGTGACTTCTCTCTGACAGTGGTTCTTTTACGAGCGCTTGCGGTTTCGGTTGCCGCTTCACGAACGAAAACATCGGTCTCCGCTTGCGCATGGGCGGCGTCGAGCTCTGCGGTGTCGGAGAGGACGGTGGACTGGACCGGGGCGCATCGTCGGAGAAGACAGCTGGCGCATCTTTGGGACTGGACGGCAGCGCGGAGCTATCGCGTGCTGAACAACTGTCCGTTGGTATCGGTACTAATTCTGCATCCTCGGCATTCTCAGCTGCAACCGCTTCGTCTGGTGGTGTGGATTCGACGCGTCTACGCTTCGCGGGCGGCTCCCGTAATTCTTCGTACAACGAGGGTTTCCGCTGGCGGGAGTAAGTGCGGATGACTTTTCTGCACCATTGTTAGCTGACGCAGAGGCCTCGGGGTATGCAAACGTACTTTGCGCGCACAGTAGACATATCGGCGTGGTATAATAAAGGATGCCAGGTTGGAGCATTAAGATGGCGCGACGCGTCCCGCGTATCGGCCAGCCTTATCGATACCGCACGCGCTTGGGCCTGTACTTCGACCAGAGGACCTCAACTCGGAACCACGCATCCCCCGACGTTGAAATCGGTAGAAGTGAGGCTCCGAATGGAAATAAATGCCATGAAAGTGCTGCTTTCTGCAGACATATTGCACCAGTGGCATTCCAGTAAAGCTATCCTCTGTCAAGAATACCGTACCACGTGAGATCCAGACCCCACCCCACGCACAACCCCTCGGACCCTGCGTACCCCCCGAGCATCTAAGCGCACCAAGTCCACATACACACAAAATATGTACAGTGGATCCGGCCGCCTGTAACAAAGGGCGAAACTGGCTTGATTCGGAAGGGGCGCTGCAGGAGGCCGCCGGTATTAGAATTTGACTCGGCGAGAGAGAGATGACTCAAGCTCTCACCGTTCACCAGCTGATATAAAGACAAACCAAAGCCCAAACCTCGCTCCCAGTCCCTGTGAAATCCGAGTGCAATTGCATTGCAATTGACAGCGCAGACTCCACTCCGCCTTACCCGACGCCAGCATACGACTCTTGATAATGGCAGCACAGCCCACGCCCGCGCACCCAGCGACCATGCTCGCAGAGGTGCACGCCAAAGCTTTAGAGGAGGGCACAGACTCCCCCCTCCCAGAGCCGCTGTTCAGAACAGAGAGACTGCTAGCTCGACCTCTGCACCCGCAGGACGCCGAGTCGAGCCAGCGCGCGTGCGCCCCCGCGAGTATCACGAAGTACATGTACGTCCCTGCTTGAGACTACCCATCCCACCCCGTCACGAACCCAGCTGCAGCAAACCAAAAAAAATGTGCTAGAAACCGGTTGATACACCCCGAGAGTCGCATAGTAACACTCACCTCACAGGTCCCTCGCCTTCCCGCACCCCTACACCGTCGAACACTCGCTCACCTGGATCGCCATGCAGAAAGACGCTCCGCATAGTACGTCCCTATCCCCCTCTCCCCCCATCTCAGTCAACCCCATCCTAACCCCCGCGCTTCCAGACTCCCTCGCCCTAACCACCTCCTCCGACCCCACCACCGTCATCGGCGGCATCGGCCTCAAGCCCGGCACCGACGTCCGCGCACACACCGGCGAAGTAGGCTACTGGCTGTCTGAGTCGCACCAGGGGCAGGGACTGATGCGGGAAGCGCTGGCAGGCTTCGTAGAATGGACGTTTCTCCACCGCGATAGCGATGGGGCTAAGGCGGAAGAAGGGCGGAGCCGCAAAACAAGGTTGGTGGCGGGTGTGTTTGCGGAGAATGTAGGGAGCATGCGGGTGTTGGAGGCGTGTGGATTTGTGAAGGAGGGCGTGCAGAGGGGTGAGGTGGTTACGAGGGAAGGGGTGGTTATGGATTTGCATTTGTTTGGGCTGGGGGTGGGGGAGTGGCGGGAGGGGAGAGATACGTGACGAGGGATGGGGTAGGGGGTAGGGAATGGAAATGTGGCAACTAGATTGTGGACTTTCCAACGGTGTCGCTACTAGTGTTGTCGGGAAATATGCCAGATTGTCCAGTGGATGATCCCGCTTGGACTTTGTTTATCCACTTATAGCACTTTTTGTGTTACTTTTGCGCGGCAGTCTATATTTGTCTACTACTTTACGGGACTCCATTTTGTGGTTCGTGTCAACAACCAGAAAATCATCCCGCTTGGAAAACGCATGAAAAGTCCAACACGGTTCGAATAACCCTATTGCTCCAGTGTCGTAACCTCTCTATTCCCTCCAAGAGACAAAGGCTACGTTACTCGCTATCTGTGTGAGTAGGTAGAACTTCGTTGGAAAATGAAGGGGGATGATACTTTCTTATCCAGAGGGAAACTGACAAAACGATAGTTGCCTCAAAGGGTCTTGAATAATTGCAAAAAAGAATTACCCCCTTCAGCTAACTGCCTAAATATAAACATACAAAAAAAAAAGTCACAAATCATCAAATCTTTTCTTACATAAATTCATTATAGTTAAAGGTAGAGAAATACAACCCATCTCTCACAAACTCACGATGGTGCAAAGAGGTCCCCCTTCAGACAGAATAGTATGTGTTTTACATATTTACATAAATACATGAGACGTCTTCCTGGGTATCACATTAACTCTACAATCCACATTCCCGGGTGTCACCATGCATCTCACGCCGCGTCCTCAGATTCCACGACAGCAGCTTCAGCCTCTCCATGGTGCTAACATGCGCCCAGTCGTACTCCCCGAGCTCAATCAAGTCCCGCTTCGCCTGCAATATGAGATCCCCTCGCCACGCCCAAAAGTACTGCTCGACCCGCCTCGCCGCCTCGACGCCCTCCACCTGCGCCACCAGCCGACACACCCACACGGCCTTCTTCTGCGCCACGAACTTGTTCTCGGATAGCGGCCGTGTGACGCACACGCTGACGACCGTGCGCGTGAACATCGGCTGAATGGGCAGCTCGTGGATCTTGAGGTAGAGGTACAAGTAGCGGATGGCGCGCCAGTTTTGCTGGCAGCTGCGCGTGCGGTCCATGGCGTATTGGTGGGCGAACTGGTGTATGAGATCGGCCTGGACTTCCATGGGGATATCAGGGGTGAGGTTGCGGTAGGCGAGGGGAACGATGTGCGCGTCGTTGGCACGGGCTAGGATGTGGTTGAAGAAGCGGCGCGACTGCAGCTCAGTTACGCGTGTCTTGGGTTCTGCCGCCGTGGCATCAAGGGCACGGTGCGCATCGAGAAATCTTTGGAAGGTATGGGAGTTGTAGCCGAGGCGCGAGGAGTCGTGCTGCTTGCTCACTTCTTCTAAAACTTGATCAACATAAGCATCGAGAAACTTGGTGTTGGAGAGCTTCGTCCCGCTCTTTGGTAGTCTTTCTAACAGATTCGAAACCGAGTGGAAGCTCTTGTACTCATTGATATGAGGAATGATCAGTTCGAGAACACCGTGATTCGGTAATGACTTGTTCGCGAGATCGGACATCAGCTTCGCAAGCATTCCATTGAGAGAAGCTTTCTTCTGGTCCTGCTGCGCCAGAAACAGAACATATGACTCAATCCAGTCGAAGAGATCGAGTGACAAGTTCCCAGCAAAGGAGTCGTGTCCGAGTAAGCCGTATAGCAGCCCGGTGATCAGACTGGAAGGAGGATAGCGGTGCTCGAAATGAGCACAGACAAAAGTCCTAAACGCAAACTGATACAGCGACGCTTGATGCTCTGTTCCAGCATCTCTCCGCATGTCTAGTCTGTAAAGTAGCTTGAACCACATGTGGACGTACGCCAAACTCTTTTGGCCTAGTTGCGGAACGGTCTGAACTTCTTTTGCCGTGACCGACATCGCAGCAATCCAAGTGCGGAGTAAGGGTGGTGGTACTAGATCCAGGTAGTCCAGAGCAGACGGTATCTTCAAATGGTTCTGCACACAAGTGCTGATTATGCGACTGAGCTCGAGTGGTGCCTGCATGTAGTCTGAGATCAACGACGACCATGTCCTGCGCAATTGGTGACCAAGTCGCTGGTCGGACAGTTCGCAGGATGCCCAGTGTAGTAGAATCCCAGGACTCTGCTTTGACAGTTGTCCTTGGTTGCTTTCCACCTTGAGGCGATTGTTCAAGTAGTATGGAGACGTTTTACCACGCTTCACGGTCCAGTGTGCAGAATCCCAAAGACCGCGGATCAAGAGGCGCACGGCTGCGTCACGATCAAGAGAGCCACACATGAGTACCTTTTGGCGAGCCTGTTGAAACGACGGACCCGGTGCTGGTTGGCTTTGGATTAAACTGGCGAGCTTCTTATAGATCTGATGAACTCCGGCAGCGCGTGGCCTGAAAGGGGCTAGATATGTCTTTTCCATGAGTTCTAGAAAGTGCAGGCCCTCAGGCTCGTAGATGCTGGGTAAGAGCACCGCTGGCTGGCCAAATAGTCCCACGGTGTACCGTTCGGCCCAGGGAGACTCCAAGAGATACTGGAATACAAGCAATGAAAAGCGGGAAGCGCCAGCGTCCGAGGGACAGCACATCAGGTAAGCTTGGCTTAGAAAGGTGCCGGGTCGCGAAACGTCGCCGGCGAAGGACGCTCTCCATACTTCCCATGATCCAACAGTCGTCCGGTCCCTCTCTTCAAACATCGCAGGAGTTGTACCGTGAATCATGGCCCGAAACTTGTCGAAACACGCGTCGGCATCGCAAGGGGCAGCCTCTGCTGTCTCTGCTGTCTCTACGGCAACATCTTCGCTTGACAGAAATTCAAAGAGCTTCGCATGACCTCCTGCACTGTCACGGGCCCATTCTTCCAGTGTGTCGTCCGCTTCGAAGCTGTGCTCCTGTTCTGCGAGGGCTGGGGCAGCCGACTCTTCTTGATTGGAAGATAAGTTATTCACAGATGGTGCAACCAAGTCTTCTTCATTGAGATGTGTGTTTTCCACGGATGGTGCATCCAACCCTGCTTTGTTGAGATATGTGTTTTTCACACTGATGGTACCATGTTTGGTCGCGGCGAAGTGTTGAGCGACGAAGTCGAGAACCCTATCCCTTTCCACGTTGTCGTTGACCGAGTCGCTGGGAGAATACAATGGCTCGTCGGCATCGTTTCTTGCACTGTTTGCAACCGGGCTACTGGGACCGGACAATAACTCATCCGCCACTGTGGCGTCTGCGCGGTTCCTACGGGGCTGAATGTCTAGCATTTCGCGCCCATCTTGTTTTCCACTCGATCGAGCACTCGTCGCGTCGTCTTCTGGTGAGGGGGAAAACGAGATTGATGGTGTATCTACCGGGCTGGTGGGGGTTTCCGTCGCGACAGAAGGGGGAATGGATCGAAAGTCAAACGCTGCAGGCTTTGGTCAGTCCCAGAGAAGCATACAATTTTGGCGTGCACATACGGAAATCCAAAGGCGCCTCTCTCTTCAGCGACGGCGGCTCATATGTCCACTTCGGTTGCTTGGGCTGGCGCGACCCAAACAGGGCACCAAAGCTGAACAGAGGCGGCGGCATGCCCCCGGCGGGATCCATGTTGGATTGCAGCGTCATCCTCCTCTTCGCGGCGCGTCGCCGGGCCTCCAATGGCCCCGGGACATTGCTGCCATGTCTTCGCTGCTGCGGGCAGGTGGTGCGGAAAAATCGAGCGACGGCCTGGGAGAGGAGGTCCTCGGAGACCCAGACGTGGCCGAGGGCGGTGCTACGCGGCGACGGCACTGCTCGACAGCAGGCAATGGGCGGGCGTCGCATCAAGCGTGGTGGGCATCGGATGGGCGTTCATGCGGCCGTCCTCTGCGATGTCGAGCTGCCTCGATTCGGAAGGCGCGAGGCTTGGCGGACAAAGATCACGTGCACGTGCTAGTGATGAGCTAGTACCTAGGATTCTTCACGTGGGTTCCCAGTCGGAGCGACGTCGGGCCATCATCGCACTACTCCGCGACGCTTGCGGATGCACCGCGAGGACACGCATGAGTCGAGCAAACGACACAGATACTACCTTTGTAGACGGGCGACAGGCCCTTTCTGGCGTCCGTCGACGGATGCGCTTGGTACCTATCGGATGGCTGCGCACAGTCAAGCGTTCGGCGGTTGGGCTTCGTGTTTCTCCGCGCGGCGCACAGTCAAGCGTCAACATGCATGGCTGGACCTCTTGTGCAAAAGCAACGATTCGGCAGGTAGTCTGTGGCTGCGGCCCTGGAAATCTCCACCCGCTCCCGCTGGCTGGCCGAATCCCGCGTCCACCGTTGCCCTGCAATGCTGCAAGTGTAGCCGCACCGTGTCGAGAGAAGACCATGCGATGGCCAGGTGGATGGGATGGGCCGGCGGCCGCAGTGCAGAAGTGTCCAGACGCTCGGCCTCGGCGTGGTGACGTGGAAAAGCGGCGTGGAAATGGAGGCCTCGGATGGGACATGGGAGAGGTGGTTTGAAACGACGATACGCAACGCTGGGCTTAGCCACAGCCGCGCCGAACAGCGCCAATGCCAGGCACCGGCCGCTGATTCGCCCGCGGCGCCCAACCAAAGTGGTTTACGGGGCGTCTTGCGTGTCTGCACAAACGCTTCACAGAGCAACGCGGCCGCGCGGAGAGCCAGAGGTCGGTCTCGCCAGCGTGTGCAGTGCAGTGCCGTGCCGCACGCCGGACTTTATCGCGTTCCTGTTCCTGCGTGCACTGCACACTGCAGGCTGGGCTGGGCCAATTTAGATTAGGTAGCTGTGCTAGGTCCTTACGCGGACTTGCTTGCCGTGCGTCGTGCCCTCGTCTCCCCGGCCCGTGCGCTGCTCATCTCCCACGACGGCTTCACTGATTCCAGCCTGACCACTGACCGACCCGACCGACCCACTGCCCGCGCACGCTGCCGTCTTCATCTCCATCATCACGCTCCTTGTCTCTGCGACTTCACACTCCTTGACTACGCTGCCTCCGCCTGCCGACACTCGTTCATCCCGCAGCCCGCAGCCCCATTCCTTGCCTCTCGCGTCGAGAAAAGGGGTCGAGCCGGCATTCCTGGGCACTCGGAAAAACCCGCACACGCCGCGTTTCAACCTCCAGATCGAGGGCATCGCTGAGCGAGTCTTCCTCTGACAACGCGCGAAACTTTCGTCCTCTTGAGCCTCGAGCCTCTCACACACGCCGCCCGCTACACCCATCGCGAGAACGGCACCCACGCCCAACCCGCCCACTCACCAACTCACCAACTCGCCAACGCCCGCTTACACACCGCACCACGTCGCCCGCTGCGGCTCGCCATCGCCGGAGAGCGTCGCCCGGAGAGCAGTTGCTGCATCTGCGTGCCATCGTCCAGACCAAGGGTACAAACCCCCGCCCGAGTGAATGCCCACCAGCCATGCTAACCTCGCACAGTGCACCCGCTCGGTCTCGACGCCTTCCCACCACCACCATATACTAACCCCTCCACATCCACACACCATGCTTTCCATCAGATTAGTGTCCGCTCTTGCAGCGGCCGCCATGTTCTCAATAGCCGCGGCGGACTCGTCGTCGTCGTCCAAGATCGTCTCCATCCCCACACCAACCGCGACAGTCGCAGTCAGTGCCATGTCGACAGTGGGCTGCTTTGCTACCGGCGTCCCTCTCGAGGACCACGGCAAAGGCCAGTTCGTCTCTGCTGGGTCGTGCCAGCAGATCTGTGTTGGCCTCGACAAAAACGTGCTCGGTCTCTCCGATGGCGAACGCTGCTGGTGTGGAGACAAGTATCCGCCCAAGGAATCCAAGATCGACGACAAAAAGTGTAAGAGCATGTGCTCGGGTGATGACACGACAGTCTGTGAGTAGCATCTTGAACCTCAGCAACGCATGTGCTAATGGAGATGCAGGCGGTGGCGCTGGATTGTTGTGGGTAATGTCGACCGGAAACACGCGCAACGAGATCGAGTACGCGGACCCAATCGTTTCTTCGTCGTCGTCGTCGTCGTCGTCGTCGTCTTCATCGATCGCTTCCAAGACCGCTGCGTCAACAGCCTCCTCCTCCGCGCCTGCCGAATCCGCCACCGTTAGCAGTGCGCCACCCGCCGAGCCCGAGAAGAAGGGCCCCAACACGGCAGGCATCGCAGCAGGTGTCGTCGTGGGTGTCGTCGCGCTCGCTGCTATCATCGGTGGCGTCTTCTTCTATCTACGGCGAAAGAAGAGGCAGTCGATCGAGGAGGAGTACCGTCGCCAGGCGGCCGTCAGTTCGTTCGTGTCGGGAGGCAAGCTGCACACGAGCAACTCGTCCATGACGGATTCGCGTCTGGACCCAGAATTCATGGCCAGGAGGCAAAGCAACGGCAGTATTGCAGACAACGAGGACTACTCGAGGCGGATATTGAAGGTAGGTCGAATCGCACAATCGCCCCACGACGCACAGCAAGCTAACAACCACTAGGTTACGAACGCATAAGCACCCTGACGATGGCTACCATGACCGACACTGGACCGACCACCCATGCCACTCTCTCACGCTGGTCTTCGACGAGATACCCAACCTACTATATCCACCTCGCCTAATCCTCCCACTCTTATTACGTCCTGCGCACCGCGCGCACCCACATGCCTGACGAGAGTAAGATTTGCATCCATCTGCGTACTCAGCCGGCGTTGCGAGCACGCTTTCCATCTGCGGACCAAAGCCGTCTGTTGATTCTGGAGGGGCAGCCACCGAGTAGACCAGCTATCCGGGCCCCGCGCCGCCTCCAGATCCTTCTCCTGTGTTATATATTCTGAATACATCCCTGTACTGGCGTTGAGCAAAGGCATTGAATGGGTAACTATTGATCATCTTCCATGGCGCAACTGTGGGGCAAAGCGTGGAGAAATGTTCACCACTTTCCTTTATAACTACTGCTACTACTACTACTACCGTTTTTCCTTGTCTGGGCGGACGAGGTGACGGTGATGAGATGCTGAGTCCGCCCGTGCCGCTCCTTGTATGTCGGTAAGACCGGCCTTTTTGTCAACTCTCTCCCGAATACTCATTATACTCTACCATACCTATACCTATACCTATACCTATACCTATGCCTATACCTATACCAAAACCATCCTATCCTAGCTCTCCGATCGACCTTTCTTATTTGCGCAAGGGCGGCTGCGTGTCACAAAAGCGAATCGATTCTTTCCTTGCCATGTGTCTGCCTGCCTGCCTGCCTGCCTGCCTGCCTGCCTGCCTGCCTGCCTGCCTGCCTGCCTGCCTGCCTGCCTGCCTGCCTGCCTGCGAGTGTGCCATGGCGTCTGTCTTGCCTACGTTGCACAACTATAGCGATGTCTTGGACATGGGCACTCTATTCCTATCTGCACTGCACTGCATCCCATCCGACGTCACGCACCAAATGCAGCCCTCCCTCTCTCCCCACATCCCAAAACAGAACAGGACAGAATCAAACAGCCTCGCACACCTACGTTTCACACCCCCGGAGTATTTCCAGCCCTACCGATACAGGTTCCGCAACGCCAAACCTCCGACCGATCACCCCCGTCGTGTTTGATGCGTGCTGGACGGCGGCCAATCAGCGCGCGTGGCGGCGCGGGCATCAAACACGCACGCATGATGTGCTGGCGGGATGCCTGGGCGGTGTTCCATGCACTGTGGGTGGGCGCTGGGGGGGGGGGTTTGTGAAGTGCGGGCGTGTAAGGGCATGGGGGGTTATAGTATAGCAAGAAGTGTGACCCGTTGTTGGTTGGTGGTTGTTCTCTTATGCGTCTAGATGCAAGGGGCTGCCAGCATGCGAGGAAGCGCTACCCGGAGCAGATATCTGGCCCCGGCTACACATCACGCTTCGGACTCTTGCGCGAAACGCAGACGCAAGGCTTGCACATGCGGACTTCTCTCGGAGTTGCTTTTCTTTCGAGGCTGGCTGCCTGCTTTGGGCGGTGCACGGGGGCCGAGACGACCGACTGTTTTCGGCTTTTCGCTGTGGGTCGGGGATGGCTGTTTTGGGTTGCGCACGCACGTGGTCTGACACGATGTTCACTTCTATACTTAGCCTTTCTACCTGCATGTGGTGGCTTTTCGCGAGTTGTACCTGTGGCGAGTGGCGAGTGGGTGGGAGCGCAGTGCGGTGCATTACTATTGCATTACTGGTCATATTGTCTGTGTGCGAGGCTGGCCGCTGGCGTGTCAGGTGTTGTACATCTTCATCTCGCGGTCCCCACCATCCTCTCCTCGGTGGATTTTCCATGCATCCGCCCACACCCTGCCTGTCACAACCGCTGCCGATAAGTCACTGTGCATGCCATGTCCGTTACACACTTCCTACCCCAGATTCGCGCGCGTGAAACACTTTTCCGAACGCGGTGGCCAGCGGCTATGTGTAGGCCGGGCATGAACGACGGGGTTGGGCAGGAATGGGATGTGAGACTGGAGATCGGGGGACGGCGGTTTTGTGGGGTGCGGTGGAGAAGGGATCTTCGGGGTACATATGTAAGCGCTGGAGATGATGTCATGGACTTTCGGGAGTGTGGTTTTTGAAGATGGTTCGCGTGTGTGGTGGAGGAGGGGGGCGGAGGTCTCTCATCCATGGGAACATAGAGACTGGATGTAAGCTGAGACCTTTGCTAGTCAGATATAGAATAGTTAATCTAAGAGTAACTCAGGCTACCATACAAGTGTAGAATCTTGACCTCATACTGTAACGCCAGTGTTCACCTTCCTATGAGGGAGGTGTTACTGCATCAGCCCTTATAAACAACGACAATCAGCCACCTCCTACTCTAGAATTTTGCCCACTTCAGCAGCACACCTGCTGCAATAACCGGTAAAACACTAACCAACTCACCCAGCCCTGCATACTCCGGCGGAATACGTGCATGCACAAAGGCGCCAGCAGCAAGTAGGATAGCAAACAGATTGTACACAAAACTCCAGCCAAAGTTGAAAGAGATCCGGTGGAACGATTTCCGGCTGATGGTGATGGCAATGAGGATGCCGGACAAGCTCGGACGCATGAGGACAACATCTGCGGCGGATTTGGCCACGTCAGTGCCTTCGTTCATGTGCACGCCGATAGTAGCCTGGGCAAGAGCGACGGCGTCATTGGTTCCGTCGCCGCAGAACATGACGACGGGTTCAATTCCTTCCTTTGCCGACCTGCGCGGGTTGTGCGTGGCGAGAAGGTCTTTGATATAAGCTTGCTTATCTGCCGGAGTGCAGCGAGATCGAACGTTGGAATCAGTGACCTTGAGTTGAGACGCGACCGCTCGGACGGCACCGTCGTCGTCGCCGGAGAGGATGTGGACGGAGATGCCGTTTTGCTGCAGCTTGTTGATGGTATAAAGAGCGTCCTCCCGTAGAGAATCCTCAAGGCCGAACACGGCAGCGAGGGAGCCGTTCACTGTGAAACAAAAAGCGGTATAGCCTAGGGAAAGAATGCACTGAACAAGAGGGTCGTTCGAAACTTGGAGCCATCTTGAGTTACCAGCACGGATAGTGCGGCCTGCAAAAGCGCCCTCGACACCTTTTCCGACTATGTTCTTAGGATCGGATACTGTGGTAGCTGTGACGCCGTTCGTTTTGAGGTGAGCTGCGATGGCAGCGGAAACTGGATGCTTGCTGCATTCGATCAGGCCCAATAACAGAGCCTTGGTACCGGGAGAAGCGCTGGGGTACTCTCGAGCGACGGTGAGTTTGCCTCGAGTCAAGGTTCCGGTTTTGTCAAAAACGACATGGGCAGTCTTGTATGCAACCTCGATGGCATCGGCAGATTTGAAGATAACGCCTCTCTCAGCGGCAACTCCGGTTGCAACGACAATAACCATCGGGACAGCAAGACCGATGGCGCAAGGGCAAGACACGATCAGTACGGTGATGGCGTATATAATGGCCTGAATGGTGGCCTCAGATCCAGACTTGTTCTGAACGGCGATGCCGATAGCAATCCAGATACAGAAGACAACCATGGTGATGGATATGACTACAGGTACAAAGTAGGATGCTACCTTGTCGGCAATCTCTTGAATTTTTGGCTTCGACAGCTTTGCTTCGTCTACCATTCCAGCAATCGTACTAATGGTATTGTCGCCGGGAATTCGTGTGAGCCGAACGGTCATAACTCCAGGTCCATTAATCGATCCTGCAATGACTTGAGAGCCCTTGAACTTTTCAACAGGCCGAGATTCACCAGTAAGCATAGATTCATCGATCTCGGACGACCCTAAGATGACGCTCCCATCCGTTGGTATTTTCGAATCAGGGAAAACTCGGAAGACATCGCCATACTGGAGCAGCCTCGCGTCAATCTCTTTTTCGACGCCCTGGTCTACAATGGTAGCTTTCGAGCTTTGTAGCGAGCGGATTGAAATCGATTCAACAGCTTTCTGGCGTGCTAACGCGGCAACGTACCGGCCTACCATGACGAGGGTGACGAGTAACGTGCTGGTTTCAAAGAATTCGCCGGTTGACAATGGTTTATGGGCGGCAAGATAGCCGAAGGCCACGATGGAGAATATGTAGGCCGCGCTCGTGCTCAGAACGATAAGTAAGTCCATCTCGATTACTCTCGAAAAAACCAAGGCCTTTAGGGCTTTTGGATAGAAAGGCCCAGCAATCACAAATTGGATGATGGTGGCGAACGCAAGGGAAATGGAGCCAAATGTGATCGCTTTCCTTTCTTTATCCGGAAGGGGAGCCCACGAAAGAACCAGGACGGGAATGGTCAGCACGATGGACAGAAGAGTCATATAACCTACATGGCGAACATGAGTTGCACCAGCATCTAGCGTTAGATCAGCGCGGGGAGGAGCGAGCGGCATAGGTGCGGGCCAGCCCTTTTCGACAAGATCTCGCGCACCGACAATCTTCGCGTCGAAGTCGACCCGGACACTCTTTCGATCCAAAATCTTCACTTCGGTAACGCCATCTGGCCAGTCGCTCTTGACAGTATCGGTCGGATCGCCCTGGCAGAAAAGATCGAGGCTGGAGCCTTGATTCGTGATGCGCTCGCACTTGAACTCGGTCGTCCTTTCAAGGTGTTTCATGAGCTCAACGGCAGAAGTAGTGCCGACATCGAGGTCAAATTCCGCCCGCGAAAGAACTAGGCTAGTCTTTAGTTTCGTGACTGCGAGAAGTGTTGCAAGTGTGCGGGATAATTTGGTTTCGCACCCGGTGCAAGTCATGCCTGAGATACTGAGAATGACATGCTCTTTTCCGGAATGGCCCATCTCAAGGTCGACGGTGCGCGCTGCATCGACTTCGATCTCGCTTATCTTCTGAATTCCCCCCTTCTCCTGACTGCAGTAGGCATCGACGCAGGCTGTGGAAGGGGACGGTTTGTCGCCGCAAGAGGCATCGGCACAACACGAAGCAGAGGTCTCTTGGGAGATTCTCTCATCACAGCAAGCATCAGCGCAGGAGGCGGCCTTGTCAGTGGAGCGTTTTTTGATGGATCCGGGGCGCGGCTTTGCGGTAGACCTACATGCGCTTGCCTTGGGTGCACAGCATGAGTCGCCAGATGCGCAAGAGACAACCGAAAGACGAGAGCTAGAGTGTCTCTTCTTCACAGAAGATTGTCGCGGCGGCGCACAGCAGGACTCCTGGCCTAGAGCGAGCAGCGCGCGGCAAATGCAGCCGAGCGCTTCCAATTTTGACTGATATGATCCCGGGCACTACGGACGTGTTGACGACACGGCGTTCTGCCATTCCCACGAGTGCAGTCTGAAGGTGCATTACCTGTTTTGTTGACTATAGAATGCAGGGGTCAGTAGCGAATTACAGAGCACGGAAAATGGACACTTACCCTCAGCAGCACACTCGCGGAGAGCAAGTCGGTCGATGCAGGAGGAGTCACAGCAAGGAGAAGGTTTCCCCTCGCAGCAGCTGGGGGGCTTTAGGTCTTGAAGTTCAACGTCGACGGGCTTGGAAGAGCAACAGCTGTCCTTCTTTGAGGCGTCGTTGCCTGAGTCAGTATGGCACTCGTTCACCCCGGAGTCCGGCTGTTTCTGGCAGCATTCGTCTTCTTCACACGCAATAGCAGAGCTGCCCACATCGGTGTTGAGCAGTGGCGGAGTCGGTGTGCATATGACGGCAGGAATAGCCTCGGGACGGACGCAACATGGAGAGCCGCAGGCCATGGTGCGTATAGAGGAGGTACAAGGAATTCAAGTACTAAAATGCGGGTTGGTGGAGAGTGCAAAGAGCAACGAGCAAAGAGGGGAAGGAGGGGAAGGAGGACTTGGAGTGAGCCTAGAACTTTGGGTATGTTTCCTTTTAGCTTGCGGCAAGCATGAAGCTCGTGTACTATCTGAGTGCTCGTGATTGGGACACTGATCTCTAGAAGATATATTAAACGTTTGCTGCTTCGAAATCTGCATGACTGATAAGAAAGTTGGTCCTGTGTGAATAGATCAAGAGGTGCGACCAATGGAAAGAGAGCCCGACCTTGTTTTCGTGCTTGGAATGGCTTGGCGATAACATATCGATTTCGCGACAGGGTCCTTTCTTCTCCAGGGCCAGGTTCCAAGGTTGGCTTGTTTTCACGTGACCCACGCAGCGATCTGGTGTCATCGCTGTGGTAAGTGAGCTGATTTGATCGAGGACGATCTTATTGAGGTGCCGGACGGAGCCATGGAATGCACACGTAGGGTTTTGTAGCGCACACGACAGGACCTGCAGCGTGCAAAAACCGGAAGCCGGTTGTGCACAGCGCTGTCTGCCTGCCTTTGCGCGTCGAAGAGCAGATGCAGGGCCTTGGCTGTGGGGTGGGCTTGCGGTAATTTGAAGGGCTTTCTGGATGGGGTGTCACCATTCTGAGCGGTGAGTTGCTAAGCCATGAGGACAATCGTAAACACGCACACTTTGAATAGTGTATACCGTGTTCTCGAAGCATGCCGCAATCGTTTGACACAAGCGAATAGTGTGGAGGCCGAGTACTGCGATCGTATGTATAAATGTGTACATGACCCACCCTCTTACTTTCTTTTGTTCCGTAGTACGCGCACGTGCAACGGGACTCAACTCCCAAAATAATGCACACGGTCATTGCTTCAAAAGCACCTGCTGCGCCAACCATTCCTCCAACTTCGCCTTCGTCTCCATATCCACCATGCAGAACTTAACAGGCCCCATATCGCTCCATCCATCCTCCACCTTCGGCAGTTTCTCCATCTCGCCAACCTCCTTGACCTTCTCCGCACTCTTCA
Organism: Karstenula rhodostoma CBS 690.94; assembly: GCA_010093485.1. Taxonomy (NCBI): domain Eukaryota; kingdom Fungi; phylum Ascomycota; class Dothideomycetes; order Pleosporales; family Didymosphaeriaceae; genus Karstenula; species Karstenula rhodostoma. The sequence continues at coordinate 83,561 of MU001501.1, forward strand.
GCAGCCCGCCCATCCGGAACCCAAACATCAAGCCTCCCTCTTGTCCCTGCACCGGGATCGTGGCACCGTTGTTTTTGAAGAGTTCGGGCAGCTGCTGGCGGTGCTCATATGCTTCGCGGTCGTAGCCAGCCCTTTCCTCGGCGTCCTTGATAAGTGCCCAGTGCTCGTCGGTAATACGCTCGCGGGTGACTGCGAGTATATTAGAGAAGATGACTGATTTAGCAGAATGTCAGTGCCTACCATCTTCGCGCTGGGAAGTGATCAACTTCACAGCCTCCAAGCGTGAGTATCCGAAGAGGCGCGCCCAGCGCTCGATTGTCTCGGGATACGGGTATTCGTCTGCGATTTGGGCATCAGCGGCGCCTGCGGCTTGCGCCATACGCTCGACCTAAAGGTCGTCAGTAAACGTACGAAGACGGATATCCTAATGTGTTGACCCAGGATACACTATCGCAACGCAATACTCCCAGAGACAACTTACCTCGCTCCAAAGGCTGTCGTCCATAACAGCTGTGACTGTGGGGGTGATATTTGCGTGGTGTAGGAGTATATGTGGTGCGAACAAATGCAATAGCACGTCCGCGACTGTCTGGTTATACGTTACATCTTAATTGGTGAATTCGTAAGTCGCTTTCGGGCGTTTGCTCAAGAACGGACCTGTTGAGGATGTTTACCACAGGACGGTCTGGTCAACACATAGTCTCTCCGGGTCCACTGGTGTTATAACGCGATTTCTCCAGGTCTAGCAGCACTTTCCTCGTGGCGACTTATTAAACATAGGTGTCAGATTGCACACATGTATGACAGTGCCTATTGTGGGATCCTTCAGTCAAATGCACGCTTAACTGATACTTGGTTCTTACTAACCTTTGTAACATAAAACATTATACTGTACAGATCTATGAGAACCCGGGTATATGGCTCATGCCATAATCTAAAATGTATCTTAAGTGACGTCATCCTTTGGCAAGGCGTCTAGCCAATCCGAACCTGCGAAAGCTACCTAGGAAACCAACGCTCTAACACCACCAACACCACACATAGTAGCTAATAGTCATAAAGGAGGGTACTAAAGACTGGTGTGATAAAACCAGGTGTGAGAATTAGCCTCGGGCGATGTGCTTTGTGAATATGACCTCCTGACGCTCCGTCGCCCTCTAACTCGACATTCACTTCATCTCACATAAGCGCTGCCTTCTGCATCAGCAAGAAATCCTCATCGTGGGATTTCATTGTCTTTTTTTTTTTTTTTTAACAATTATGAACTAGTCCAAATCTGACCGAGCCACATTTGAACGAGTCACTCACGGCGACTAGCGCCCAACACAATATTGTTGAACTGTTGAACCGCTGGAACGCATTTCAAGTCCCTACAATCGGGAGAATCATAGACATATATTTGCTCTCGCACGGCGCCTTTCGGATTTTGACTCTTGCTCTCATCAACCACATCTACGCGTTCGAACCCCAACTAAGCTGCCTCGTGGTCGAATACTACCATTTTTAACCGAGACATCGCCTTCTCAGCAGCTTGATATCGTGTTTTGGGCTACGACTAGGCACCGTTCCTTGCTGTATGCCTACCATGGTCGGCGCCAACTGGAGTGATGAAGCTGGAGTCACAATGAAAGATCATCTGACCCCAGCCACCATTGCTGAGATCCGTCGACAATATCGAATGGACAAACTCTGTGTCTTCATCCGCTATTGTGTCAGGATCTGGTGGACCCGAGACATCATCAAGCTCACAGCCACGAATGCACAGCAAGTTGCACACTATCGCAAGGTTTTCAACAAATGCACGCTTTTCTACTACGCACAAGAGGCGCAGCGACCCAACCCGGGATGGAATACAGCATATCTCCCGGACGAACCCGGTGCGGCGGTGTACAAGGCGTGGTATCAAATACAGGACGATCAACCGAACATCGACTGGGACCGATATTTCGCGTACCCTTTGCAGCTTGCTGCAAGTGGACCATCCACAGTGTCAGAGCTGGTGAAAATGCACCGGAAAATTTGTCAGAGAGCGACCGAATATCATGCGCGAGCTTTACAGATCAAGAAAGGACCCTGGACAGATATTAACGAGGTGCATAATCCACGCAACTATATGCTTTATCCGCTTTGTTCAGCTTTACTGGTCGTTCAAGACAACGATGTGGATCCCAGGATGCCATGCCGAACAACACCAAGTCTCATCCGCCCAAATGGAGGTGTCGCCCTGGATAGATACAGCCAAGCTCAGACCGTTGTTCTCGTCCGTACGGGGGACGAAGAAGACCTCAGCAAGCCTATCGACTTTTCGGCACTTGCGCACAAAGCATTACCTCTGGCCCGGTCCGATGCGACCACACACGATGCTTTGCGTGTCTCTATCTACGACGCCGTTAACTTCATCGCGGAGCTGCAGAAGAACGAAGAAGTAAAAAACCCCGAGTTCTACTATAATCCAAGAATAGACACGCGAAAGAATCCCTACCTCACGCTTTCGAAGTCAACCGAACCGAACCTGCGAGATAGGTTATGGTACCCCGCATCCGAGGATGAATATGTGGCTGAGTTACTCACGATTGGGAAATACGCCGAGACGGAAGATCTCATAAAGTCAGCAAAGGAACGGGCGAGGAGGCTAGAAGCTGGCGATGAGGACTGGGATGACTTGGAAAGGAATAAAAAGTATGGCAATATGCGGATTTGAGTTGCTCCGCACAGCTATAAGGTTTGTCATGTAGATGTATTTATTTGTAAGACCAAGCCAAACAACCACCCAATCGCACAGGGAGGCAAAAAGCTGGCGATGGTAAGGAGAATAATTTACAAAGGGATATGTTGTATGATCACATGTGAACATGGGCTACTGTTCGCAACAAATTCTGTGTCAGGCAGGTTTTGAGTGCTGGAACCTTGCTTGTCTTCACATAGGAACATATCTTCTGGACAGGAAGGTTCCTCATTGGTTCATCATCGGCTCTTACCTAATCTTTGCTAGTGAATAATGTTATAACGCGCCATCCGCGGCATTCACTCGTGTAGCCAGAAGAACTGCTTCCTCTAGAAGTCTCATGAGGATCATCGACCACCTAAGTACCCCAGTCCGTACCCGTCCAGTCGTTCCAGCCGCTCGGCATATTGTCCGATTCATCTATGTCCTTCGCCCTCGTCGCCTGGACCTTCGATTTTGAGCCCACAGCTGGAGTTGAGTACTTGCCACACTGACAGCAGCCTTTGTGTGCACACTCCCCATCCTTGCCCTTATCCTTGTTCTTCTTGCTGTTCTTGCCCTTCTTCCCTTTGGTATCCTCGCTCTCTCCGGCCTGAGCAGCCTCTGTCTTGTCGCACACGTTCTCGAGGTACTTCTCGCAGTAGTCAAAGAACGCATAAGTGCAGTTGCACGACGGCTCTCGCTCCACGACCTTGTCCTTCTTGGAGACCGTAACTAGAGCTAGGTCCTCTAGGAATTCGCGCGGGGCAGCAGCCATGGCTGACGAGAAGTCTTTCCTGTCCCACGACGAGAGCTCATAGTGGTAGACGATAGCATCGACGAGAAGCTGGCGCATGCCGCACGGTCCGGGAGTCTGGTCGTAGATGACTTGCACCGCTTCGCCAGTCGTGATACAGGTCTCCCAAAGCTCGCTGCGGATCTCGTAGAACTTGTCGATGACGACATTCTTGATGTCGGCATCCATGAGCTTGTCGGCCAACGTGTAGACCGAGGCCCAGGACAAGATGTTGTAGTGCTGATCGAAGTCGTCGAGCTGAACATGGCCGTTCTGCGCGACATTATGTAAGCGTGGAATGTAGTCATCGTAGAGGACACACATACGTAGATCGCCTGGAGGTAGAGCGCGAATACATCGGGATCATCCTCAGGCAAGGCCACTACGCGATGGCCGGCTTCCTTCCACTCGCCGGACATCGCGCCGCGGAAGAACTCCGAGGACTCGCAGATGAGCTCCTCGTGGACGACGAACTCGCGCTTGCTGTCGCCGTCGCCGACCACGACGGTCAGCACTTTGCCACCGAGCTGCCTGTTTGAATCTCAACGAGGATGAACTCGACTTGTATGGAAAGCAGGACTTACTTGCTGATCTTCTTGCCAGATGACATCGTGAGTTCTGCGCGAGCTGTAGGGGGATCTTCAAAGATTGAGTCGGAGAGATAAGCTTCGAGTGGACTATCCATGCGTTCGTGAGGTGACTACCAGGTGTAAGAGCTGGCGGCGGGTATATACATATGGTCGAGAGACTAGTGGCGTACTAAAGCATGGGCGGCGAAGTAAAAGGGACGTGCAGAAATCAACCAGTCAGTAAGGTAAGAGAGAAAGGCGGTAACGTCAACGTGTACGCATCACTGGATTGTGACTGCTTCTATTCCCACGCTGAGAGAAGGTTACTAGTGACGGGCATGCGCTAAGAGTGCAGAAGTCTTGCTAAGATTGTATATTGAAAGTGACGGGTCGTGAAGTATTATTGGCCTACGTATCGCCTTTCCCGGGGTAACATATTGTACTCGGACTTTGTCCTGGTAATGTATCACAAGTTTGAGTTCACGAAAGCTTATAGAGCATTCGGGCGAAGTACCCTACCTGCCTCTGTAAAGTTCACGATTTGGTCGCAGCCTTTGAAAAATCGAGGGTAAAGAAGGGAGCTTGACCAACGATACGAAATCAACCCTTAGAAAATTAGTAAAGCTTCGTGAAGAAGGGTTGAGAAACTTCGACCCAAACTACATATATACGATCGCAGTGCTAGCGTTATTTGTAAGTTGTACATTGTCCCCTGTCAGTGTGTAAGCGGTTGTAAACAAAGGCCCACAAGCGACTGTAGGCTCTGTGTACATTCCGAAGCCCTACAACAAGCAACCAAAAGCTTCAAGTTCCGCGTATAAAAAGGATGGATCTCCCCGACTTCTTTCACTACGCGCAATATGGGTTTCCTCGCCGATCTTCTCTACTCTCAACTCCTTGTCACACTTCCCTATCCCACTGTGCCTTTATCAGGTCAAACGATCATTATTACTAGAGCAAACATAGGTCTCGGGTTCGAGGCAGCAAAGCACTGCGTTCGCTTGGGGGCCGAAAAGGTCATCCTTGCGATCCGGAACATGCGTAGCGGTGATCGAGAAAAAACTGCCATCGAAAATGCAGATTTGGGTCCGGACGATGAAAGTGTTGGATGCTATTGAGCCAGGAATTGCGAAGACCTGATCGTGCTAGAGCCACATGATCATTAGGCTTTATGCACGCAGCAAACACATCGTTAACTCCGCTACCATGATAGTTGATGACAAACAAGTCTAGTAGATCACATTTCATCCACAAATTTCAAGGAGTCGAACGTTGAGAACGGTCAAAATACTAGCCCAATGGCACAGTAATGTATAATCATGATCTAGCAACCAAGGGTCATCGCATCTAACAGATAATCGATACCTCTCTACCTATCTCTTGTTAATATATTCCTCCAATAACCCCTTCATATACTCATCCGCGTCATTCCCCTTAAAAAGCTCCACCCAAGAGAACTCCGGAGCCGATCTAACAAACTTCTCCGTAAATCGAGACAGCCTCTCTCGATCCGCGTCAGTCCAACGTTCTAGCGGAAAGCGCTCTCCATGCAAGACTAATTCCAGTCCTGTAAGCTTGAATTGAACGCCACTCGGAAGAACAGCTTCCAGATCCTGCATCCAGTCGACGTTGCAAGATAGCCTAGCTTGCCAAAGCTTTTGGCAGTGCTTTCCAAGAGAGCATACCGCGTTGAAGGTAAGAGCCGACGTGTCGTCAACATCCAAGCAAAAGTCCGAGATTTCAGGTAGATTCCTTGTCAAGTCGTCGAATAGTGAGTCTGTGATGCCATGTATAGTTGGGTGGCTGCTCTCGCCAGATACGTGGAACTTGAACAGTTTGGGGCAGTGGCGCGCTAGGTTGACAAAGCCTTGAGCGTTGATGTATGATTCTGTTGGTGTATCGGTGCGCATTAGATGCAACTCCAGCGATCTCAGCTGGGTAAACTGAGATAACTTGAGGAAAACGTCCGAAGGAGATGGATTGCTTCTCAGCTTCAGCTCCACTATGCCGATTCCCGGCGCCAACTGTGTCATCCGTCCAACAGCCTCGCTAGACAAGTTAGTGCGAAGCTGATCCAGCTCCGGCCATCCACCGTCAATCATGTCCAACCAGGATACTTCGATGTAGGGAACGCATAGCTGTTCTAGTTCCGACATCCGGCAGATCGGTTCAAAGTCTTTCTGAGACCACACAGACTGCGCGTGTGGGAGGGAGAAGCTATTGAGCTGCGGATGCTTCGCCAGGAAGTTTCCCACCCGCACAGTGAGTGGTCCTTTGCATTCGAAGTCGACGTTCTTGATATTAGGACACCGGCGTGTCACTGTGTCAAGAAAGGTTTCAAGATGACCGCGGAATTTCCCCTCGAGCGAGAAACTCTCCAATCTGGGTTGCAGATAGCACTCTAGTAAGCGGTCTTCGATTTCATCGCCGGTCCCGTATATTTCGATCGATTCCAGTTCTGGATAACTCAATGACGAGATCACATCCAAGTACACTGTGTCAAATGTGACTGTTCCATAGACGATTCCGTTCTCATAGAGCCCAAAATCGAGATAGGAAACGTGTTTCGCATAAATCTGCGCTCTTGCTAAATCCTGTTGGGCAATCTGGGCAAGGTGCCTGATACCGGGCGTGTTATTTCCACATCCTTGCCAAAGCACACGTATCGCCTCGCTGAAGAACAACTTGTTGACTTGTGCGCAGTTGTAGAGATCCAGGAATATGTATTCATCTTCTGACCAGTGGGGATAGAGCACCTTGATAATTCTAGACACAAGGTCTGGGCGGAGTAGCGCTCGGTGCATGTCAGTTTGGGTCTTAGGCGCTTGTGAGGGAGTGACAGGGATGGTGGATCGGCGGAAGTGAGTCTCAAGATTGTAACGAAGGTGCCGTGAAAGTCAAAACGTGGCAGCCAGCATGCTCGTCTTGGGAGGTTTCAGGAACAGATATTATCGTGGCAGTTACCAGCAGCTGGGGCAGAGTAGGAAGGATTCTGGTGACCTGGGGCCGATCTAATGTAGGTGCGACCGCTAGGTTACCGAGGCTAGGTTGCCTAACCTCAGAACGTCACAGTCAGCCCTTTCGCGCGATAGTAGCGTGAATCCACGATGCATTTCATGGTCCAACAGACTGAAGCGTAGATGAAATGCGTCCGTTTTTCAGTAGCTACACGGTATGAGTTTTGAGATGACGATGCGCCAGCTGGACTGAACTCGCCACATCACACAGTATCACCATCCCCATCACCAGCACCAGCGCATACCGTGTCACGCCGACTGAGCATATAGAGCTAAGGTTAAACGACATAAGGATGGAAATCACACAGAAAACTTTCCACTTGAAATACGCAACCCCACACTGATACGAGTAACCCAACGATGCATTCAAACCAAATGATATACATCCTGTTCTTGATCGTCGTCATGCTCTTAGGATCCTCAGCTGAGGATCAGAGACCTGATTGGTGCAAGGACCTCGCGAAATCTAGTCAGACATGTAACCCTCCTGAACCCGGCCATCCCGACTGTCCCCACACATGGGTCGAACACTGCAACTTATGGCAGAAGATGAGCGATGCAACCAAAGCAGCGCACGCAGCTCAGGTGTGTATTTATTATTTGCGCTAATAGCGCCCTTTGTATCTGAATTGTTAGACTTGGTTGATTTGACGCTTGTGCAGAATTTGCCAATTGAGTTTTGGATATTGGATTTCGAGCATACCAAGAGTGCAGAGAAGAAGGTGATGCTGTATCAGAGGATTGTGGATACATACGACGAATGTATTGTGCAGCGTGAGTACGCGAACGATGTTTGCAGAGAGATGAGGGGAACAGTCACTCAGGGACACGAAAAGTCGGTACAGTGGTATAGAGATAAGAAAAATGCTTTTCTCTCTGGGCATGTTGATTAGACATATTCTTTTGAAAGCTGTATCTAGTATCGTTTGGACGCAGTGCTCTGGCTGGACGGGGTATAGGACTGGAAAGTTAGGGTAAAAATTCATTTCTAGAGGCTTCGTATATCAACATGTATGCACAAATGGACTTTCGATGGGAATTTCATCATTTTCATAGACTAGACAAAGGCTAAAGGCTACTCAGTGCACCATACCATGAATGGTTTCCCCATGAGACATGACCGTAACTGAACAAGTGAGCCAGTTCCCGAAAAAAAGCTAGAACACCGAAAAGACCGATGACTGGATTCATTCTCCTCACTCTTTGCAAAAATTTGGTCAGTCCCATCAAATGTCCGGTAACCGATATCAGAAGGACTGGGTACCCGATCGCTCAGCCTGGGGTAACATGAGGCACTTTAAGCGTAACAAGACACTGTATTTCCGGGGCTCTCAGAGATTGGTGATTTGCTCTCACAGTCGCAGATCTGGTGTCGTTCTCAGGGAATTTTTTCTAGATACTCGATCAACTGCAGCTGACCTGGGTGGATCATGGTTCCATAATTGGCCCTGTAGCTGCGTTTCCTGATCAGGGTGGCAACGACCAAACTCAGAAATTCCGATGGGGTCCTGGAAAGTCTGTCTATCTGACCAAGCGGCTGTGGCGGCGGGCTATCCGAATATAGTGCCCGAAAGTCCGCGATGGAGTGAATGAGTAGCTGCCTCACAGGAGCATCCTGAGAAGTAACATTCCAAATCATCGTAATCATATCCGCCAATTCGTCGCACACGTCATGGTTGATCGGTATAACAGAAGCCTTGAGCCGGTGGAAGATAGCTTCGGTGACATGGTTCTTCGCCTGGACGTTGATCATCTTGTCGGCAAATACGTACAGCTGGCCTAGGTAGTGGTATTTGGATTGACTTGACTCGTCCGGCTCAGCTTGGTGGACATTCCCGACCTAGATATGCAGTGTCAGCTCGTTCAAATTACCTAGGCAGAAGACACCCAGTACAAAACTGCAACTTACGTAGAGCGACTGATTGTAGAGTTGGAAGATATCGGGATCGTCCTCAGGCAGCTCGATCTTGTCCGCGTGCGACTCTTTCCAGTCGCCACAAAGGCTTGCGTGGAAAAACTCGGAGCGCTTGCACACTACGCTCTTATGCAAGGCGAAAGACTTGCGCTCATCACCCGTGCCTACGACCACGGTGACAAACTCGTTCCCAAGGACTCTGGACACCGTCAGTTCACAGGAATACTATGCAAAAGGTGGAACATACGGGAGTATGTAGTTGGTATTGGCCATTCTGTCAAGCCGAGGTTCTGCGAAGTGGTGGTCCGGTGCGAAGGTGGAAAGGAAATCGGCGACGTAAAGTGTGCTGATGTAGGCGCGGTACAAGCGAAGAAACGAACGCTACCGTGGTTGCTTGCCTAGGCCATGCGCGGGTAGAGACAGAGGTGACCTCGGGATCAGGAGTCTGTTGGGCTGGGTAACCCGAGGAGCGGCGTGTTGCTGAAGTTTAGGTAGAGATTGCGACGGCGCGTCTTTTGAGGAGTTGTACCGAATAGTGACTAGATGATATTATTGGGCAGGTATAGAAGACTGAGAGCACTTGCTACTGCCACGCGCATTGGTCGACTCTGCTACTTTTCGCTCGGTGTCGTGTCTGTGTAGTCTTGCTGCTCGCGATCCTGTTGCTCCGGTTCTTTAACGTGGTACTTGCTCGGATCGCTCACCACTGGAACCAAACACAATCGACTTGGCAATGACTTTGCATCGCGAAGCTTCATCAGTTTTACAGCAAGCATAAGTAAAAATTCCGGGGGGTTTTCGATATGCTTGGACCTGGCTTGCATTCTCTGATGAGAGACACCGTGGGCATAGACATCCACAACATATTCGCGGAGCGGGCTGCCCTCTGGCGTCCCATCGAAGATCAATTGTACATTCTCCAGATTAGGAAGGTATCCTGTTCTGCCTTCGCCTTCGGGTGGGAAAACGGTGGCTAATAGCGTATCCATAACAATGTTTCGTGTTTCTACATCTTGAAGCTTTTCTGCCAAGATGTAAAGGTTAATCAATTTGGTAAATTCAGGATCCGCGCCTTTGAGTGAAAGCGTTCCAGTATAGAGAAGTTGGATATAGAGAAAGAAAGTGGAGGGGTCGTCTTCAGGCAGCTTCACTGTGTTTTGATCAGACTCGGCCCAGTCGCTCCCGAGTGCGTTCCTGAAGAACGGTGCGCGACGGACAATAAGATCCTTGTGTATGAAGAAAGTCTGGTTTTGTTCTGGGGGTCCCACGAGAATCGTAACGACAGAACTCAGCAGCCTGTAGTGTGTTAGACAAGCGTGAGACGGCTACACAAAACCTACACGCTTGCTTGTTCCCGGCTTCTTTGCGTCTCTGGAACGCGTGCATCCCGGATAGTTGGAGGCAAAGACTGGGACATTGTGACACTCGAGTTGACCTGTTATTAGTCGCTTCCGTCCTTTTGAACTAGTTGGGGCACTGTGGAGCGTGGTGTTGTAGGTGTGAGCAAGCGAACGTTCGTTGGGAGGGGGGCTAAAATTGACTTTCCGAATTCGTCCTTAGCGTCGCAATTTTGGGTTGGTGCGACGCGAAAAGGTGGCCCAGAAAGCTATCTTGGTTGCCACCCATGTTGGATAACGCGTTAACGGTCTCAATTACGCGCTGTTGAAAGCAGATACTATCTTTAGGGCACCGAGTGATTATTCTTTTATTCACGTGATATATGGGACAATTACAGTTAGTCCATGCACCAGCGGCCAACCAACACTTCGAATTGTGAGCACCGCGACCACTCAGCGCGCGTCCAAAATTCAGATCGCGAATTATAAGAGATATCTATACCCAGCCTAGCCTTTACACAGGCAAAACCCCGCTAGAGGAAGAGAACTTCAAACTTTTAAGCTATTTAAAATCTTTGTATTTTAGTATCCTAATTAATTCCTTAACTGTGTTTTGCCGCGGCTTGCAAAAGCGCGCGAAGTATCACATTTAACAGTTGTCTATGAGCTATGTCCTATTTCTGGCAGCACGTGACTGGAGGAAAACACGGTGCCCTGAAGGCGGGCTATCAGTCTGCCTAGAGCTCCTAAGAAACCGTGAGGGTACTGCCTGCTTGTCATTCTGGGACCTTAGGTTCCGCAGATTCCCACCCGTCAAGACACATCACAAACCCCGGCATGTCCTCGACACTACTATAATATCCTTCCTCATTTGCATTCAAAACCAAATTGGCCCGTACACACCCGCAATGCCCAGCCATTTCCACCGCACCCCTCAAATAGTGTAAACAAATCGCGGGCTATCATCACCCAGCTCCCTGATCTCCTGATCCGACATACCCTGAATCTTATGATCCTCGTCTCCCCTCGCCCTGCGCGCATTCACGCGCGCCAAGTAGAACCACATGAACGCATACACGATGCTCGCAAACGCCACCATCGCCAGCGTGACAGCGTGGCCGCGGATGAAACGGGGTCCTTCCTTCGCGGGGTACAACTGCGCCTGTGTTAGCATCTTGCACACGACCAGCTGGACTGTAGAATTTTGTACTTACGAACGAAGACATGATACCAGCGCAGTTACCCAGACTCAGCTGCAGCCCCGTAGCGATCGTCCTCTTCCCGTAGCGCGGGTTGTTGGTGGGCAGCCACGCCAGCGGCAGACCGACGTTGACGTAGAGACCCATGGCAACCAGGAAGCATCCTGCGTAGCGCACTGCCGCGCTGGAATTGCTCATCAGCATCCCGTAGCCGATGATAGCTACGACGCCTAATGCGACGGCGTAGACACCGCGTTTCTGCTGGTAATCCGACAGCCGCGCGACAACCAGGTAGGTGATAGCGCCCACCGCGTAGCACGGGATGGTGTACACCTGGACCAGAGCGGTCGAAGCGTGCGGCTGGATGCCCTTGATGATGGTGGGTAAGAAGGTTGAGAAGCCGTAGAGCATGGTATCACAGCCGAACTGGGCGAAGGAGAAGGCCCAGATCTTCCAGTCCTTGACGCCGTTCCTAACGTCCTGCCAGTGGAACTCTTGTGCGCTGACGGTGTATCCGGTTTGCCGCTTGAGACGATTGATGGCTAGTTTCTTCTCTTGGTCGTTGAGGAAGTAGGTTGTTGCAGGTTCGTCTGGCAGGATCCACCATGTTGCGATTCCGAGCACGAAAGTGGGTAGGCCCTCGATGATCAGAATCCAACGCCATCCCCTCTCGCCAGCGACTCCGTCCATGTGTCCAATGGCGAAGGCAAGAAGACCACCGCATGCACCAGCAAGTGCAGCGGATACGAAGAGGTATCCGATTCGCAGCGCCAGTTCACGCTTCGTGTAAAAGAAGGTAAGATAGACGGCCAGACCTGGGAACAGGCCTCCCTCTACGGCACCAAGAAAAAGTCGGCATACAATGAGGCCTGCGAAGTTCTGCACGACTCCAGTCAAGGTAGCGACGATGCCCCATGAGACTGTGATGAACGCGATCCAGCGGGAAGGTGTCAGTTTCTTCAGGACCAGGTTCGATGGGACTTCGGACAAGATGTATGTCACGAAAAGGATGGAAATTGCCGTCTGCCACTGAGTAGAGTTGAGACCTAGATCTTCTTCGAGACCGTAAAGGCGGGCGTTTCCAATGTTTACTCTGCGAGAACATTAGAACGTGTATTAGACCCGAGCGAACTTTCTCGGCCAAATTGCAGATCTTTCGAGTACCATTAGAACCTTGTGGGAAATGTGGGTTTACTCACCTGTCCAAGAATGAAAAAAGGTACAGAAGCATAACAACCGGGATAATATGGAGATCCAGCTTCCTCACTAGTTTGGCTTCCGCGACAGGGTCTACCTCTGCCAAAGAACCCTCGATCGAACCAGCTTCAACCTGCTTTCCATGTTCAAATCCAATTCCGGGCTCAGCGAGCCCGCCCATATCGGTCTTTGTATGCGGCGTCGCCATTGTTTGTGTTATCTTTGAGTCAGGTCCAGAGATATGGTGGCGGAATTGGATTTTCGCGCTAGCTCTTCAGCAAGGTTTGCGGTGTTGGAAGTTGTTGGTACAACGTTGTTCAGCAGGCACGCATTTTGAAGCCAAGCGTAGGGGAAAACATGTCGATGATGGCTGTATAATTGTCTTGCCACAGAATGTAAAGGCGGAATGACGGCCGTTTTAATGTTCGCCGTTCTGGCTGCCGGGCTCCACCCCACGTTGTGCATGAGTGATCTCAGGCGGGGCGGCAAGCTATCTACCTTGGGCATGGCGCCGGTTGCTGATTAGACCGTATTGGTCCGACCCATGCGTACACGAACGATAAGAGAGCTGATGCCAAGAGTTTGCTGTGCGATGCCAATGGTGGGGAGCTGAGATAAAGATTGGCGAACAATGGGGTTGCAACGGGGTGCCTAGTTATACTCGTGCTTCGCGCGGCAATGTCGTGGACCAAATCGCAATGCACGCATAACGACAGCGAAGAATTCCAGCCTGGTCTCAGAGCGACGACACGGACGAGTCTGGTATATGGTCCAGTGTCGGTTCGCAGACGCAGCTCATGATACGACTCCACGCTGACGACCAAGATGGCTTACACACCATCATCCCATGGAGCTTAACTTCGTTACGAATGATCAGGGACCCTTTGCGTTGAGATCACCGCCTCAAAGATGTCGGTGCGGTCATGTTGATGCCAGAACACTACCTAAGTAGGGTCCATGTCTATATACGTATGGTGACTTACGAGCAACGCATCATAAACTCGAAGTCGATGAAGAAGCGTAGCTCATCGCTTGCGCGTCCAAAATCAATGGGATGCTCATGCCAGTGTATATGTCAATCTGCGCTGAGGGATCGACTGGCCAAATCAACTCATCACGGGATATCTCAATTTCTCCAGTGGGTTCCGACTGGCTTACGATCGTGCTCGGCAATCCGGTGAGCGCACTGCGAGCCACGAAGCGAACTTCTTTCGCCATCGTTGCGGATGTTGACCAGAACGTGCCCATGGCGTTTAGGTAGCCAATGCTCAGTCGCACACGATCACGAGCTATGGAGAGAGCATGGTCCTCTAAGAGTTTGCATGCAGCAATTTGGGCGGCAGCAATCGAGGCCACAATGCAACCAGTCATGACGTTGTGCTTTTCGAAAGCACAAGGGATCGCGAGCAACTTCGTTTGTATATCGCATGCCTTGAGAGTCCTCGCTGTGTGAACTGGACGAATCTGCTTTGGCGCATCCATGAACGGTACTGAAGGGGAAAAGCTTATTGTGGTCAATTCTTCGAAGCTGTATTCTAGGGAAGAAAAGGGCCGGTGCGATGCCATCGTTAGACTATAGGTGTTAGCAACTTAAGAATAACGAGAATGCACCAGAACCCACATGGAAGCCATCAAATGTGTCAGGAACATTACTTCATCGATGGAACCATCTTGTCGCATCGGATCTCGTTTTGAGGCAGGAAGAAGGGACTGCCAGACAGCAATTTTGGCGTCAACTCCGGTTACGAAGGCTGTGTTGAACACCCCAGTCTCTATGAAAGATTTCATAACTGATGCATTGGTCAGACATGGTTTCATCGAACATTACCGCGTTTCCCGACTCACTATAGCGTGTGATCCTGGAGATGTCGGTCAAGTAAGTCATCGATGAGTACATAACTTCAACATCGTCGAATTCCCTCGTATCATATTGCTGCAACGTTCGTGGAGGCGGGATATTCTATCTCTGTAAGCATGCATACAATGAGATTGCATTTGCGGTCCACTTACACCTGATTCGTAGAACTCGTCATCACATGGGAGATCAGCCAGATTTGGAACGTCCATCAACGCGCACATCGGATTATTGACAATGATAGAAAAGTGCTGGTCCGTCAGCACTAAGAAATGATACGTCCTCCTCCAAGATTCCTCCAGGACTGGGCTTCCTTCGCCGTACACTACTGCGAACTCTTTCGTGTTCATACACAGCTCTAGCGCTATAGAAGTGGCCGTGTCAAGAGAACGGCGAGATTCGCGCATCCGATCGGTGTGAAGTTGCGCTGTGGCCAATATCATCAACGCTTGCACATTCCATGGCGTCCGAGGGAGGTTTTCCGGCCCAAGCGCTTTTTCAGCGACCTCATAGTGAAGTTCCGATTGGGTCCATGGGGCGAAGATGGATCCTACATACTGCAAAACCAGCAGCAGATTTTCCATACCGTGGTTGTTGTTCAGCCTCCGCTGATTTAGATGGCGCATGGGTAATGGAAATGGGTAGGCCGCCCAGTAATTCTCGTAGTATACGTCGAGCAGTCGTTCCGTATTGATCTGGAAGGTCATCTGAGATGATGCCAGGCTTGCGTCCATTCCTGGTATGGTATCAGGAGCTGGGCCCATGAAAACGACTCCCCCGGGATAAGTTTCCTCTGCCACACCACTGTTGAGAGATTCGGATGAGCGACTTTGAGATGACTGCCCGCTGATTTGCGCATCTTCTGCTGCTTGTTGTTGCAGCCTCTCGCGTCGTCGGGCTAAAGCGACCTTGTCCAGCCCGCCTCGTCTGGACTTTTGATAGGTGCATTCCTTGCCTTCCCGTGTACATCGATTACACGCAGGCTGGGTTGCATCGCATTTTACATGTCGACTTCTGCATTGTACACAGGCCAAGACAACGCGGTTCATATGTTTGCGTCTCGTGTCGTCCATGCGTCAAGGAAGTGTCGCGGGCTCGTTGTGTAGCCGCGATAGGTACTGTCGTTTTAAAAACAAAGACGGTTTGCAAAAAGCCGCGAACTATGACATCACACTGGCAGTGTAGAGATGGAGACGTCGAAAGCTGTGAGGCCACGACGGGGCTTAGCGCACACTCGGGTAGGGTCGGAGAAATTCTTAGAAAGCACCGACGATGCCGACAACTAGCGCCTTTTACAGCTCCTGTGTGAGCTGTTAACGTTTTCTCTGAATGTTGTTGGGCTTCGGGTAGTTTGTGCTATAATGAATTTGCTTTGCATGCCCTTACAGCCAGTCTACAAAGACGCTGCCTCAAGTTCCCTCAGACCTCCAAACTCTCTCCGCTGGTTTTCTCTGTGTCTTTGCCTTTAGGCACGATTTTCAACGAGAAGTCGACATGCGTGACGCCCTGATGAATGCTGCTCGTACTCACAATGTCCACATCTGCGCAGACATACGGCGTTACATTCTCCTCCGTCAATCCTCCGCTGACCTCGACCAAGAATGTCTTTCGTTCACCCGTGCCTTTTCCCCACTTCTCTTTAAGTTGAGCAGCTGCAGCCTTGACTCCGTCGGACGTGAAGTTGTCCAACATGACAATATCTGCGCCAGCCGCGATGGCTTCGTCTGCTTCTTCGTAGCTTTGGCACTCTACTTCCACCTTGATAGCGAAGCCACCGGCAGACTTGGCAGCTCGAACGGCGTTGGTAATGCTTCCTGCAGCGACGATGTGGTTGTCTTTAAGCATAGTCATAGCGGAGAGATCAACACGATGGGCATCCACACCACCAACAAGCATTCCGTATTTTTCAACGAGCCTGAAGCCTGGCGTCGTCTTACGAGTCCCGGCGAGAATGTTAGGATATCCCGCTTCTCGCAGCATTCGAAGGAGGCGATTTGACTTGGTCGCTATGCCTGAGCATCGCGCAAGTGTGTTGAGGGCCACCCGTTCGCCAAGGAGCAACTTTCGTACTGGGCCGCGCACGGTAGCACAATGTTTGATGGGCTCGAAGTGCTCGCCTTCTTTCACATGCCACTCAACACTGCCAACTGTTAGCCACAGAAGTTCAAAGTAACAAGATTGCCACTCACGTGCAGTCAAGTTGCCGGAAGACCTCGTCGAAGAAAGGTACCCCTGCCACTATACCCTGTGGTCTTATCAGAGCGTTCCGATAGCATCCAGACAAGCCTTACCTCGCTCTTTCCCAGGAGCTTGGCTTCTGATATCTCTTCGCCTACCACGAAGCCGCCGTAGTCGAAACTTGGGGTGTCCTCCTCAAGCCACTCAGCGACCTGGCGCTTGTACGTCTGCGGAAGCAAGTGCGCCACCGCTCCATGTGATGGTGCACCTTCGGACATTTTGGAACGAGCAATATCTCAAAGCTGTACTTGGGCCCTGCTGTACGCAAAGAAGAACTGAGTGACGGTGGTTGTGGAACAGTGGCGCTGGTGATGCCGCTATTCGAGCTTTCCGAAAGCGGTTTGGCCCGTCACTAAGCGGGGCGGCCGCGGACCGAACTCCTCAGCGCGGCTCCCGCCTGATCTTCACATTACCCGCACAGCCTTACGCTCCACCAAGCCTGGGGTCTTTCAATCATGTCGCGTTCCTGGCCTGGATACATTCCTTCCGGTATCAATAGGCGATCCGAACCTCTTTACTATTGCAGCATCGGACCGTCTATGACAGCAACTGGCATGACAAACTGCCTCTCGGCAAGATCTACAGCAGTTGTTTTGTCCGCCATCACCTGGCTCGGCTATGACAAGTGATTGCTTCGAAGCTCCTCAAGCATCTCTCAAAAAGATCTGCATAATACAGAGACCTTGAAAGTTTGCATCGAAAAATACGGTATTATCGACTGTGGAAACAGACACACGGACTAATGAATATGGCGAACCACAAAACGATTTCTGTGGATTACTCGAAAGCTGTACGAAGTCTCTTGTTCCTGTTAAAGCGCGGTACGGAACGTAGGAAGTTGAGCATTCGGAGGTTTCTAATCAGGAGAGTCTGCATTCTCCAGAATCGACTCACCAAATCAAGGGCTGATAAGATGCACCATTCGCTCACTGTTTCTCGAAGTGCGATAGCAGTGAGGCATGCCTGATATGGACACCGATGATAGGAACCTTTTGAAACAAAACGTGGGAGATCTTGAACCTTTGGGAGTATACGACAAGAAGCCAATGCGTCGCCTTCTATCTAACACGACATCGCAAAAGAGGTAAGTAACGTGGAGGACCAAACATGTGGCGTTCAATGCATACATAAAGGTACTCTGCTCACGTTCGACTGCAGAACATCTCCTTGGACGGGCTATTGGGCCCGAATTGCGTCAATACGCGCCGCTAGATCTTTGCCTTTGCAGGGAGATAAGCCACGGATCAAGCAAGCGAACCGCGCGAGATGCAGGCTCGGCCGAGGCTAGTACTCCTTCCGAGGAGCTCACCGACTTGCGATGCATTCCAACCGGTCACCCTCCGTCGCAATCACAGTAGCGAAAAATGCCGGTAGCCCTATCCGCAGAGGCAACAATATGGAGATCAGACGCAATATTACGCGACGCCGGCACATATTGGCATTGTAGCATGGCAAGCTATGGCGTTTTGAGGTAGAAGCGTACCAGGAAGCGGGGTCCGGTTCCTATCGAAGCTTTTGGGCAAATGCTTTGCACATGCACTGTTACGGTATACCCGGATATCTGGACGATTTATTATACTTCTGGATTTGTTCACTAGTGCCTCGCCCTTTGTTAGATTCATCATTCAACTCTAGGAGGCAATGATGAAGTCTCGTGCAGTTGCATCATCTTTTCCCTCGTCCGTTCTGAACCTAACCTCCACCAAAGGGACTCGAGCATGTCCACTAGCGGAGTAGCAGAGTGGTTGCCGTTTATCTCCGCCCCCGCCCTGGGGTTTGGTGCGGAGGGTTTCACTCATCATACGGCAAAGCGGCACCGCTTAAAGGGGTTAACCCATGGCCCGTGGGTCTTTCCCCTGCCCTTTAACCATTCCGCGGGGACTATTCTCTCGCCATTATTGATTATTGTGTGCCTTGTGCGCTGACATTGATGTTTCGCCTGGTCACAGCCTGACATCCTTATTCCTCCGCGCACTCCACTCGGACTTCGTATTTGAGTCATGGTCCAAACAATTTGACGTTCCTACCATTGCGGCCGGCTACGTCCAACGAGAAACCGGCATGCGCTCAGGAAATTGCGCGTGAGAGAACCGAAGCACAATCAATCCACAGTCAACAAATAGTAAAAGCTAAGGTGTTCACGAGCTGCTTAAAGCGTCCAAAGTCCCGGCCATTATTGTAGCACTCCAATTCTTAACTGCGCCTCATCCTTATCATGGCGAAGCCGGAACTGTATCGACACCCAACACGCAGTGAAATCATCGAGCTCGCCGTAGCAGAAGGCCACGATGCCGATATCCCAAGCAACGCCGGCTCAATCTATCAAGTGCTCAGCCGTACAACCTCGCCTCGATCGGCGCGTCGTAATCACGAATCGGAAGAACTGTCGGCGGCAGCAATAGACAAGGACGTTGAGAAGGGCACTACGCCAAGATCAACATCCAGCGATGAAGAGGCTGTCGACAGTAACGAAGAAGATCCGAACGTCGTATGGTGGGACGGCCCAGACGATCCACAAAACCCCATGAACTGGCCGAACACGAAAAAATGGGGGGCAGTGTGTCTAGTATCAGCAATCACGTTCCTGACGCCTCTCGCATCGAGCATGTTCGCGCCTGGTGTACCACAGGTTATGGCTGCGTTTGGTTCGACGAACGACATGCTAGAACAGTTCATGGTCTCGGTATACGTCTTGGGATTCGCATTCGGACCAATGAGTATGATTCCTCTGTGTGGCTCACTTGACTTTAACCAGACTAACAAGTGTAGTAATCGCACCGTTGTCGGAGATGTATGGGCGGCTACCATTGTACCACAGCTGCAATGCTTTGTTCGTAATCTTCAGCATTGCCGCTGCGGTGGCTTCAAATATGGCTCAGTTCGTCGTGTTCCGATTCCTTATGGGTTGTTTTGGGGGGGCGCCTTTGGTACTAGGTGGAGGTACCATCGCAGACTTGATCAGCAGAGAGCAGCGTGGTACTGCTATGGTGGTTTGGATGATGGGTCCCAGTGAGTAAGACGTACTCATGTTGCACATATCATACTAAGACATATCTAGCAATCGGTCCCTGCGTAGGCCCCATCATTGGCGGGTTCCTGACTGTTGCGAAGGGCTGGAGGTGGAACTTTTGGTTCGTCGCCATCGTCGTACGTAAGCTTTACCTTCATGGTCGATCGCCACTCACATGCAGCAGGCGGGTGCCTTAATGTTAGCGTCTGTCGTCCTCATGAAAGAGACCTCGGTCCCTGTGATTCTCGAGCGCAAAGCGAAACGTCTCCGCGCAGAGACCAACAACCCGAACCTACGCTCGAAACTCGCTTCTGATCTGTCTCCAGCAGACCTCTTCAAATTTTCCATCATCAGGCCGGCCAAGATGCTCACGCGCTCGACTATTTGCCTCGCCACGTCTGTGTACATGGCAGTCATGTATGCCTATCTGTATATCCTCTTCACAACCTTCACCGCCGTCTTCAAAACGCAGTATCACTGGAAAGGTGGTATCATTGGTCTATCGTTCATGGGTATTGGACTAGGCTCCTTGGCCGGCCAACTCACTTTCACCTACTTTGGTAACAAGATTGTGAACAAACATATCGCGCGAGGCGACTTCCAGCCTGAACACCGTCTCTACTGCATGTGCGTCGGCGGATTCTGCATGCCAGTAGGCTTATTCTGGTACGGATGGAGCGTGCAAGAGACGACGCACTGGATCGTACCGATTCTCGGCACAGGACTCATCGGCTTCGGGCTGCTTATGACGTTCATGCCGGCTACGACCTATCTCGTGGACGTCTTCACTGTGCATGCGGCGAGCGCCATGGCTGCGAGCACTGTGCTGCGTAGTCTGTTTGCAGCATTGATCCCACTGAGTAGCTCAAAGATGTATCAGGCGATGGGGTACGGATGGGGGAATTCGTTATTGGGATTCGTGAGCCTCGCACTCATACCGATCCCTTTCCTGTTCATGCGGTATGGGGAGGGTATCAGGGCGAGAAGTACTGTCAAGCTGTGAAGATGCCTTTGGCAGACACGACCACAATAGAACAATCGAACAACAAAAGCAGAGACGATGAGGCAGTCACTCGTCCTGTAAGGCTTGTACCTGCTATCGGTATGGTAGATACCAATTTAAGAATGCGTGCGTATTTGGTCCGGTCCGTAACGGTTTCCTTTCGTGCTCGTTACATCATCAGAAACATCAGCGGGGCGGGAATACGAACTTCACGACCCAGTGGGAACTAAACCGGAAAGCGCTAGCCTTATGCACAAGCAACACACCTCGGTACTTCATAACATCTGCCTTGTACAGGCTCGCTCAATACGCAGCAGCAAGTAACTTCTTTCTCACGAACGACCATGTCTCTCCCGCCTTCCAACACGTCTTTGACATACTCTTCGCCATCCGCCACGCCGCACCTCACTTATACACCTCTCAAGCCTCTCACGCCAAACCAACTCATCATAAAAGTTTTCGCTGCTGCAGTAAACCCCTGCGACATCCAGCTATGGCACAGCCCGCTTGTCGGCTTGGGCCGGTTCGGACGCGAGGGCACCATGGGGTGGGACTATTCAGGCACAATCGCAGCTGTGGGAGACAAACTGAAAGGGGAGTGGGAAGTCGGCGATGAGGTTTTCGGGATGTGTGAAGGGCCTGTGAGTTATAGGCTGTTACGCTGCAGCCAGATAGGCAGAGATATGTGCGCAATGCTGACTGGAATAGGCTGCGCAAGGTACTTTCACGAAGTATCTCATCGTCTCAGACAAAGCGCCTATTGCGCGGAAACCAAAAGGCTGGACCTTCGAAGAAGCAGCTTCGGTTCCGCTTGTGACGCTGACTGCGTTTGCGTGCTTGGATCGATTGCCGCCTCTCAAGCCGACTGTTGCTCATCGGAGGGTTGTGGTGGCAGGTGCAAGCGGGGGAACTGGCATGTGGTGTGTGCAGCGTATGTCATGTCTTCTGGATCCATAATGCCATTTCAGGCGACGAAAGGAGAAGCTATTAATGTGAAACAGTGGCAAAGAAGGTGTACAACTGCCACGTCCTAGCCATCTGCTCAGGCCGCAACGCAGAGTTCGTACGAGGACTGGGCGCAGACGATATCATCGACTACACTACATCGAATGTGCCTCAGGCTCTTCTGAACCATAGACCTAAGGGACTGAAGTTTGACTTGTACATTGACTGTGTGGGTGGTACGGAGATGTTCGGGAACTGGGTAAGATCTCACCCTCGGTATACTCGGCTCAGTTTACTTATCGTGGTTCAGAAAGAGATAATCCACAAAGAAGGCGCATACATCACCATCGTCGGCGATAAGACAAGCCGCACCGTGCCCGGTCCTCCTCTGACCTACTTCACGTACCCCTCACAGATCTTCCGACACATGTGGAGCTGGATATCCGGGCCGCGCTATGCAGCTGTCATCCTGTACAACGAGTCCAAGTACCTGGAGCAGGTGGCGGATCTGGCAGAGAAAGGAGAGGTTGGAGCTGTCGTGCAGGAGGTTATTGAGGGCATCTTGGACGAAGGGAAAGAGAAGCAAGCTTGGGAGCGCGCGAATGCACTCCTAGAGGAAGGGAGGATACGAGGAAAAGTCGTGCTGAAGATACAAGACTGATGGACTGGGCTTCAGGCTGGGTAACTGAAGCATCTTGAATTACATATACGGTTGCATTTTACTCCTTGTTAATGGCTAGCTCAGCATCCCTCTGGTGTATTGCATCCTCCCGCACATCCAGCCCATACATATGCCTTCCAGCCATCCCTGTATCATGGTCATCGCGAAAAGCATCTTCTTCTTTTGATTCCATCCCTCAAACATCAGCCCGCTCGATTATGAGAGTGGAAACAGCCCCCGTAATAAGGCTGTACATGTGCATGGCCTATGCTACAATGCGCGAAGTGCATACTGCTACCTCCACTCTGTTCCATGGTATGGGAGTCGTTGAAGGGTATGACCGAGGAATGGGGGCTATGGGGGGATGATGACATGGTGGTGGTTGGGATGGAGAAGTAGTCAGTCTGGCATCTATACCATGGTTATTGTTCATTTGCGCGGTGAGTCTGTTGATATATTGCAAACCAAACGCAGGAAATGTGTATGTCTAGCAAACTGGAGACTAAATAAGCGAGTCTTAGATCAGGTTGTCGCGCAGTTTTGTCCGATTCTTTCTCATGATGATGTGGTCAGAATGGGCATGGGCATTTGTGCGGAAAATGCGTTTGCCATTGTGAGCATGATCATCTTCGATATGTGAGATTCTCGTGAGCGGGCCCAGGCCATCGAGAGGTAAATGATGTGTCCCGGCATTACTCGATTGTTAACTCTTCGTGCGCTTTTGCAAGCCGCGGCAAAACACAGTACAAAAACGTGGTGGGGTGCCAAAACACAAATATTCCAAACAGCTTAGGAGGAAGGAGATTAGAAGTAAGTAATTGTCTGTTAGGTGAATATCGTGTTAGGTGTAAATTGTTGGGGGGCGGTTGCACGATGGTGCGTACCATCCAACCGTGGTATGGAAATGTCAACGCATCGTCTTGATCCACCGAGAAGTATAGATTTTTTCGAGAATCGCCATAAGAATCGATGTGCGCGCTGAAGCCTTAAGGCTAAAACTCTTCCTCCGATACACCGCTATAAGAACCCTTCTACTCTCCACTGTGCTCCAGAATCCCTCTCGCTCAACTTCTCGCTCAAACCAACCTCGATCTATCTGGCGCAGTCATTCCTGTTCTGGTCAGAGAAAAAGCCAAAGCTAGCATGAAATTGATCTCTGTTCTCGCCCGTCTCTTGGGCTTTACGCTCATTCGCCAAGATTCCTTCATTGCCACAAATATGAAGCTGGCTGCGGCCGAAAAGGCACGTGGAGATGCTTACAATTCTTCGGTTCATGGCGTGCAGACCATCCAGACTTGGTTCCAGATCATCTCTGAGGACTCGATGACTTTCCCAAGCAACGTCCGAGTAAGTGAGAAGATCCCTCAGATTCTGCCAATCTTGTGGAATTTGCAGCATCCTCGACTAATCTTGTACCTTGACCATGGAAAGCTGACCTTGTTGTGCAAATAGTATTCTGCCATCGAGGCGACTATGGCCCGCTTGAACGAAGCATTCGAGCCCGTTGGCTTCGCTTTCAACCTCACCGGAGTGACTCGTGTCATAGACAAGGAGCTCAAAAACTGGTCCGACTCCGACTCAACCCCACTAGCACGGGGTCACCGCCGTGGCGACTACACAACACTAAATGTGTTCGTGGTCCAAGACATACCCACCACTAGCGAAGATCTGATTGCAGGCGTGAGTTTACACGGCCGCCCGCAAGCCCGTCCAGTACTAACTGTCCGCGCAGGTGTGCCACCTTCCGAGACACGACTCCACAGCTCTGAAAGAGGACTGCTGCGTGCTCACGGGTCAGTCGCACCAAGACCCCTTCCCAATCTGCAGTCGCTAAATCATCCAGCCTGGTCCCTGCCTAAGGAAAGATTCCAAACTGGACCCCATGGTGGGCGCGTTGGTAACACGGTCTTCCACGAAGTTGGCCACTGGCTAGGTCTCCGCCATACTTTCACAGAAGGCGCAGGCGTCAACTGCGACAACGCCGACGATATGTACACCAGCGACGGCGTTGCCGACACACCGATCCATCTGAGACAACCTTTACTTGGCTTTGAACATGACTGCGGTGGTGAGCAGCCGAATACATGTCCAAAGCTCCCCGGCAAGGATCCCTGGCGTAACTACATGAGTAAGTGGATATCGTTCCTGGAGAGATTTCATTGTTTAACTGGCATGCAGATTACGTGAGTGACGAGTGTAAGTCTGAATTTACTCCGGGACAGATGGCGCGGATGCACAGCTGGTGGGCGGTCCGGCAGGATGTTGCTCGTCGCTATGCTCAGTCTGAGGCGACTTCTGCCTGGCCTGCATCTTTGACGTGGACAACTGTCCTGGTTGCTTGCATGACCTCCGCTTTTATATGCATATGATGCGCATACTGGAAATCAGCTTCAAAGACAACGAGACCTCGATGTCACTCAACACACGCTGAACATCGCCAGTTCCGCGACCCCGCCCATCCCAGAACTTCTCGGAACTCCACCCGCATCCGGAGGGCCAGCATTTGACGTCGCGAAGTTCCAATCGCGATACAAGACGGTGCGCTGATACTCTCGGCATGACACCTCGCAACCACGCTCGTTGGATTGTTCATCAAACCCTCCTCACCTCCCACTCCTTCGTCCAGACATCATACTCCAACCCATACACACTCGACCCCCCAGCCTCCCCCGGATACGCATGCGCCACAACAACATTCGGCTCGCCATAGTGCCCCATAAACTCCAGCTCTACCTTTACCGCCGCCCCTTCCTCCAGCTCCTCGCGCATACCCAGCACAAACGGCTCCGTCCGCACCGCCCTCCTACTCCCTTCTACTTTGACCGAGCGCAGGAAGGATGATGGCGTGTCATCTACATCGACGCCGGTGACGGTGAGCTGGTGGCGGTCGCGGCTCTGCGACGCCATGGCGATGATGAGGCGGCGGCGAAGGATGAAGGGCGGGATGAGGATGCCCAGGTTCGCCATGACCTGCGTCATCAGATCGTCGGTGCGGGCGTGGATGCGCAGTTTCTCATCCGCGACGTCTTCGAGCGGCGTATCTTGTAGATTACAGATAGCCAATCTCCCTTTCTTGCTGCGCCCGACGCATTCGGGGATGGAGTTTGCGGGGGAGACGCGACACGAGGAGCCGAGCACGAGACAGAGGTCTGCTTTTTTGGCGTGTGTCGTCGCGCGCGTCATGGCGGTTTTCGGGAGCTGCTCGCCGAAGTTGATGATGGTGTCGTGGAGGGCGCCAGTGCAGCCGGGGACTGCGCATTTGCGCCCGGTGCGGTGGTCCGAGTAGGATTTGTCGTAGGATGAGACGGCGCGGAAGTCTGGAGAGGTCAGTCTGTCAGCGAGATCCGTGTGTTCTAGGGATAAAAGGAGTTCGTCGGCGTACCTCGTATGTACTCTTTCCCACAGTCCTTGCAGTACTCTCTATTACTGTTCCCGTGGAGCTCGGATATCCGATCCTAATCGATCACCTCTTAGCACCCACCCATAAACTCGGTCATGTCAAGCATCCACGCGGTGTCAGCCCAAGGTATGCAGGGGCAGCAGCCCGCACCAAACAAACAATCCCCCAACGCATCGCGACGTAGGATTTTGTGTCGCCCACTGCACTCATGTACTCACTACACTGTCGCTCTCGAATTTCCATTTCAGCGATCGTCCCATTCCCATGCATTACAACAACCATCAACCTCGCGCTCGAAAACGCCGAAGAAGAAAAAAACGCAAAACCCACCGGCATAATCCCACTCCGCCGATGCAACCCATCACAATTCTGACTAACCACATACTTCAACAACCCCCTCTCCTGCAGCGCGACCAGCGCCATATGCGTCGTCGTCGGCACCGCAGTCAACGTCTTGCTCCCATCAAACGCCAGCTCTTTCCCCTGCGCGCGCTTCGTCCATGCGCCCTCGGGGCCCCTGAAGTCCGGGATGCCCGCGGACGTCGACACCCCCGCGCCCGTGTACACGATGAAGTGCTTTGCGGTGCGGATGAGGGCGGCGAGCTGCGCGGCGACTGCGGTGGTTTGGGCTGGGGAGGAGAAGTGCTCTGTTTCTGCGATGGCGGGGGCGGTGAGGTCCATTGTTTGTGGTCTTCTAGGGAGAGGGAAAGAGGGGTTGGTTGTGGATGTGTGAATGCGGTGTTTACGGTTTACGGCTGTTGTTGTCCTGGAGGGATGAGTGGGTGCCTGATATATGTCGAAGCCTCTAACCGCTTCGACACTAGTGAGACTGGGTACTCAGTATACATGCTGCGAACAGACCGTCAAGTAGCCAATCACTACTCTCCGAACGAGGGGATGCATACACCGCACGAATGACACGGCTGTACACATGCATGCGGTACGAGTCTTCCCACGATGCTACAAAATCCAGAGAACCATAGTCTTCCAGCAGGTACATCCCTTCCCCCAATCAGAACTTCCTCAACCAATTCACCGAGACCCTCATCACACTACTAAGCAGTCTTTGTCTATCACTTTATGGGACTCCACTCTATAGTTCGTATTAATAATAAGAAAACTATTTACCAAGTCTCTCGCTCTACTAAAAGAAAAAAAAAAGCTTCGTCGTCCATTCACTTTACATCCACAATCCCTATCCCCACAAACCATCCCCTCATATCCCTAGTAACAACATCCAGCCATGATCGCAGACAGCAGACTCCACGTTCTACGTTAAAGCAGTGACATCAAGTAATGTATCTCTCATGTGCACTTCTCGAATTACCCATCCCAACCCACCCCCACTCACCGCACACATACCATCAGTAACCACGCGCCACGTCACAACACGCAACCATAATCGCAGATAATATACTTTACTTTCAACGTCTTAGCAGTAATCCCCTTCCTACATATTATATACAAGGAGAAGAGAAAGGTCAGATCTCGCCGCCTTTATCCTCCTCTAAGCACCACCAGCCACACAACCAATGCGTTAACATCTCTATACTATAGGTAATAGTACGTACCATTCGTACTATCGTACAACCATCCCTTAATAATCTACCTGATTAATAAATAATTACTAACGTCTAATCCCCTTCCAGTACTGTAATAATAGAGTAGGGAGACCTCCCCTCCTTCACCGCACACTCCACCACCCACGCACCCTATCACCCATCACACAATCCACCGCAACATACAGTACAGTGCTCATACTTAAATTCGTCTATCTACCTTCTACTCTACCCTTCCCCCTCCCCTTCCCCTTTCCTCCCTCCCCAAATCACCCCAAGAGCAAAATCTATCCTACAAGAAGCGAACCCTCCCTCCACAATTACCCTAACCCCCACGAGAAAAAAAAAAGAGAAGAAAGAAAAAGAAAAACCACCCCAGTGAACACGCCCCAACACCCAACACGCCCATCATCCCATCCCATCCCATTCCATTCCATTCCATTCCATCCTACCCCATCCCACCCCTCTCAGCGCCCACTCCGAACAAAAGAAACAAAAAAAAAAAAAAAAAGGGAAAAAAGCCAAGCCATTGGTATCATGCACACGCACGGACAGCAACGCAGCACAGCACACGCACGGTACAAACAAACAAACAAACCAATCGATCGTTTGTAAACGCGCGCTGTCGTATCTTTTATCTTACCGCAGCGCAGCGAACCCCCGCCTCCTCTTCTTCTTATTCTTCCTCGACGCAAGCCTCGCCAAGCGCAAGCCAAAGCCAAAGGCCAGCTGCAAGAGCAGTGATACGTGTGTGTGATTGACAAAAGAAAAGGTAGAGCAGCAAGCCAGCAAAAAAAAAAAAAAAAAAAAAAAAGAGAAATATGCCCGTCGGAGATAGTATAAAAAGGGATGAGTGAGATGGAAAGAAAGAAAAAAGTTACAAAAAAAGGTTTTGACAAAAGAATGCATGCATGCTGGGGGGGTATGTGCAAACGCGACTTCAACGCACCCAAGCCAAGCCAATCCATCGAGCTTCACTTCAACAACACCACCACCACATCTCGACCCCCTCCCCCGCCGTCGTGAAAAGCCCCCTAATTAACCCTCACGACCGTCTCCATGGGCGGCAGATGCGGCAAGTCCTTGTCCTTTCCCCGACCGCGCTCTTCCTTCGGCGGCGTGGGCGGCCCCGAATGCCGCTGGGCATAGCCAGTGTCTTTGGGCGGCGTGGGCGGGCGCTCCTCGCTGGCAGCCGTGCCCGAGTCCTTGGGCGGCGTCGGCGGCGGCCGGCCGTGGCTCTGGTCGCGCTCTCGGAGCCTGTTTTGCAGACCGCGGTCTTCCTGCCGGAGGGGAGGGGCGAAGTTGGAGTCTGTGCTTCGTGCGCTGCGGCCACCGGTGCTAGAGGTTTCCTGTGCTTCCTCGACGACGGGGAGGGTGGTGCCGAGCTCGCCGCGTTCTGCAGAGGGGCTGCGGACCAGGCGCATTTCCCGCTTGGGGATGTCTTCCTCGCTCGCGCCGTGACGCTTCGAGTGCTCCGCCTGGTTGTGGGCTTTGTGTAAGACTTTCTCGGTGGATTCGCGTTCGCTGCGAGTGTCGTTGATGCCCGCAAGGACGGGGTCGCTGGCTGCATGCGCGGACTCCTCGGCCTTCTCCCGCTCGGCGGCTTCGCGTGTCTTGGTGATGCTGCTGAGGAACTTTAGGAATCGGTCGCCGTATCTTTCGGGGGGAATGGCAGAGATCTGTGATTCCTCGGCCATCAATCCCTTCCACCGGTGCTCTATGCGTTTGATGAGGTTGTACTGTGCTTGTTAGTCTTGGAGTGTGGTGAAAGACTGCATCTTCACTTACATGTGTCAGGCAGTCGATGATGCCGAGGTAGTAGATCTCCTCGCCTGGTGTATCGTCCTCGTGCGTAGCCCTGAAGCCACCGTCGTCCACATAGAAGTAGTTATTCTTTTGCTGTCCTTGCAGCTCATCGGGCATCTTGGTCGCAGTCTGGTCCATGGGCACAGGCTTTTGTGTCTTGATCATCTGCCTCAACTCCTTGGCCTTGCGTGCGCTTTCCAGCTTTGACGGAGTCCGCGTGAGCATGGTCGGCGGTGCGTCTTCCGCCTGCTCACCACCCGGTTGGAATACCTGCAACGTCTTGTCCCGCAGGTTCTCCTCGTTCCCTTTCTCCACGTCGTGGATGCCGATGAGCATGGAGTAGTCCATGATGTGCAACTTCTGTAGGAGCTTGACATCCCGCTGCATCTGCTCGACAAACGTCTTCTTCTTCTCCGGTCCGAACTCCAGATGCTGATCCCGCCGTAACCAGTTGAGGTCCTTCAGCGTAGCACGTGGGTTCGCCTCCAACCCCTCCTCCTGGAAATTTCGTCCAATTGTCGACCCCTTCAAATCAAATGTGCGGTGGATATCTCGATGCGGGGGGAATAGATTGTTCATGACAACAAAATGAATCTTGCGTCCGTAGGGTATCTTGACGCGATGCAGGCCGTAAAACTGGGACAGCAGGGTATTAGGGTTTTCCTGGACGTGGTTGTAGTAGTCCTTGAGGATTTTTCGGAGAAATTTGTGTTCGCCGTGATGTATGGTTTTGATGATGTATTTGTAGTCTCGAGAGAAATAAAAGAAGCTCCCGCTCTTGCCAGGGGAGCCCAGTTCGGAAAGGATGTATTTGCTCGTCAACGACACGAGGTAGTCGGCGGGGTCGAGGCCGAAGATGCTGCGGAGGTGGCGGAAGACCCAGGGCGCGTAGTCCTTAAACTTGAAGTCGTATTTTGCGGATGGCGTAAGTTCGTTTCCGGCACTGTCGGTTCGTTAGCATGATGGACATTGCGTACCAAATGTGTAGGAGAACCACACGAAAGACCGAATAGAAATAGGAGGGTAGACGATGAGAAGTCTTCCGGCACGTACATATCGAAAGAGAACTTTTGCTTGGCGTCGAAGTCGGCATCGGTGAGGTCGCGGTCCATCTTCGCATTGGTCCGCGAGACGGTGAAGCGGATGCCTGTGAGCATATTGTAGGCCGTCACCCAATTGACGTGGTTCTGATCGACCTTGGTACCGACCACCACGCGGTCGTCGTCGTCGTCATCCCTCCGCTTCCGCTTGCTAGCGCGCTTTTGCCTGATGTGCTCGGCCCACCGCGCAGCATCTTCGTCCTGGGGCACCTCGTCGAGATGCATGTCGGAATGGATAGAGCGGGTGGCGCGGCGTGCCAGCGACATTGATCCCCGGCGGCGGGTGGGGGTGTTGACTGGAGAGAATCTACCGCTTGCAGTCACGACGTCATCGGCGTTGTTGTTGTTGTTGTTCATGTTGTTGCGGAGGCCCTGGGCACGGGCGGCGGAGACACTGGGCACCTCGAGGGTGTGTCGGTGCTGCAGGCGGTAGGGCGCCTCAACAGGGCTTGTGGTGTGGTTGAAGGCGGGCGGGGAGGAGACGCGGGAGGTCGAGCCCGGAATCTGCAGGTTGCTCTGCGAATTGGGCGACTGCGACTCGGTGCTGGTCTTGGGGGCGACGGGCGGGCTGGTCGCGTTGAGGGTGACGTGCGTGCTCGTGCAGCCATCGTCCTGTTCGCTGCTGTAGACGGACGCAAAGTAACCATCATCCCTGCCGGGCGGTGCACCCGAGTTGAGCCGGTGCGGTCCTGCCGTGGCTGCGGGCGTGTGTTTGCCCACACTCGACCCTCGCTGGCGGCCTGCGCTGCCATCGACCTGCTGCTGCTGCTGCTGCGGCGTCCGTCTAGCAGGGTGCGAGGGCTGCACGGGCCGGCCGTTGGGTATCGACTGCATCACGGCGCCGTTGGTCGTGTGCGGCGAGCCATGGTGCACCTTGTCGGAAAAGTCGGCGCCGAACAGCGACTTGTCGGACAGGGTGCGCGAGGGCAGCGTGTAGGTCTGGATGGTGTGGCCGTGGGTGGAGTCGCTTTGGTCGGCCGTCGACGAGGGCATCGTCCGGGAAGCGACAACGGTCGCAATCATAAGCGGGCGCTCCACGCGTGCGGGTTGCGAGCGGGCAGCCAGCTCTCCGGTCGGGTCGTGTCGAGCGTGCCGTGTCGTGACGGGCGGTTGCTATGGCGTCGCTCGGGGTGCGAATTGAGGGGGTCGGGGCGGGCGGACGCAGCGTGCTGGGGTGGGAGCAGCGCGCAGAGGGGCGGGGCAGGGCGGCCGTCGCTGGACAAGGTGGCAAGAATGGGCGTGCTGGTGGGGAGGACGAGCAATCGTCGGTGGGCGGTGGGC
Source organism: Karstenula rhodostoma CBS 690.94 (assembly GCA_010093485.1). NCBI lineage: Eukaryota > Fungi > Ascomycota > Dothideomycetes > Pleosporales > Didymosphaeriaceae > Karstenula > Karstenula rhodostoma. The sequence continues at coordinate 115,153 of MU001501.1, forward strand.
GGTGGTGAAGATGTCAGAGAGAGACAAAGCACGGAAGCAAGGCACTGGTCAGCGTCTGCAAGGTGCAAGGTGCAAGGGTCTGTGGATGGCCTGCGGATGGCCTGCTCGCCAAGCAGACACAGCTGCCAGCCGCCGCGCCGGCAAACGGGACGAGAGGGCCTCTACGATAACGCCACTCACAGCGCTGCCCACGACACCGGTGGCCTGCCACGGCCTCGCACAGCTGCCGACGGCGCACTGCGACGTGACTGTAGATGCTGGCCAGGCTGGACGCGGTGCGGGCTGCAACGCTGCTTGCGAACCCGCCCGGCAGCGACCGTCTCTCGCTCGTTCTTCGTCCGCTCAGGGGAGGAGTCGTGAAATTGGCCGAGCGCACGCCCGTATCTGGTTAGGCCGTAGCCACTTCGGGTTCAGCCTCACAGCCACAGCCACAGCCACAGCCACAGCCACAGCTACAGCTACACGCCGCACGCCAGCCCTCCGCCCTTCACAACGCGGCCCGGCGTTATCGCAGCCTCGCACCCTCCAACCTCTTCCAAGTTCCCAGTGCATGCCGGCGAGCCCACCAAAGGCCTCCCCCGTCGCCCCCTTTCGATCCAAACAATCTCCCTTCGTGCCGGGAGCCGCCTTTCCCTCCGTGCGCCCCAGCTCGTTAGCGGGCCGCAGCCATGCACGTGCTGGGCTGGAATTCCGCTGCTGAGTGTACTGTTTCGTCGTCCGTCCGTCCGTCCGTCACCACCATCTCAGCCCGTCACCGCAATAGCCCCTGGGCGGCATTGGATCCTCCGCTCGCTGACAACGCGCAGAGGTGCAAAGGTACGCATACGCGTATCAAATCCACACGCAGATTACAGTGGGCGGCTCAGCCACTTGCATGTGTTCCTAGCGCGCCTTAGCCACATTCCAGACTTCGGATCGCTTCGGGCCCGACCCGGCATCCGCTTTACGCTGGTCTCGACAACCTCACGTATTCCCTTTCGAGCAATGCAAGGATACCGTAGAGTTCTGTCTCGCCGCCTGAGCTACTGACCAGCAATCTAACCAGAACATCAAATGGAGCGTAAAAGTGGATTAAAAAGCAGGTATGGCCTATGTTATTACCCACCTCCTCGGCGCCGCCCTCCTCAGCGTCCCCTACCGCTCCCTCAAACTCGGCCTCCCCACCTCGTCTCCCTCGTCAACCGCACCATCTATCTCAACCACGCGGCGAATGCGGCGTATGCTGCGAGCGAGGTAAATAGCGGCGTGTTAGACATGCCAGTGTTGTTTGTTGATGCGGGGCACGATGCCGTGTGCAGCACGAGCACGACGCCGCTGATGGGCGAGGCGAAGCGCAGAGGGGTGCGGTGTTGGATTTGACTGTTGAGGTGGTGGAGGCGGGGCATCGGGTTATGCTGGAGCGCCGGGGGAGGTGGATGCGGCGTTGTAGTTTGAAGTTTGGGGGTAAGTAGGGTTACGTATTATCGCATGTGCCGCACGCATCTGCCAGTTCAAGACCGTCGTTCTCGTTCAACCCCTACCGCTCACATAATCCGGACCCCAACCCAACCTTGCAACCCTAAGGTCAGAGGCGCGTCACGTGCCGCCCCACCCGACGCGCCAAAGACGTTGCACCCACAACAACGCGTCCATCCCATCCCAACCCCTCACTACACATGCACCCGCCGTAGAACCGCACGCATCTCGCTTTATCCAGCACACACGCACAGCACACGAAATGGAGTTAACACTTTGGTATTCATCGCGTCATGACCTCTCAAAAATAAAACGAAAAAGAGAGAGAAAATATATACACCATGCCCATCCCATAGCCCAGCCCGAAAAAACGCCCATACTCCCATCCCTGTGAAACCCCTCCAGTCCACCCAGCCCAGCCCATCCTGTGCCCAAATGGGGATATCTTCCATAGAAAGAAGAGCAAAGACATACACATGCCACCTAAGAACCGCCACACACAGCAGTTGCATCAAGCACGCCCCATCCATCACGACTCTACTTCAGCGCACTCAAGCCTCGCTCTTCTTCGGCGTCGCGCGCTTGGGCGTGCTCTTCTTGGTCGGCTCCGCTGCCGCTTTTGATGCCTTGCCTGCGGGGGTCGTCTTCTTCTTGGGTGCGGGCGCCTTCGCTGCCTTCTTCGCAGGTGCCTTGGTGGTGGGCACGGCGGCCTTGGTCTTGGTTACGCGGCCGGACTTGGTCTTGCTGAGGACCGCGAAGTCCTCCTTGGGGACGGCGGGTGCCTCGGCGGCCTTGCGGGGCTTGCTGGCGTTGGCCTTGGGCTTTGCGGCGGCAGCCTTGGTCTCTTTCTTAGGGGCAGCGGCCTTGGTGGTCTTCTTCGCTGCGGGTGCTTTCTTGGTGGCGGGGGCCTTGGCCTTCTGTGGGGTTGTCAGTCAGTGTTGAGGGCACTGAGTCCACCCAGGATAGGCAGGCGAACTCATGAGTCCAACTTACGGTAGCGGTGGCCTTCGCCTTGGGAGCGACGGTCTTCTTCTCAGTCTTCTTCTCAGCCTTGGGCTCGGCCTTCTCCTTTTTCGCAGCAACGGGCTTAGCCTCCTTTGCGTCTTTCTTAGCGAGCTTTATGCTGCCAGACTTCTGGCCTAAGACGACGTCAGCAAAACCGATCGTTGGAATTCGACGCGTCAAACGCGTTCATGACGCGCTTGAAGCAGACGCCAGTAGGGAGACCGGCAAGGTGCACACGTACCCTTGGGGAAGCTGAAGTCACCGCTGTCGAGTCCCTTGCGGATGGCGCCGTTGACGCGGCTCTTGAACATGGCTTCGGTAGGGTTGCCCAGGCTGTTGTTTGCCTTCAGGTACTTCTGGATAGCTTGACGGCTGCAGAACACAAGAGTCAGTGTGGTGTTCTCCTGCGACGTGACTTGAGCTGGAAGCGACACTTGGCGGCGACGGCATAGTGAGCTCCAGGGCGGCGACGTACCTTGAACCATTGCGCTCTTTAAGCTGTAGCGTGCAGAAAACGCGTCAGTGAACATGTTCTCAAAGTTTGGGAGTGTGCGAGGCATTTGTTGTGACATGCGACCAGACGGCGCGTCGAAGCGTCCAGCCAGGTGCGGGGAACGCAATGCGCCGGGGAACGCAGACTTACGTTGATGATGGCATCTTTGACCATATCTGCGAAAACAAGTCAGTAAACGCTCGCGAACACGATGGAACCAAAGCGCCCGGCGGGCGACAGCGTGGTGCTGCGCAACGGCGCGTCACGTACCGATGTAGGAGCCATGTGCCGGGGCGGCGGCGGCAGCCTTCTTGGTGGAAGCGGTGGAAGACTTCTTGGGAGGCATAATTGATGATAGTAGTATGATGTTGTAGATGAGTTCTCGACGGTTACAACGAGGGGCGGATCGTGTTATTCGACGTGGTGATGGTGGAGTGGGAAGCTCGGAGGGATGGGATAGCGGCGCAGGCAGCGCGGAGCGGGGAGTCGCGGCCCTTATATACGTCGCTTAGCCACCAGGTGCACTTCCAGATCAACACCCCATTCCGCATTAGGAAGGATTAAACTCGTTTCAGTGCCAGATGTGATCCAGAGATCAATTGATGCGAAGACTAGGCGTAGGTTCTGCCGGCCAGATTTGCGGCGCGCCTGTACCAGACGTTGTGTTGGGGTCTGGGAAGCTCGCTGTTCGTCGAGCGCGCTCCCATCTCCCACTCCTACTTCGTCACCTGGCTCTTCTGATTCTCTCCGTATGAGGCCAATAGATGGCGCCTCCTCTCGACAGATCCCTGATGGCAGGTGTTATACTTCCTGTTGTATCGACTCTCTTGCTATACGCTTGAGTCATACATTCTCCGATGATCACTCTCGACCTCGTGTTTTGATTGTCGCGTCTGCGATGCCAACGCGTCATTTTCGCCCACCTCGCTGGTGTTTCGATTGCGCCTCAGCGCTGCTCCGTCGCGTGCTTTGTTGCTGTTGTTGTCCTAGAAGCCTATTCATCTATCTACATTTCCCTTTTTCGTCACCAGTTTCTCGTCATGTCTCACTATACTAAAGGCCTTCAAGTCGCGCATGTCTATCGCACACCAGCTGAGCGACGATACGTGTCACGCGCTCTGTCTATCGCTGCTTTCTACGTCTGCGTTTAGTCCGTTGTTTTCTATCATGCCACGTCATAAAAGATTGATTGCTGTTCGTCTCTACTTTCTTCTGATTCGTACTGCTCCTACGCGCCCCATCGTGGTCCGCTCTCATCCGCCGGCTACCGACTGCTTGCCCCTTACCAGAGCCCGGCACGACGCCACTGTGAGATCCCTCATTCACATTGCATAGTGTCATTCATCAGCGACAGAGGGGAGGCAGATCTTGCTTCTTAAGCAGGGTTTCAATTCATGATACGCATTACACAGTTGTCGTAGTTGGAGTTGTTGACGCCGCACCAAGACCACTGACAGCTACAAATCCATGGAACGCTGGTTCATATAGAGCATACAGCCAACGTAAGCTCTGCAAACAATCTCTGTCGGAAAAACAATGCAACGCCACTCAAATATCCTCGTACCAGGTTATGCATCGTTGGCCTGAGAGGGCCTGGCCGGAAACTCCATCGCTATGCATGCCGAAAATAACTCGAGAATATCCACCGTGCCAAGTGGTGTGTTGCCAAGTCCTGATGGTATCGCGCAAACGAAAAAATACAATTATTAGTGTTAGAGGGGGTATCGCATGATTAGAAGGGTGAGCCGGCACCGGGAAGAAGCGGTCCTGGTGTCGAAGCGATGGGAGTGCCAGCTACTGTGACAGGACTCGCAGCCCCAGCATCCCTGAAAGTGTCGCTCTGCTTCTTCGAGCCATTGAGCAGCGGGCAAAGTCTATTAGGTCTCTGTAAGCAAGTGTCCGGTCATAGGGGAAGAAGATACATAGGAGGTATACATGTTCAGGAGAGGGGGGAGGCAAAAGAAACGGTCTTTGCGCACTTTTTGTTTGTCTTGATGTGCCCCACTTCGCCGCAGTTCGCGCACTTTCGAGGAGTAGAGCTGCTCTTTCCATTAGACGGAGCGATGCCCTTTGCCTTTTCGCGGCCTTCGCGGCGCTCGATGTTTCGTTGCAGGCGCGCCATTTCCGCTTTTAGCTTCAACATCTGTTGGTGGTCGAACTCAGCATTACCGGTCGGCTTAATATCATCGATGTTCATGCTCAACAATCGCTGTTGTTTCTTACGCTTCATGTATAGTTTGATGACTTCGGGATCGGTGACGATCTGCACCTTCTCCTCGACTTCGTCGTGTCGGTTCCTGAACTTGCGGACGATGCGCAGCTTCTTGCCACCATCGGCACCTGCACTGTTACGACTGAACTGACTCATAGTCTCATCTTCGCCTCGCAAACCCGGGTATGGGGTCGAGACCTCTGAACGTCCACGTGCTGCGTTAGGTTGCGTCATTGCCTCGACGTCTAGGTCTTCATCAGAAGGTATCGCGGAAGAAAGAAGGCTGTCCTTCTGCTTGTTCCAGATACGCTTGATGGCATCCTCGTACTGCTGCTGTTGTTTCTGGACGTTGTAGCTGTGGCCGCCATTGTCCTTCTTGTTCCGAGCATCAATCTTGTCCGCCGTACTCTCGCCAATGTCCTTGAAACCACCTTTCATGGACGTCTTGATGAAGCTGAAACCCTCGTTGCGACCAGTAGGGTCCCCCTCTCCATGCAATGTGAGCATCGCCTTTCCTGTGCAGGCATTGAGGAAGTTCTTGGTAGTATGCCACGGAGCTAGTTTCAGTTCGAGGCTCTCGTTGGTCTCATTGTCCTCATCATCTTGGATGTCGCTAGTCTTAATGCCGGCATCTTGGAGCTGCTTGTCACCAGCATGCATAGAATCGATCAGGCAGATGTCCTCTGGTTTGATCCACGTGCGCAGAGTTGGCTCATCCGGAATGGTTTCGCCGGCGACGGGCTCCCAGGTGCCCAGGTTCTTATCGTATTTCATGATTTCCCTCATCCTAGACCGATTCTGCGCGATTTCCGTACCAGGAAGGTGGTGCTTGATCATCTCGTTGCTCACCCAAGGCTGCCTGTGGTTGTTCTGTTGGCCTCGTCGATACAATCGGAAGGCTAGCATCTTCAAGCGCTTCTTGGATGCTTCAGTGACCTTACGCGCGTGTGTGCCAGGCACTTCCGTGTAAGGAAACTCCTGGCCGACAACGACAAGGTTATCGATGTTTCGCATGTAGTACTTTGACCCATGAACGCCGGTGTGGCTCCTGCTGACGAGGAAGTCGGTCTTCTCTGCGTTGTGCTGGAAGATTGGGGCGCGGTACATCCCATTCTGAAGAGTCAACCACTCCTCGCCAGGCTCGATGGGTCCGAACATAGCGAAAGGGCTCTTGTCGTGCGGCAACAGGATCTGCGTCTCGCCAATCGCAGGTTTAGGTCGATTGTTATCCTCGGCTGTTCTACGACGGTAGTAGTTGAACACCTTGACACCCATGCCGAAGTTCGAAAGCGTGGTAGGATACTCTTCAGAATATTCTGCAAGGAGGAGGTCCGCATTGTCTCCGACATTGAGGTCTTCGGCAGTGGCGAATGCCTCTGATGGCTTCTGGTGACGCTTGTTTTTCCTCTTGACACTCTTGAGCGGGGATATAATGGCACGCTCGCCAGGCTTGAAGGAGATGGTCGGGCGGTGGAAAGATCGTAGTTCGCGATCGGAGAGGTTGACCTTGTAGAACGGATATTGCAATTTCAAGGCGGGGAGACTGTGGTCGATGGTGGAGTTGCCGATGGTACCGCGGACCTTCTGCTGGCTACTCTCCTTCAGAGCGTCGTAATGCTCATCGTTCGAGATGTTGAAGCGTTTCAGCATAGGGTTGCCACGATGATCGCGCTTGAGACCGACACCAATCGTACGGGGTTTCTGCTCCTCTACAGTAGGTTGCTGCACGTCGAGTAGTAATTGAGGGTCGTTCATGTCCAGAATGATCTTCTTCGCGAGCTTTGCGGTGACCAATTCGGGATCGTCCCACGAGGGAAGACTCATATGGTCGTACACTGAGAACGTGACAGGGCTATCACGGTCACCCAATCGGCGCCGCTTGGTGGCGCTGTTGATACTAACGAGCTCGGGCGTCTTAGCACCCTCTGAGTCCGACAAGGTAGCGACGCTCTCCGAGTCGATGTTCCAATCCTCGCAGGCGACCTCGAGGTCGCCCCAGGTAACGTTTCCGATCATCTCGTGGTCATTGGTGGCTTCCCATACATCCAAGTCCATCTCGTCGCTGCTGTGGTCCTCCTTCTCCACGCGCTGCTGAATGTGGATGATGCCCCCCTCTTCCTCTTCGTCCACTCGGCCATGCTTAACGGTGCTGGTTGACATCAATCGAAAGCTCTTCTCCTGGTCAGGTGCGATGTCCAGGTTGATCTTCGTGCCGAATGCCAGCGGCTTGGGCGCCTTGGCGGGTTCCTGAGGTTTGAAGTATGCGCGCTTGCGGGTGATCAAACTAGCGAAGCGGAGCGGCTTTCCCTTCTCGAAGTCAGGGTAAAGCTGGCGGAAGAGTTCCTCGTCAGAAGTCGGTGCAAGAGGAATACGGTCGCCCTTAGGACGATTGGCCTCAGCGAACAGCCGCCTCTGCTCAACCCACTCTGGATTCTCATCGTCATCGTCTGCAGCGACGTTGCTGGTAGCGTTTACAGTCTGCCCAGTGCCGCTCGCCAGGACTATCGGGACTGACGCAGCAGTACCGGCGGCCTGCGCTTCGTCGTCTTGGGAACGGTCTGCTCCAGGACTGGCCGCATCCTCGTTGAACAGAGCATCGATATCTTCGTCTTCCTCCATGTTGTCGTCGTCTTGGATGGTGGTACCGCTATGCTGGTGTGAATCGCCCTGCTCATTCTCGTCCCCATCGTGCTCGCTCGCCAGGTCGTCGTCCCCAATATCTCCGAAATCCTCCGCGTCATCCGCTTTCTCTCCACCCCCAACCTCCATGGTCGCGAGATTCGCCCAGAAGTCAGGGTCCGTTTGCGCGTTCGCAAACACCTTGGTCATGTCGTCATCGTCGGCCATGGGATCGACGGCGCCCTCGGCGGCGAGATCCTCCAGATCCATGGCGGAAGCGCGCAGCTGGTCTCTCGGGAATTCGAGTTCGAGGGAAAGTTTTGTTTGAGCGCTCAAGGTACGGCGCGTTTGTGGTCGCTTTCGGAGCCGGTTGAAGCAGATGCGCCGATAGCAGAGGCGGATTCAACAAGCGCGACCCGTCTTTCGGTCGCCACGCAACCCCGCACTGCGCGCGCAGTCGGTTCCTATCGTCGATGGATTCTCGGTGCAGGAGAAAGCGTCGGAGACACGATCTATGCTGTTTCACGTCGGCGCTGGTCGTGGTGGTCAAGTTGCCCGGAGGGCGGCGTGGGGTGTTAAAGTGATGGAGCTCTCTGCCAAGACACAGCGCGCGTGTGGCCCGTGCGTTGCTATTCCCGGTTTGCTGAGCAGTCACGTGCCCAAACACTGCCGGTGGGCGGAGATGCTCAGGCGGGCACATGCGTATCGAGAAATTAGCGAGGGACATAACATGGATTAGTAGTTTTAATACTTCGGTGCGATGTCACACCTTATATATTAGGTCTGGGAGTGGAAAGAACAGCCACATACATCTTCCACCACAATATTCACTCTTGGAATCAAAAAGGACATTCAATGGACAGCGAAGTGAACACCCAGTTACGGAAGCTGTACCACGTGTATCTCAACGCTTCACTAACGGCCCCTCCAGCGAGGCGGTTACATCGCCCTCCTGCTCTTCTGCCTCCCCTTCAAAGTCGAAGTCACCAAAATAAACGCACAATGCCTAGATATACACATCAGAACCACAGGTACCATTCCAGCACGCCGTTCACTTACCTTGCTTGCTCCAAATATACAGTAGTGCGCGACCTCAACCTTCTTGCTTTCCGGTGCGTAACGTGCGATCTGATTCAGATCCGAGTTCCGTGGAAGGTATAAGACGATATGCTTGCTGAGCTTCGAGAACTTTTTGTAGAGTGCATCGAGATTGTACGGCTGCATGAGAGAGAGGTCAAACACGTTGTCTGCATTGTATTCCGTACCTGACCGTGTTAGCAAAGCACCCTCATCTAAAGCATTCGAGGAATGCCTCACCCCCCCACGGCGGGCTGCCGAAGATGACGATGTTGTTCTTGCCCATAAACCTCTTGATGATGTCGAAACAATCGCCCGTGTGGAATACTATCTTCTTGGCGACGTCATATATTTCTGCGTTATGCTTCGCGCATTTCATCGTCTTGGGGTCCTTCTCGACGGCGAAGACCTGGTCCCACCGCCCCGAACGTGCAAAGGCGATGGCGTTTCCGCCGACGCCTGCGAAAGCATCGATGATGATAGTCTTGTCCTTTGGGGCAGATTCCGCAATATGTGTTGCAATCTTACTGCAGGATTTTAGTCACATGTCAAGTGTGAGCGTATGGATTGAAAAAATTAGCACCTACTTTGCGATGGGTTCAGGTGTCACACCAAACCAAGCATCTTCTGTCATCCATACACCTTCATGATACTTTTGCCATATTTTATGACGTTGGAACCAATACCTGGCAACGGGTTAGTTTAGGTATTGCTTGTGAGCAACCACAATACTTCTTAAGATGCTCCGGAAATTGATCTGCATCGAGCCACTGGTGGATACCCTGCTCGTCAGGTCTATCAACCATCATGGCTTGTGTGCTGAGAGTCAGTATCTGTGTTGTGTTATGTCATCACCAGATATCTTTGGGCAAGTAGAAGTGCAAATAAACCCGACGTAGAGATCTAGTTCTGCAGAAAGCAGGCTAGCCCGGTTGGGATAGCGCACTAGTCGCGCCCGCCTGGAGAAATGTACACACTGCGGAATGCTCATTTATTGAGTCGCTTGAAAGTCCTACACAGCTGCAGTACACCTCAGCTACTCGCAAGTCTTACCCTGAATCGCATATTGGTACAGTTACACGACTCACCTAAAATCCATACAAGACCGCTGGAACGGATCAGCAGGAGCTTGGACCATGGCCGCGGCTCTGCGCCAAACCCCAGACGAGCCGCAACACCTGGCTTCAAACCTCGATACGCATCAGACTGAACGACCACACATCATGTCGACCATGTTTGGTGCCCTGAATCGCTTCATCTCACGGCTGGATGCCGCGGCAGAGGACCAGAACTCCGCCACAAAAGGCGCGTACGGCTTCCAGGTGCTCAGAAACAAGAATCCGGAAGTGCCTCTGGACCCTTGGTTCGACTTCATTATTGGAATCAACGGGCGCACGCTTGTACGTGAATGGAGAAAAGAAAAAAATGTCTTGAATGGATGAATGGAAGAGCTGATAGAGGATGCAGGACGATCCGGATCCGAATCTGTTCGCGACTGAGATCCGCAACTGCGCTGGCTCCCCGATAAGCTTGGGCGTCTTCAGCGCGAAGGTAAGAAGCTTACGCTATTTCCTTTGAGTGTAACCTTTTCTTCAACAATACCTGTCTCTTTCCTCCGCCTTGTTTCGTCGAACTTTCGTTCTGGTCACGTTACGCTACAACCCCCGGGATGCAACACCTTGTCACAAATGATCCATGGTGGATCGCAATTAAGATTGAACGTCCCTGTGTCCTTCCAGAACGTGCAACATAAGCACAAATGCTTTCAACATCATGATGCATTCAGACGTTCGGATACATCGATCAGCATCGAGGCCCTCACTTGGATAATCACATTACTTTCACCGTTCCCAAAACAAAGCTTCATCATCATCACAAACTTCCATTATCTACATCCCCACTAACACGCCCCCCACAGGGCCAGAAAATCCGCGAAATCTACATCCCCATCCCAGCGGAAAACCCCACGCTCGGCCTCTCCCTCCAATGGACCCCGCTCTCCGTCACAGAAGACGTCTGGCACATCCTCGACGTCGCGCCAAACTCGCCCGCTGACATCGCCGGCCTCCTCCCCTACGGCGACTACGTCGTCGGCAGCCCCGAGGGTCTCGTCCGCGGCGAGTCCGGCCTCGGCGAGCTCATCGAGGACTACATCAACCGCCCGCTCCGGCTGTTTGTGTACAACCACGAGTACAACGTCACGCGGCCGGTGACCATCACGCCGTCGCGCGGGTGGGGCGGCGAAGGCGCGCTGGGCTGCGTGCTGGGGTTCGGCGCGCTGCATCGCGTGCCTGCGGGATTGGAGGAGCCGCCGCCTGCACCGGGAGACACGCTGTTTTCCACGGGGAGCGCCTCGTTCGATGAGAAGCGGCCTGCGTCTTCGGCCGATGACCTCCCCCCGCCCCAGGCTGGAGCTCCCGCGGAGCTCTTCGTCCCCGCGAACATGGCGCTGCCGTCGAAGTCGCCGCCGCCGGGCGGAGCCCCGAAGAAAGGCAAGCAACGCGCGCACCACGCGCATCTCAATCCGAGCGGGGGCGGCGGGCTGGACGATTACTTCAAGGAGGGCGAGCAGAAGAGCGCGGAGCAGGGCTTTGCGCCTAAGCGGGAGGGCAGCGTGCCGCCGCCGCCGAAGGTGGGAGGTCCGCCGCGCGGCGGACCCCCGAAGAGCGCGACGCCGGTGCAGAACGAGGAGCCTGCGGGCGAGGCGTAACGGCGTTTTGTCCTGGACCCAGCAAACCAGCCCAACCGATCGGCCAGAGCAACGAGTTTGGGCGCTCGAGCTCTTGTCCTCCCAATACGTAGCCTCAAAGCCACATAGATCCCAATCAATCAATGAATCCACCTCTTGTCCCCCCCCCCCCCCTCAAAACTCCTCACGGAACTTACTCCGCCTCCTCTCCTCCCGCCTCTCCCTCACCTTCTCCATCTCCTCCACCGCACTCCTCGCCCCAATCCCCACACACCCAAAGCTCACCTCACTACCCCCCGTATCCGCCCTCCAGCCCTGCGGCCGCTTCGGCCCACCGCTCTTCTCGCCGAAGCTCTCCACGCTGCTGCCCGCATCCTGGGTCTGGCCATGGGCGTACGTGGGACTCTGGCTCTGACTCTGACTCTGCGGACGCCAGGCACCCTTCCTCTCGCCGCCGAGGTTCTCGAAGCTGCTCGTCGACCCCGAGGGCGACGTCGTCGGCGACGCGGGCGGCGAGATGGTGAGTTTGGTCTTGAGTTTCGTCGTGAGGCTGCGGAGGAGCGGCATCTTGCTTCGACGTGCTGATATCGTCCCGTGAAAAAAAAAGGTCGTGTGTATGAATAGCGTGGTGTGATGTGATGTGGTATTGTATAACCAGCCCAACACTCGCTCTTCCAATCTCAAAATCCCACAGAATACCTCTTGAACAAACGTATCTCACAATCCTCAAAAAGAAAATCCCACACGAAGAAAAACAACTCAAACTCCCACCCGAAGCGGCGCACACGCCCTCAAATACCTACCCAAGTCCCGGTACCTACCGACCTTTCCCCTTCTCCCGCCCGTCACCGCCCACCCCTCCGAACGCCGAAACAAAGCCACACAACCACCCCCCTCCCCACAAGTCATAAACCCGACACAACGTTCCAGACCCTTCCTCCCAGCCCAAGCACGTGTGAAAGAGCGCCCGCTCGCTCCATCGGGAAAAGCGGACCGAGCGCCTACATACCGGTACCATCCATCCGCTGGGAAGGGAAGAAGTTATCTACCCAACAAAGCAGCCCATGACCGGCGACGTACATAAAGCGACCCCTGAGTCGCCTGGGTGTGCCAAGCGGCGCGATGTGGCGCCGCGGTTCCACATGGCATGGCATGGGCAACGCAACGCGCGGGGCGGGCGTCGCTTGTGAGGGAGGCGTTCGTTGGAAGGCGGCGCTGGGCTTTGGCTTTTGTTCACCGCTGGGAAGGTCACGCTGGACTAGGGTTCCACTCGAACCGCCTTTTCGTTGCCTTTTTCAGGGGAGGTCACATGGCAAGTGCAGTGCGGGAACGGCGTCACTTGACGTTGATGTTGATGAAGCATCTCATCTTTGTGCAAAGTATCCATCCATCCCTCTATCGAAATTTCCGGGACGCAGAGCCAGCGACGTCACACGCCCCGTTGCAGAGGAACGAACGGCGATCAAAGCACAACACTGACTCAAACGCTCGCTAGCGTGGAAGTGTGGGAAACGAAACGATACGGGACGGAATGACAATGTCCATGCCGTCCGCTGATCCCAAACAAAACAATCCCTTCCTCACTTCACTTTACTTTACTTCACTTCACTTCCACCCGGCCTTCCTTCCAACCGTCTAGATCAGCCTCCACGCTCATCGCTTCCGCACATTGCCAACCGTCCTCGCAATCAATACATCGCAACCAGCACAGTACCAGTCCCCCCCCCCCCCCCCCCCCCCCCCCCCCCCCC
>MU001501.1:128463-324980 GCA_010093485.1 Karstenula rhodostoma CBS 690.94
CGACGGCAGCCCCGAAATAGAAAAACCCCGCCGGCCCGCAGTAGGCATACGCAGTACCTTGGGCGGCCGTTGCGCCGCCGACCAAAAGCGCAGACGCTGGACCTTCCCTATTGCCAGCCTTCGTCCCGCCCGGAAGCACAAGCGTGGACCCTGAACCGTGGTTCGCCGCGCAAAGCGAAGACCTAGGTTTTAGCTGCTCATCCACACCGCGGCCCCTGAAGGGGAGAGGGGGGAGCTTGAGCACGGAGTCGGCTCCAGGGGGCAAGCGTAAACGCATTAGAGAGAAAGCGCGCGGAGAGAGACGCCGAAGCCGTCTCGCCTCGCGTGCGGTTGCATTCACCGGAGCCTATCCTATGTAATGCGTCTCGTGGCTTCGTGCCATGTTTGCCTGTCTGCCTGCCTCTGGCCGCTATGATCCTATGCATAGTTTTGAAGCCCAGTAACGCCAGAGCAAAATCACCATGTGAGTTATGCAGAAACCCGCCCATAAACGCCGCTGTCCTGCAGTTGAAACCTCTACCCACGATGTGGAAACCAGAGATGTTAGAGAGTGTCGTTAGTGTTCGTGAAGAAGGAATGGTGTCGTGTGTACGTGTAATCATGGTTCATCTTATGTCGAGTTGGAACGGCTTGAACTTGCCGCCGACGGCGCCGCAACGGGGACACCGTGCGGTTCGGCCCCGTGAATGCTCGCTAACGAGCACATCGACGCAATCTTGGCAAAGGCCGCATATGCATTCTGAACACGCATAGCTCTCCTTGAGTATCGATAGCTTCCGACACGCTGAGCAATAGATCTGCACAGGATGCAAGTACGTCGGGGAAGAGTCCGAAAGGCCTTGGGAGGGAATGTGGAAGTTGGCGGCTGATGCTGTCGATTCAATGGACGATTCGACCGAAGGGAATGGCTGCAGCTCTGACATCTCCGGCGGTGGTGGCGTCAAGGCTTGGTGTAGCGGCGACGCTGCATACGAAATGAATTGAGCAGCAACGAAAGGCGGCAGTGATGTCCGACCAAGCATGTGCGGGGACTGGTGGGGAGATCCGGGTATCTAAGCGTCTTAGCGCAAAACATATATACAGACAACGTGCTGGTTACCGGAGTGAGGTCTCTGCTGTCTTCCTCAGTCGCCGAAGCAGCGGCGTCGATGAGGTCCTCCCATCGCTTGCCGAGTATGGCAGCTGCAGCTTGGGGTTCTGCCGAGAATGCTTTACGGTCATAACTCATCCTTCGCGCATGATCCTTGGACCGATGCCGCTCGTGCTTGGGCTTGCGCGCATTCTGTCCGACCGACGACTTGCGAGGTCTGTTGGGTTTTATGGAGCGAGGTGCCGGCGGCAGGGTGGAGGAGCGGCCGGGCGGCGACCGAGCAAGCGAAGAAGGTAGCAATTCACGCTGCAACGAGGTAGCGGTGTAGTATGGCTCTTCGGCAGCATTGTACGGATGTTCGAGGGTGGTGGGTGCAAAGCGAGCGCGCGGTCGGTAACTCTTCGAGTCGGGGTCTGACAGGGCATCCTGTGGCGGTTGCGTCAGTCGACGGGGCGACACGGGGAAGTCTGGGAGAGTGCCTCACCTGATCAGAGTCCCAATCGTAGTCTGGACGGTGGTTGTGCAGCGAAGCCAGCGCGGCAGCCGCCGTGGCAGCGGGTAGCAGAGACGGGCGACGCAGCTCGTCCGACGTACGAGGCGTCATGGAGCCGTACTGCTCGTGGAAGAAGGCATTGTGCTCGCCAACGTCGTAGCCTTGCCATTGTGTCAGTCCCCGCTGAGCTGGAGAGACGTGGGCACCAACCTGGGCCTGTTGTGGTGGGAGGGAGCTGGTGCTGGAGCTGGAGCTGTTGTATGGGTTGTGGCGGGGTGCTGACCATCAGCGTGAAGCTCTCCTCGGTCGCGGGGAGCTTCGAGATGTAGTGCTCGGGGTGGGCGCGGCGGATGTGCTCCTGCATGGAGCGGTATCGCTTTTCCTGGGCACCATGCTGCGTTAGCCACGGTTTTTGCGAGCTCGAGGCGGGCGCGGGGCATGACGTGGGGGCAGGGCAGGGCAGGGCAGGGCAGGGCAGGGCAGGGCAGGGCAGGGCAGGGCAGGGCAGAGGCAGAGGGCACTCACGCCGGTGCAGCGCTTGCGACAGGCCGAGCCGTCGTGGTTGCGCAGCGGGCAGACGACGACGTTGTTCTCGTCCGACACGGAGAAGGACCCCGTGAGAGAGGCTCGTGGCGGCATGGCGGCCAGCATCTACCCGCGGGGCAAGGCAGAGCAGAGCCGAGCGCCGTGGGAGGGCAGCAGCGGGGCGAGTGGGAGCCGTCAATGGCGTTGGGGTTGAGGGAGCTTGCGGCAGCTTCAGGGAGCTCTGGCTGGGGCGGCCTGAGCTGTGGGCGAGCTCTGCACAGGCTGCGGTGCGGGTTGCAGGTGGCAGGTGGCAGGTGAGGGCGGACGGCGGACGGGCTGGCGGGACAAGGCAAGCTTTGGCTCTGGGAGCAGTTTGCGGCGGATAATGAGGGGCTTGAAAGAGGTGAAGTGGGGGGACGAGGAGCCAGCCAGCCCAGCTCCAATCTCCGCCCGAATCCCTCCTAGGCGAGGAGCAGCCGCGAGAGCCTCGACACTCGACATCAATTGCTTGCCCGCTCCCGCCGCGTCGCCACCAGGTCCCTGGGCAAGCTGCTGGCTGGCAGCAATACGTGACCTCTGACAGCCTGGCCTCGCTGAGCCTGAGCATCTCTTCTCCCTGCCCACTGCCTGCCAATCCGCGGCCGGCCTCGTTGCCGCCGCCCATGCTGCTGCAAATGGCACGCCTTCGCACCTCGCCTGCCGTGCCGTCGCTGCATTCTTCTTCTTTGCTGCTGTTAGCCGGCGCTGGACCATCCAAGTCGTCCGATCATGCTGCCATCGCCGGACGTCTCGTGATTTGTCAGGCCTGCTGTGGCCAGGATTGCCAGTCCATCATACTGCAACGCCGGAAGAACACCAGCTCAGCGACGCCTGAAGCAATGCACAAGAAACACCTTTGGCGAGTGCTGCGGTTAGCGTATCTTCGTTAGTAGCAGATTGCTTGATATGGCGACAATGCGGAAGATGGATGGTGGTCGTGCATGTTGGCAGCTCCAAATATTCTGGGGCGCATCGTCGCTTCCATTCACCCCAGACAAGAAGGCGCGTCTGAGCGTCCGCGTAAAACTTCTCCACCACGCCGTGGCGCCCGCCAATCCTCCATGCCCAGCTTTCGCATCGTCACCGGAAGCTGCCCGAGTGTACGTCTCCCCTCCCAAATCTGCCTGCGACGACCATGTCGCTCACGGTGAAGTCCCTGAACGGAGACACCGCTTTTCTGCTCACTTTTAGCCCTCCCGTCGCGCCGCTTACGTCTCCAGGGCTCTTCCCGGCTTCCTTCACTATACTCGTCGATCCGTGGTTGACCGGACCAGCCACGATCCTTGGCAGCTTTTTCTCTATATCAGAGCAAAGGAACAAGCCATGCATTTCGTCATTGAAAGAGCTGGAGCAGGAGCCGGATCTTATACTCATCTCGCAAGACAAGCCTGACCACTGCCATGAGGAGACCTTACGCCAGCTTCCACGGGACTGCCAGTCGACAATTCTGGCCATTCCAGCAGCCGCAAGGAAGATTCGTTCATGGAAACATTTCAGGGAAGAGCTGGTTCATGCCATACCGAAATTCGATGAGAGCAACAAGCAGTCCATCTATCGCTTGGTCATACCGCCCATGTCGCCGCGAGGTTCCTGTGGAGAACTCACAGTGACATGGATGCCTGCCAGACGCGATATATCCAGCGTTCATCATGCCATTGGGGTTACATATCGGCCCCCATGCAGTGCACTGTCTGTCACTCCTGGGCGGTACTTGGACCTTCCCGAGCTTCCTCCCAGCCCTCCGGCGTCGCCGCGATCTTTTCGCACCATAGCATCATCACCGCGTACGATTGTCCCAGCGCCCTACAATGACCGTGAAAAGACGTTGTCGGTGCTGTATTCTCCACACGGGGTGCCGTATGAAGATGTTCAGCCATACGCGTCTTCCCATCTGGTACACGAGGCCGCACTGCCCCTGACAGCTCTCATACACTCTTTTGACCGCGTCGAGAATCCTTGGTACTTGGGTGGGAACATCTCTGCCGGGTCTCCTGGTGGCCTGCGGATCGCACGTAGCTTGTATGCTCAAACATGGATCGGCGCACACGACGCGGACAAGAACAACCGCGGGTTTTCAGTTAAACAAACTCGCATTGGAAAGTTTGCAGCAGACAAGATTGAGAGCATGCTGTACGAAGGAGACGAGCCCGGAAAAAAGAGCTCCATCCCGACGAAGCTGATGACCTTGGCCTCTGGAGAAGAATACAAACACGAAAGCGGTTGAAAAAGCCGAAGATGGTCGAGGATATGGGTGTTAGCAAGCATGGGGAAGGGGCGGTTGACAGAGTCGCCCTTGAGTGGGGGCCTTTGTTTAACGACCACTTGGGTCTCCACAGTGTGGAGTCACATACGAGGCAATTGGCTTGCACCTACATCGCAGCTATGACCTTCGAAGGTGCCAAGCGTGAATTGAGCCCGCAAGTGACTCGCCTTTGGAATAAAAACACCTGCCTGCTCCTACGACCCTGCCTATGTCACTCGACCCACCCTCTGCGAACACAAGCGTCAATCATCCCGCCGGTTGTCGAGGAACATCAAGCTGCTTCGGTGTGTTCAGTACATCTGCAGAGTCGCCTCGAGTCTATCTAACCGCGGTCAGGCATTGTACCCTCATATAACCTTATCAGTCAAAAACCAAACACACTGAGTGCTCCAGAACATCACGATGGCCGGCAATACGCAGCAACTCGCGGCGGGCACCTTTGTTCACCGATTTGCCGAAGAATCCCTGAGCTGTCGCTGCAACATCAAGTGTTGCCACTTCGAGGGCTGCTGCACCAAGGCGCCGGGTCGAAGCTTGGAGTCACTTCCCTACATGGAGAACTACGTAAGTCTTGTGTTAGTGGTAGCTTTGATCATCTCACTGAAAGACCTTAGGACCCGGTCACCATCAAGAACACGGCACCCAAGAAACAGCACACCGGACGTAGTTTCCTTGATCTCCCACCCGAGCTCCGGAATAAGGTCTACGTCCAGACGGTCCTCAGCGATGAAGTAGTCGCCATGAAGCTCAACCCCACGATCATGGACCACGGCGAGGAGCACAAATGGGGCCGTGACAACGCCTGGGCGATCCTCGCTGTATGTCGTTGCCTCTACCACGAGGCCTCATCCCTCGCATACAAGGAGAACTACTTCCAGATCTGGCGCGGCACCCACCGCGACTTCTTCATCACCAAGCACCCCGGCATGCCCTATGAGCACATCCGCTTCCTGCACCTCTTCTACCCCATGGAGAGCTCCCCCTGCAGCTGGCGAATGGACCACATGTGGACCCACTGGCTCGACGACGTCGAGACGGTGCGCAAGTGGTTCCCGCACCTGCGGCGACTCTTCCTCAAGATGGGCTACGAGGGCTTCGAGCCTAACACCCTCTACAACTACTACACGTGGGCGCCGCTGCTGTTCAAGGCACCCGGCGAATCCGACGCGGCGATGCTCAAGCGCGTCACGGCTGTCCTGCGCGCCATGACGCAGCTGCACGGCCGCAAGATGCCCGGGTGCGTGCAGCTCAACTTCTGGGGCTACTTCCACGATGCCACCACCGAGGCGTACTATCCCGCCGACCACGAGCCGCAGATGCTGAATAAAGTGATTTTGAAGGTCGCGGATCCGAATGTTGATCTCGAGAGGTACCGCACTGAGTCGTTCCCTATGCACTGGATCACGGGCCCCAACGCTACGTTCTACGGCAATGAGCGGAATCCGGCGGAGTATGAGATGGATTACGAGGGGGAGCCGTCGGACTCGGAGGCTGGGGGTTAGGCGCTTTTGGGCTGGATGGGGGTTGGACGGCTTGTTGGCTAGTTGCGCTGTTGGCCCTTCTCCCCGAACCGGACTTGCTGGATGTGGTATACATCTTTCGCTGTGTGGTTGATACCGTGCCTGAGAGGGGTTGAGGGGTTTTTCTTTTACAGTCTGATGTGGTGTGGGTGAGAGGTGCATGTTGGTTCATTGTTGTTGCTGTAGATAACACTCGTCTTTAGTCTGGCAGCCTGATATTGAAACTGATTCGGGAAACGGCCTCTTTCTTCTTCTCCATGTCGTTCCTTGTGTATGTTCTACTGCTCCAGAAGGGGGAGGTACGCCGTCTGCGCACTGCACTATCAGCTTTGATACGATAGGGGGGAGGGGGTTGCTCTCGTCTGTCTGGGGTGTGGGTGAGGGAGAGGGGGTTTGGAATGTGTGAGTGGGGATGGTGGGTGTTTGATGGTGCGAGGGTGGAAGTGCGCGGGATTTGGGGATAGCACTGAACCGTGTTTCGGAGAGGATATGAGCGGCGGGTAGTGGTGCGTGTAGGCTACTTCAGAGGGTAGTTGGGACGTTGACATGTACGACGAGACGTCGTGGGCGGTTGGCCTACTTCAAACAGACACCACACACACAGTTTGCCATCCAACGCATATACCAGCACAACACAACACACCATCACCATCACCACGTAGCGCGCAAGAAGCCCGTATATCATGCCATGGCATGTCCCGCAGGTCGTGTTATCTGCTTCCCCTCTTCCACCTACCATGTCCTACGATGGCTTGAAATCCCGCTTCGAAGCTTTCAAACTCGTCGTCTCGGATACAATTTCTACGGTTACGTTTCACCACCTCGCGTCTGAGGAGTTTACCGTGCCTGCCGTAAAGGCGCGGTTGGTCGAGTATATTATTACGGCTGTTGAGCTGCAGTGCGCGCTCCGTGCGCGGAGGGAGGGGGAAGTTGGACCCGAGGAGAGGAGGCTGGAAGAGACAGCGGCTTCGGCGCTGGAGAACTTTGTGCGGGCTGTGAAGGCGCAGTTGGAGGCGGTAGAAGCGGTAGCGCGGATGAAGAGGAACGAGGAGGTGGTGAGGGGGGCGGTGGAGGAGTTGTTGGAGAGGGCGGTAGATGGGTCAGCGGAGTGAGTGGGTGGTACGGAGAGTTAGCGTGGAGGGTTTGGTTGGATTGGGTTCAGCGATGGCTGGTGGGTGGCTCGAGAAAGGGTATCATTCGTTCGCTGTCGTGGATCTGGGCTGTGCTATGCTACGCGGCCGCCTCCTGCGCTTGCTGGGCCGCGGATTGTATCTGGATGATCTGGCGTGGCGTTAGTACTTTGACACTTTTTGTGTGGGGAGGGTGAAGCCGTACATCCATCTTGACCTTCTCGCTCTTGTCTTGGATGCCTTTGATCTGCTTCTCTATCCGCTCGCTGCGTGGGCCGTCAGCTCTCGTTCACTACCCAGATCCAAGATACGATTCCACGCACATCTCCTTGTTGATAAAGTCCAGGCGCGCGCTGACCGACATGACGGCCTCGGTCTTGTCCTGCTTCAGGAGCACCGGGCCGATCTGCTTGTAGATGTTGGCATCGTCGTCGAGGATGTCGAATTCCTGAAACATGATTAGTACCCCAATCCCTCGTGACGCCTTCTTACTCACCTTCTTGACGGTGGTGTTTTCCTGCTGCTGCGACTCGAGCTTCTGGCGCGCCTCTACCGCGCTGGAAAGCTCTGAAGCGAGTTAGCCATGATTTCTGCAAGACAAGGCGAGCTACGGACCGCCCTGCAGGGTCTGGTAGTCGTCGGACAGGGCCTGCAGCTTCTTCTGCACGTCGCTCATGGCTGGCAATGCTGTGCGGGGGCGTGGATAGAGTAGAGTACACGGCACAGGTAGAGTCGCGTGGGGTGGAAACGTGCCCGCCTATTTCGAACCTACCGGTAGTGGATGCGGATGCGGGGGTGTCTTGCAACACCCAAGCTGGTACCGACCATACACACGTCCCTCGCCGCCTGTGCCTGCACGTCGCACCGAAACTCACCCCGTCTTGCGCCCGTGGATACAAAGCGTGCGAAGCCATTCCACTGCTGCCAAGGAGCCTCGCCGTGCCTCACCTCGCCTTTGCTCAACCTCGACTGGTATCCTCTGCCCCGCCGCCCGTTCACGAACACGCCTCCCCCCGTCCCACGAGTGCGCCAGAACCTCTACTTGGAGCAGGGAGGACCAGTACGCACGATGAGCAACGCCGACTTCCTGGGCCGCGCCATCGACACGGTGAAGAAGGCGATTGAGACGGACACGGCAGGCGAATATGAAAAGGCATACCAGCTGTACTACAGCGCCCGTGAGTTGGGATAGCAGCCCCTTGAAAAAAATAAAATACTAATCCGCTGCAGTCGAGCTGTTCATGCTCGCCCTAAAATGTACGTTGACTCCATGCGCAACCGCCAAACGCGTGCTGTGGCACGCACGATGCTGACGATGCAAAGGGGAGAAGAACCAAAAGTCAAAGGAGATGATACGGGGCAAGGTGGCTGAATACATGGAGCGCGCCGAGAAGCTCAAGACACACCTAAATCAGAGCGACGACGCGAATCGCAAGAAACCCTCGGCCATGGGCGCAAACGGCAAGGCAGCTGGAGGCAGTGGCAAGGGCGGGGGGTATGTCGTCGCCCCTTACAGCGCTCGTCATTCCATACTGACACTATCCCAGCGACGACGAAGAGGAACAAGACGCTGACTCGAAGAAGCTCCGCGGCGCGCTCGCGGGCGCCATCCTCACCGAGACGCCCAACATCCGGTGGGAAGACGTCGCCGGTCTCGAGCAGGCAAAGGAGTCCCTCAAGGAAGCTGTCATATTACCCATCAAGTTCCCACATCTCTTCACCGGCAAGCGGCAACCCTGGAAAGGCATATTACTCTACGGCCCGCCCGGCACGGGTAAGAGTTATCTGGCCAAGGCCGTCGCGACAGAGGCGAACAGCACCTTCTTCAGCGTGTCGAGCTCCGACCTGGTCAGCAAGTGGATGGGAGAATCAGAACGGTAGGACGTCGACCTAGCTTCCACCAACCATCGCAACTAACGCACGACAGATTGGTAAAACAGCTGTTCAACATGGCGCGCGAAAACAAGCCCTCGATCATCTTCATCGACGAAATCGACGCCCTCTGCGGCCCCCGTGGCGAAGGCGAATCCGAAGCCTCGCGGCGCATCAAAACCGAACTCCTCGTCCAAATGGACGGCGTCGGCAAGGACTCCCGCGGCGTCCTCATCCTCGGCGCGACAAACATCCCCTGGCAGCTCGACGCCGCCATCCGCCGCCGCTTCCAGCGCCGCGTCCACATCTCCCTGCCCGACCTGCCCGCCCGCATGAAAATGTTCGAGCTCGCCGTCGGCTCCACGCCTTGCGAGCTCACCCAGGCCGACCTCAGGAAACTCGCAGAGCTCAGCGAGGGCTACTCCGGCAGCGATATCAGCATCGCCGTCCAGGACGCCCTCATGCAGCCCGTGCGCCTCATCCAGACCGCCACCCACTACAAGCCTGTACGTCCCTCCCCCCTAGTTTCTTTTCTACAAAACACTAACGAAGGTGGATCCAGGCTTCCATCGTCGACGGCCTCCAGCAATGGACCCCCTGCTCCCCCGGCGACCCCGCCGCAAAGGAAATGTCCTGGACCGACCTCGACGGCGCGCAGCTCGCCGAACCCCCGCTGCGCTGCAAGGACTTTGTCAAGGCCATCAAGGCGTCGCGGCCGACGGTGTCAAAGGAGGATCTCACGCGCAGCGCAGAGTGGACCAAGGAGTTTGGCAGTGAGGGCGCGTAGGTGGCGGGGGAGGGATTATGGCGTTTTCTTGTGCATAAGCGAATTTTTTGCTTTTTCTTGGAGGAGCAGGGAGGTATAGTGCGAGGGGAGGGAGGGACTACCCGGCGTTGATTCCACACACGGTGTTTTGAGCAGATTTCTCTTCGGTCGGTGCAGAGCATACATGCAACACTTACAACCTATCCATCCATCCATCCATGACACGATCGATCCCATGCCATGCCATGTCATGTCACGCACACGCACGTCGAGAATGCATGGTTTACACGTCCATTCCACTCAGTCTATCTATCCTCTCCGCGCGCCATCACGCCGTTCGGGGCCAGGGGGGAAACATACCAAGGGGGGAATCTGTGACAAAGCGACCAAGCAACCCAACAGACGAAAAAAATAAAATAAAAAAAAAACCATGTAAAAAGGTAGAAAACCCCGATAACACCCCCGCGTCACCGTCCACTCACCCCCTCAAAACCCAGCAGCCATGCGCACATCATCGTCACGTGGTCGTCCTCGTCCTTGCACTCCACCACCGCGGCTCGGCACCTAGCCAAAGTAGACCTGCGCGGTGCGCTGCTGCTCGGGGGAAAGCGAGCCGGCGACCTGCGCGAGGGAGAAGCCCGTCGCCTGGACGAGGGTCTTGACGCCCTGGACGACGGCGGCGCCGACTTTGCCCTGGAGGGTTTCGGCCTCGAGGGCCTGCACGACGGCGACGAAGGCTTTGGCTGGGTTGGCGGTGACGGCGGGGTTTTGTCTGCGGCTGCCGTTAGTATTGTGGTTATGTGTTTGGGCAATAAAAAAAAGGGGGCGGGGGATGTAAAAGGCGAAGGGGGAGGAATGGAGAAAGAGATAGACATACTGGTCGATGAGCTGCGCGAGGAACGCATACGCGTGGGGCGCCGCCTCCTCGTCGTTGGTGACGGGCAGCGTGTCGACCCACGCGGCGGCGACGTCCTGCCAGTTCTGCACCTTGCCCGCGTTGTAGTGTAGCACCTTTGCGATGCTGGCGCACGCGTTCTCCGTCGCGAACACGTCGTCGTCGGCGCGCGCGTTCGGGCGCTGTGTGATCTGGAAGAGCGTCGGCAGGCTGGCTGCGGCGAAGTCGGACCACGCGTCGCCGCCGCGGTGGGCAGCAACACCAACGCCGTAGGCGGCGGCCTGGCGGTTGGCGGGGACGTCGTCCTGCATGCCGGCGACGAGCGGTTGCATGATCTGCTCGTGGTAGGTCCAGGATTGCGGGCCGCAGAACTCGAGGACATCGTCGAATATGCAGATGGCCCATTGCCGTTGGGTTGGGTCCTGGTTGTTTGCTGAGATCTTGTAGAATTCCATGAGTTGTTCCCAGTGCGGAAGGAAGGCGGTGCCCAGGTTCTTGAAGATGGTGTGGAAGGCCTTGTTCATGTCGGAAAGGAGGGTCTGGTCGTCTTCGATGGCGAACAGAGTGTCCTCGTTGACTTCTTCGCCGTCCTCGGTCTCGGCTTGCTCGCTGAGTCGCTCCTTTACACGCTCCTGGTAGTCCTCCAACACGCTGCGTGCCGACGTGATAAACGTGGCCATGTGCGAGCTGGTCAACGAGTTCTTGCCGATGCATTCTAGGCATTCGTAGAAGCACTGGTACATCTCCGCGAGCGTGTCGATAGCTGGCTCAGTGCTAAGAACTTCGAGCACGCGCTCGACTGTTCGCTCCCACAACTGGCCAAGCTGTGTCGACTCGGGACCGTGCGCCTTCTTGTAGGCAGTGAGGAGAGCCGGCACGCACTTTGCGCATGCCACTCGTACGGGGTCGTGGAAGAAGAAAGCCAGTCCGGGAAGTGCGATCTTGTCCATGATATCGTTGACGTACGGCTCGAACGCTTCCTCCAGTACCTGCGCATAGATGACAATAAGCTCGGTAGCCATGTGCTTGTCGTCCAAGGTGCTGGTCTTGATACCGAGGATCTTGCCCTTGACAGGCACGAGCTCCCAGCCTTCCTCCTCTTGTACCTGTGCAACCTGGTCCTCGTCGTCCAAAAGCTGGATGTCGGCCTTTGCAGCGGCAAGCTCAGTCAAGGGTGGGATAACGCCTGCCAGGAAGGGAACAAATTCCTTTCCTAGTACGCGGCACATACGTCCCCAGCAGTGCAGCAGGTACGAAGCCTGCGGGTCATCCGGCTCGGAAACGCTGTTCTGGATGCGACCAAGAAGTTGTACTAGGGACAACGCATCGTTGCCCATGCGCTCCTTTCCAACGGCGAGTGCAATGAGCGTGGCGCATTCCATGGCCTTGGCACGGAGCAATCGGTACTCCTTCGACTGTTCCTCGTTGAGTACATTGAAGAGAAGCGGCATCAGGGTATCGTAGTATTTAGAAAATGCTGCCTCGGCGGAATCGGCAACGGTGGCAATTGTGGAAAGAGCTTGCTCCTGGACGAATCGCTTGGGGCTCTGGAGCAGCATGAGCAGGTGGCTCAACAACTGATCCAGGTAGGGCTCCAGGATCTCCTTCTCCGCCTCTTCGCAGAAGTTGACAAGGGCAGCTGCGGCGTGCGCCTGGACGCGGGGCTCCGATGATTCGAGAACGGGGATGATGTTTGGCAAGACCACTTGGTGGTACTTCTCCTGCATGGTGCCGGCGAAGTCGGTGCTCATCTGGCCAACAGCATTGCATCCAGCCCACCGCACTCGCGGATGCGGGTCTCTTAGTGCTGGCAAAACGAGATCGAGGACCTTGTCAAGCTCTCCAATCATCAGCTCACGGCAGCCCTCGGAGATGGCGGAGATGGCCATGAGAGCAGCATGTCGATCGCGCCATGCGGATGAAGTCATCATTCGGGGCAACCAGTTGAAGGTAGGAGGGAGAATGGCCGAACCGCCGAGCTTGTTTGCAAGACGGTCCATACATTGCTCACCGGCAACGTGGTTAGAGTCGCTTTCGTCCTGGTCAAGCTTTGCAGTGTTAGCTTTACTGTGAGTCTTACTGAAGATGTACTTACGTCCTCGGATTCATTCCACTCGGTAGCATCGTCGTCGTCAATGCCGACGTCGGTCATTAGTGACAAGCACTGGGTTACCATGTCGTTGGTAAAGTTGGGGTCTTTGCGACACATCTGGGGTGAGCAATCGGCAAAGGTTGCCATAAGCTCGAGCGCATTCTGGCGGGGCGTGTCGTCAAGCTCCTTGTCCTGGATAACGGATACGCTGAACTGAACGAGGCTGTTGAAGAGCGGTTTAAACATCTTGGGCGCAACCTCAGCCAGGTCGATCAAGGAGACCAGCGCTTTGGTGAGCATTTCACCATCCCCAGATTCCTTGATGGGAGGCAGAATGTTCAAAATCTCGGGAATTAGGGTGTAGTACTTTGACTGAGCGTTCTTCTTGATGGAGCGGAAAAATGATGCGAATGCCTCCATGGCGGAAATCCGAACCTGGCGGTCTGTGAGCATGTTGCGAACCAACGGAACCCACGAGAACGTACCGAAGTGTCGCTGTCGCCAAATCCGCCCTTGAACGCGGTTATGACCACCTCCTCGTGCTGCTTTTCTATTATGCCAGGCGTAGTAGAGAATATTCTAAAGGCAGTCTCGCGCTGGCCGGCATCGTTCGATTGGCTGGCCTGGAACAATGCGCCCAGCAGCTCATCCCATGCGACACCTGCACCCGTCAGTATTCGCTCGTCTTGTTGCTGCTGAAAGCAAAGTTCGGGTGTCGGCTGCGCCCAGTATGGGAGGCAGAGTAACACCGAGTATCCGAATCTTGGGCCTCGACCGCAAATCAGCTAGATCGTACCTTCGTCTGTGTGTTGTCGCGCGAGCTCGGCCACGGCGTCTCCAATCTTGCTCCGCACCGAAGTGTCCTGCTCTTTTCCTAGACATTGCAGCATGCGTGCACGTATGGCCTCGCGCTCAGGCTGGTTGAGGGTCAGGAAGGCGTCGACGGTCTGGCCGCTGGCTGTCTTCCGCGGCTTGGAGGACTGGCGCCTGAAGATGACGGCGGCGAATGTGCGCGTCTGCGGCGTCGGTTAGCTCGAGTATGTGCTGGAAGAGTAACGGGCCCATACTGTCGAGTCTGGGGCGAAGTCTATCTGCTCAGACAGGCCCATCAAGAGCACGTCGGGCCGCTGGGAGAACCACTCGTCGTTCAACTGCTGCTCGGCGGCCGCCCGCTCCACATTGTCCGACGACTGCAGGCCGCGCAGGAGGTTGGTGAGGGCGGCGTGCACGTTCTCCGGGAGCGTCGCCATGGTGTAGACGTGTGTAGAAAGTGTGTCGACGTGTGTCGTGGGGCTGCTCGTCGTAGGTGCAGGCCCAGCGGTAAGGCACTAGCAAGTCGTGGCGCTGGCTGGCTCTGTATGGCGGGGCAACCGGGGCGTGGAACCCGTGACAGTGCGGGTGGGGGCAAAGAAACGGAAGAGGAGGGTGGATTAGATATGCTACAGCTCCGTGAAGCTGTTCGGAGCGCGTTGTTTGTGGGTGCGCGGCGTGGAAAATAGAATTCCTGGTGGGGGGGAATCTTAGCGTAAAAATGTGGGGGCCTCTCCCTCGACAACGGCCCTCGACAACGGCCCTCGACAACGGCGACAGGGGCAACGAGTGAGACAGTCTGCTGGATCCGGGGTACCTCGAACGATACTACGATACTACGCCCCTGGACCCAAGACGAGGCACTTGTATGCCTGGAGTTCGTTTGTCTCGCAAGCATGTCAAGTTCTGCTACAGCCATGCCATGCCGTTGACGTAGACAGCCGTGACCCACTCTTTGTTCTCATGCGTACAGTGCATTCACAGCAGTGCCATTGACCCCTTCGCTTCAAGCTTCTGACTCCATCTCGGTTCCGCTAACGAGTCACGGGTCACGACCTTGCTACCTTCCCATGTACTGTTAAAACCGCCTGAGCCGGACGAATTCATTGCCCATGCCCGAAGCACGAGCAAGCTCAACCCAGAGCATCACACAATCCTTCACTGTTGACTGATTGCAATTCTTTGTCAGAATTCATAAGGGCACATACGGAGCTTTCTTTACTGCGCTATCACCAGACTCTTCGTCGCACACAAATCGTACAACCCAACAACGGCAAAATAACCATTTCAAGAGCTAAGAACAAAATGGCAACCATGCAGGCCTGGCAGTACACCACCCGCAACCACCCCTTCGAATCTAACCTCACCCTCAACAAGGTCCCCAAACTCCGCGCCCCCTCCAAAAGCACCTCAGACAAGACCCCCAGCATCCTCGTCCGCGTGTACGCCGCCTCAATCAACCCCGCAGACCACAAAGTCCCCCTCACTCCCATCGTCGGCTACTTCATCAACTCCAAGCCCGCAACCCCCGGCCTGGACTACGCCGGCGTTGTCGAAACCGTCCCCGCAGGCTGCCCTACCACGCTCAAGCCCGGCGACAAGGTCCTCGGCCGTCACGAGTGGCCGTACCAGCACGGCGCCCTGGCCGAGTACGTTCTCGGGCAGCCCAACGGGCTCGTCAAGCTCCCGGATGGGCTATCCTTCGTGCAGGGCGCGGCCATTGGGACCGCCGCGTTGTCTGCGCTGCAGCCATTGGAACTCGCCAATATCAAGGCTGGTGACAGCGTCTTCATCAATGGCGGGAGCGGCGGCGTGGGCAGCTTCACGCTGCAGATTGCAAAGTTGCTGGGTGCGGCGCATGTCACTGTTACGTGCGGGCCTGCGAACGTCGACCGTATGAAGGCTTTGGGCGCCGACGAAGTCATCAACTACCGCGAGGCTGATGTCGTGGATGTGCTCAAGGCCACCGCAAAGGATACCGGGCGCTTCTATGATATCGTGATCGAGAATGTGGGTGCCATTGACACGGTCTACGAGAACTGCCACCATTTCGTCCGGCCGGGAGGCATCTTCGTGCAGGTTTCAGGGACGAATATCCTGTTTATCGCGAAGCGCATGGTGTTGCCGGGTTTCCTGAGCGGAGGCAAGAGGAAGTTCAGCTCGTATCTGGCGTACAATACGCCCGATCAATTACAAAGGATTGCAGAGTGGGCGAACGAAGGAAAGCTTAGGGTGGAGATCGACGAAGAGTTTGCATTCGAAAACGTGAAGGAGGCTTTTGCGAAGTTGCGGGGCGGAAGGGCCCAGGGGAAGATTGTGGTGAGGGTGCCTAGGGAGGGGGAGACGTGAGTGGACTGGGATAGACTTGCCAGAGCATATACATCCGTGGATGAACAGCATCAGCTAATGTAATCATCCGCTTAGAACCATACAAACCAGACCACGACTCCTCATGCCGTGTAGGAAAATAAGCTTGTGTTTACTCGCGT
Source organism: Karstenula rhodostoma CBS 690.94 (assembly GCA_010093485.1). Classification (NCBI taxonomy): domain Eukaryota; kingdom Fungi; phylum Ascomycota; class Dothideomycetes; order Pleosporales; family Didymosphaeriaceae; genus Karstenula; species Karstenula rhodostoma. Next base: position 144,448 of record MU001501.1, read on the forward strand.
ACTGCTACAAACATATACTCACCGTGGGGCTAAGTTGCTGTACCTTCAGAACGGACACCAACCATCACCTGGGCCCTGCATGTACCCCAGGATGCTACCAACGTTGCGGTTCCTCCGAAGCCAAACCTCGGGCTAATGAGCACGCCAATCTGATCGCGCTATATATACCCCGCATCGATCTTCAAGATCCCGTCTCGCGACATCACTTTAGGCCTCGAATACCCCGAACCTAACCAACGGGCACAATTCCTCCGAAGACTAGCATCACTCGTGCATCTCCCGTTCTTCACAAAACCTCACCACGCCTTCATGATGAGCTCCAAGGACAATTCCGAAGCACTTCGGCCCATCCGCTGTGACCATGAAATCGTCGCCAGCTATCGCGCTCGCGCTCGCCGCCTACGCCTCCGCGACACCAACATATACCAGCCATAAAAATGCCTTCAACTGGCCATCAACTAAGCAACTGATTGCCTTCGGCGACTCCTACACCTTCATCCAAGGTACCGCCGGCCACCCAAACTACTCCTTCATCGGCGACGCCCTCAACCCTGCCTTCACGCCCGCGGATCTCCTCGTAGACCGCATCGTGCAGAACCTCACCGGCACCGCAGAAGGCGGGCCAAACTGGGTCGAATTCCTGACAAGCTGCGGTGTCAAGCCCGGTCTCACCTCGCCACGGAAGTGCAAGAAGCAATTGTGGGATTTCGCCTACGCGGGCGCGAATACGATCGAGGACGCGAGTTTTACGCCGCTGCATCACGACCACACGCTCGCGCTGGAAAAGCAGGTAAAGCAGTTTGTGGAGTATGGGGATCCTGCCCTGGTGTCTACCCACACGGTGAAGAAGAAGAGCGATGTGTTGGTCGCGTTCTGGATCGGTATCAACGATATCAACGATTTGGTGAAGCTGCGGGGGCGAAACGCGACGTTCGCGCCGCTGTATGAGCGCGTGCAGAGTAGGCAGTTCGATCTTGTGAAGCAGGTGTATGACCTGGGGTATCGCCACTTCCTCTTCGTGAACCTCCCGCCGCTGGACCGGGGGCCGTCGCCGTCCGTGAATGCGTCGATGGTGGCGGAGTTCAATACCATACTCAAGACGCACGCGGATGGTTTTCAGAAGGGACAGAGAGATGCGACGGTCCTGCAGTTCGATGTGAACACCGTGCTGAACGGTGTGCTGGATGCGTATAGGGCGTATGGCTTCAAGAACGTGACGGGCTTCTGTGCTGCGTACAATCAGCCGGATATCGTGACTGATCCGGGGAAATACGGGTGCTCACCGCTGGACACGTACTTCTGGTATAATTCGGGGCATTTGACGAGTCGGACGCATGAGATTTTCACCGGGGAACTGGAGAAGTTTTTGAAGGGAAAGAGTAGAGGTTAGAGGAGGTGGGATCGAATTGAAAATACTTCATGGCGGCGTAGTTATAGGAGACTATGCTTTACGTCTGAGTACAGTGTAATGCCCCTGGAGGCCCCCTCACAGCATATACACCCTCCCCTCATCCCCCCTAATCTCATCCTTACAGAACGCTTCCCACCCTCTCTCCCACCCCTCCATCCCCTCGCCCCACACCAACTTCGTCCCTTTAATAGCACCCTGCTGCACAAACCCCTCCCACGCCCTGTCAAAATCCTCAAAGTACTTCTGCCCCCCAACCTCAATGCCCTTCTCCCGCAGCGCATTCGCATTGACCTGGCACCCCTCACCCCTCTCCCCCCGGGCCTTCATCAACACCTCCGCCTTCGCCGGCCGATTCTCCCCGCCAACGAAGAACCTCGCAAGCGGCACGCCCGCACCCTCCAACGCCTCCGTATACGCCGCCATAACCCCCGGCCTCGCGCCAAAATCCAGCAACACCACCTTCCGCGGCGCCGCCTCCCGCACCACCTCCACGACCCTCCCCGCCTCCCCATTCAGCAGCACCTCGTCGTAAAACCCACACGCCCCCAGCAGCCCCCGCGACGCCTCCGACCCCACGCCCACAACCACCCTCGGCTGCTGCCCCTCCGGCCGCGCCCTCCTCACCGCATACGCAAACCCCATCGCCGTCTTCCCCCCACCATTCAGCACGACCACCGCCGCCCCCTCTAACCTCGCCTCCTCCGCACCCCACGCCCCCTCCCCCATCCGATGCACCCTCGCGCCCTCCTCCCACCCAAACCCAAACCGACTAAGATTATACCCCGTCCCAAACAGCACCTGCATCAGGGCATCCCACCCCAGCGCCTCCCTCCCCCTCTCCTTCACCAACACCTCCAACGGCGCATGTACAGAAAGCCGATTATATATCTTCAAGAGATGCTGTCTGTGCGCACTCGTCACGACGACCTGGCGCGCGAACCCCGCCTCCTCGACGCCCACGTCCCACGGCCCCGTCCGGACGTGCACGTAGCCGAAGACGCTGGCGCCCGCGGCGACGCCGGGGAATGTGCTTTCGAGGACTTCGGCGTAGCCCCAACCGGCGGCGGTGGCGTAGGTGCTGCGGTCGGCGTAGGGCGCGGGGGCGTCTGCGGGGATCGGGTAGACGTCCCACCAGCCGAGGGCGAAGCCCATGTTGGCGTAGGTGAGGTTGTTTGTTGTGAGGCCGAGGAGTTTTGTGCGGAGGCGGAGGGAGGAGGGGGCGAGGGGGTTGGGGGAGGGAGGCGGGAGGGTGACGAGGTGGTGGGTGGAGTAGTCGCCTTTGGTGAAGACGTGGATTTGGGGTGGTGAGGCCATTGTGGGGTGTTTGTGTGTATGAGATCGTGCTATTGTGGTGAGGTGGTGGGTGTGAGATGCGGCGTAACTCTTGCACGTGGGATGCGAGATGCGTCGCAGGGAAGTGAGGGACGTGGTGGTATGGTTGTTCGATGTGATGTGATATTCTTGCAGATACTGCGTCTCTATATACTACCTGGTGCATATACTTCCGGATTTGGACGATGTAGAAAAGGGCTGGGTGGAGTACCTAACGTTATGCTTACAGGCTGTACTCAGATGCTTTAACCACTTCGAGGTATAGCTTACTTGGGATGGAGTGGAGTTCCGCCGTTATCGTACGTAGCGGAGCAGGGAAGAGCATCAAGCCGTACAAGGTACAAGCGAGCCTCGCGAAGGTGCTTGGGTTATGGCAGCCAGCATCAACAGCAAAAAAGTTCACGAAAACCAGTCTGACAAAACGTCCTTTGAGGGTATCAACAGCCAAACAGCCTGCGCATCAAAATCCATTCGCTTCCTAAAAGATACTATTATCCGCACACGTAAACGGCCCATTCAACGTGCTCTCCGGATCATTAAACACATCAATCAACGCCTTCAAACTCGTATACAGCCCGCCCACGTTCAAAAACAGCGTCAGTCCCAAAATCGCATAATTGACACACGCCAACGTGATCTTCCTCGGGGTAGAGAACTGCACTTTCCAATTCAGATGCAGCCAGAACAGGCTCGTCAGGCCGAACGTAAACCACGAGATGAAGATTGCGGAGCTGATGTTTAGGATGGAGCTGAAGATGGGGATGGCGTTGGAGACGACGAAGGTGACGACCCAGAAGAGCGTGCCGGTGCCGACCCACAGCGACCACGTGAAAGCGTTATGGACGTTGACCTGGTCGGGCTTGAACTGCCGCATGACGGCGATGTACATGTATTTTATAGCTGTGATGCCGATGATAAGGCCGGTGCCGAGGACGGAGGGGATGAGGATGCCGTAGGCGATCTTCGCGGGTATGACGGGTGCGGAACCTAGGGCGGGTGAGGTCACGGCGTCGCCTGCGAGGCCGTAGATGACGCACGCGACGACGACGTAGACGACGACTTCAAACGACTTCTGCATGAAGAGCGCGGGCGGGAATTCCTTCTCTGGGTGCCGCATCTCGGCCATGACGCTCATGAAGGACTGGTTTCCGGCGAAGGCGAAGGCGATGTTGAGGAGCGCGTTGACGGTCTCGACGAAGTTGGGTTTGCCGACGAGGGTGATGTGGACGTCAAACCCTGGCGGTTCCTGAGGGCCTGCCACGCCGAGGGCAATCATGACGATGAGGACGGCGGCGACGATGGAGATCGTACAAATCCATGACATGGCTGCGGCGAAGGTGAGCTTTCGAGGGAGACAGAGCAGCCAGCATGCTATTCAGAGTCAGTATTCGGACAAATACCCATGTAGGGTTCAACTCACCGACATGCGGAAATGCTAAAAATGCGACCGTGCAAAGTGCATGCCCGGAGAGCGTGTTCAAAGCGATCGACATCGTGATATTCGCGGAGGCGCAGATGAGGACCAAGTTAAAGATAAACGCAACACCAAGGAAGTACTCGAACTTTTTCCCTCCGATATACAGCGCGCAATCGACCAAGTTCGTAACCATAGGATATCTGATGGATGATTAGATGCCTTCCCGACTAACTCAAACCACATACTGGAAACTTACCTTCGGTAAAATTGAACCATGATATATCCACAGTACGTCGTCAATCCTCCAAATCCAATGATGGCGATGATTCCAGGAATAAGACCGAGCGTCTTTAGTGCAGATGGTAGACTGAGCACACCGATTCCGACTTCAATGGTGATAAGAATTACGCATGCCCGCCATCTTCCAAGCGTCCGGTAGTTCTCTTGCGATGGATATTCGTTCGCTCCAGCGTGCGCGTCTCCTGTCCATCCCGTCCGAATGGGCTGCTGATGACCGAGCTCTTCGTCTTTTTCGACGCTCAAAGGGTCCTCTGATGGATAGTAGGGCGGTGCCTCCGTCGGTGTTTCTCGTCCGTCTTTCTTGCGGAGGGCACTGAGGACGCCCATGGTAGCGGAGTAAAATGGGTCGTGGGAGCAAAGGGTCGAGCGAAGGCTCAAGAAGACATGAGTTGCACGTCTATATAGTATGATGCGTGATATCACATCTCCTATATCGGCCTCAAGCTCTTCAAGGTTTGCCTCAACCGTGCACCCTCCGTTAGTCTCATCTTCATCCTGGAAGGTCTCGCCGCTCGCGAAGAAAGGGTCGGACCACCTCTTCCGTCTCAAGTATCACGGCGGTCTGCTCCTAGAACGCACTGCAGGGACTCGCCAGTGCGGAGTGCATGATGCGGGGGATTGGCACGAAGCCAGACTGTCATTCTCAGGTTCTGGTATCCATCTCAGCGTCCTTGCCAATGTTTCTGGAAGGTCAGTGTGCAGGTGCTGAAATGAGGCGAGTGGGTCATCGTGAGTAATAGTTTGGTGATGCGAGGCAACCGTGACGTTCCGTGATCCACATTTCTGTAAAAGTCTTCTAGAAAAGCTCCCCGGTCGGCCTTGGCAGGGTCGCGGCAGCTTGCGGCGTGCAAAAAGTCCATCGGATGTTCGTCGCGTGTACAACGCAAGCGAACGGTCGCTTGGGGGGAAGCATGCCGCGATGGTGGTGTGAGAAGGTCGTTGCTGGTTCGCCTTGGCGACTTTTGCTGACGACACTAGCAGGCAAGTCAATGTAACTTTGATTAGTCTAATCATGCTTCACGGAATAACGAGGATGGGTTTGAGCTATGTACAAATGGTGAGACCGTTCCCATGTTAGAGTGCCTGGGGTTGGGCATGTTTCGATACTTCGCAGTCAAGGATATCGCTGCGGAAACCATGTTGAAGACTTCACGACAGTTGGAGACTTCTCCGTTGTGGCGGTTACAATTCAGTGTAGCAAATTGTGTTGCGCTGAGCAGAAGCTAAAATAATTACATTCCAATAAACCTTTACAACTACCCTTTCCTCGAGTACAGAGCTACTCTACAGAACCATGCATCTGGGATATCAAGCACAAAAACCAATGCAACGATCGGCGCGCTCATACGCGTCTAAACATCAAAAACCATCCTCCTGAATACCTTTATCGACTCGACGCCCTGCCAAGTGCGAACACAGCGATGATCACGACAGCCAAACCAGCAATAGCACCTGGAAGCAGGAGTTCGTTGGGGACGCCGCCGATGAGTTCTGCAGTTTCCTGCTTGCCAGCCGTGGGTTGGCGTCGGACCTGGCGTGGTTGCTCTTCCTCTTCCTCGTCGAAAAATTGCTTGCGTTCTCGCAGGACGGACTCGGGGGGAGTGACGGGCTTGGATAGTGCGGGTTGAGGTTCAACAGTAGCAGGTAGAGGCGGGTCCTTCGGGTCGTGAACGAATAGATCAACCTTCTCTCGGTGTGCCAAACGCGAGAGACCAATTGCCTCGACCAGGTCTTCGTTAGTGGTAATCGACACAGTATCACCCTCGTTGTCAAGATAGCTGAGGGCGAATCCGGACTTTGATATTCTCCCGTTCTCAAAGGTGGGGATGCCGCCAAGGGTTTCGATGTCTTCCGATCCGAGTTTTGCCGCTACGTGGGAGATGAGTTCCTCAATTCCGGCGGACGCGGTAACCTGAAGACGGTGGACGCGACCGCTCGGAGCCTTGAACTTGAAAGCGAAAGGGGTGTCTTCAAGGGGGGTGAGTGGTGTGACACCCAAGGCAGAAGGGTCCGGTGAGTTCCCGACGTGCGAGGCAGAGTCGTTCGGGAGGACACTGTCCCCGCGATCCACAAGGTGGGGTCGATGCACATCATGAGATACCATTGAGCGATGGTCAGGCGTACCAGGCGCGACGTTGCTGCGTCCCTCGCCCGACATCATTGATTCCGTCTCATTGTCCAGCGACAACCAAAACTTGTTCCATGCCGGACCTTCACCATCTTGGGTGCTGATGTTGTTGATCTGACCATGTTAGATTATTTTTGTCGAGGTAAAGCCCGGACTTACTTGGTCTAGAGTAGCATAGGTCAACTTCAAAACATCGACCATGCCAACAATCTCTCCTGCGTCACTCATAACCGGCAGGTTCAAGTAATGACCATCGTGCATCTTTCGGAGCGCTGCTTGGATGCTCATGTCCATTGGCGCAAAGTCGGGGTGTGGCGTCATGACACGCACGACGCTGCAGGTTGCAGGGTCGAGCCCAGCGGCGATGACGCGCAGGACTACATCTTTACTGGTGAAGATACCAGTAATTTGACCTTGGTCCTGCACTAAAACGGCAGTCGTATGGTTCTCCTTCATCAGAGTGGCAGCCTCCTTGACCGATGTTCGCACCGACACAGTGGTCGGTGGCAGCCCGTTCAGGACCGACTCGAGTGTAGGACCGGACATTTTTTGCCTGATAGCCTCCACGTACTGAATAATCTGCTGCGGCTGGCTGGAGCCCATCTCCGCCTGTACACCCTCCAGAGCATCATACAGTTTCCGCGACGAGCTGTAAGCGCGTTCAAGCTTCTCCATTGCATCGTAGAAACATTTGGTGATGTCTAGGATGCCGGAGATGTCGTGGTTCTCGTCCATGACAGGCAAATGTCGGAAGCCTTTCCGGACCATGAGATCCAGAGCATCCGTAGCACTTGTATCCGTCTTCGCGCAGAGCGGGTTCTTGGTCATGATCTCCTCGATGGTGATGCTCGAAGCTTTGATACCTTGGCCAACCACGCGGAAGGCCAAATCTTTTGCGGTAAAGATACCGGCAATGCGGTCATCGTCATCAGTGACCAGGACACAGTCCTCCCTCTTGGCTGCCATCAGCTGGGCGGCTTCGGCGACGGTTGTGTTTGGCTTGATCTGCAGGGCCTGGCTCGGCTTGAGAGCGAGAACGGTACCCGGGGGCGCTTTCTTTGACGTGCGAACGCGGCCACCGAGGTTCTTCTTCTTGCTCAGGTCCGCGTCGATCTTGCGGCGAATTGCCTGCCAATGTTAGTATGCGTCGAACTCCTATTCAGGAGGTATCCATAGCGCGTACCTCGTCTCTCTTTGTTTGTTTCGCCCGGCTGGCACTGAGTGTCGAAGTGCCCGCATCGCTCTGGGATATGTGGTGCTCAAGGGATGGCCGAGGGATGCTGGAAGGACTTTCGGCGAACTGCGCGGCTAGGTGCTGGCTCTTCGGGCGGTTTTTAGGGGTGCCTCTCATGGTGCCGGTGTGAGACATGATTGCGAGTTGATGGAGGTCTCGCAATCGGTCAGGGTATGAGCAGAGAGAAGGGTGGGCCCTGTAAGAGTGTATCTTATGGGAGTTCGCAGGTAGGGACAGAAGAGGGCGAGAGATCCTAGCAACATCTGGGCGGCCAATAAACAACAAACCACGCCGAGTTAGGCCAAGCGCCTCCCCGGGCCGTCGCTGGGGGTCACAGGGACAGCTGCGATAACACCACACACAGGCCAATCGCAATAGCCGCAAATTCGCAGATGCAGAGTTGTGATTGAATAACTGTTCTAGCGGAAATTTGCGTCCGATCAATATGCACATCTAGGTATAGTTCGACCGGAGCTCCTGGAAGACAAGATGGCAAAATGCCAAGTGATCTTATCAGATTCGGAGGAACCTCGGAAGTCCGCATGGGGTAAGGCCATCTTGAGCCCTCGCTTAGATAGTCCACACAGTGATTTGGACTGCTTGGTCTACGCCGCGCATCTAACGACAACCACCTCGACAACTCACCCCCGCTGACTCTAGATCACACATCTCTGGTGCGCACTCTCGTCCACGGCTCCGATATATTCCCTCTGTTAACCCGTCGCAGAATCAGCCCATCATGGTCAAGAAGCGAGCATCCAAGTACGCACACACCGAAATCAACACTCCCGCGGCCATGCTTGACTAACAGCTCCCAGCGGTCGCAACAAGAAGGGCCGCGGCCACGTCAAGCCCATCCGTTGCTCCAACTGCTCCCGATGCACCCCCAAGGACAAGGCAATCAAGAGATTCACCATCCGCAACATGGTTGAGTCTGCCGCCATCCGTTCGTCACCGCCACCGCCTCGCACACGACGAAGGAAATTCGGAGGAACAATGGGCTGACCTGACCATGCAGGTGATATCTCCGATGCCTCCGTCTTCCCCGAGTACACCGTCCCCAAGATGTACTTGAAGCTCCAGTACTGCGTTTCCTGCGCTATCCACGGCAAGATCGTCCGGTATGTCACAATTGAGAAGAGGTCTCAGGAAGGCCGGACAGTTCTAACCTAAGCACAGTGTCCGCTCAAGGGAGGGTCGCCGCAACCGTGCTCCCCCGCCCCGCGTTAGGTACAACAAGGACGGAAAGAAGGTGAACCCCAACCAGGCTGCCCCCAAGCAGACCACCGCGTAAACGATCCAAGAGTGATCGGGGGTGTGTTGACGAACTCATGGCGCATGGTACGGTTCAAAGGGTGTCATACTTGATATCATGCATGAATCAATGGAGGTTAGGCAGGCCAATATGATGATTAGGGCAAGAGCTTGCTGCAACAGGTCGCGAGAGCGCCGAGGGCTAGCTACGAGCTTGTAAAACGAATATCCGACTCGATCTGCGTCATCTTTCTCCTGGTCCCGTTGTGATGTGTCCAGTGGATTTGTTGACTGTCTTCGATGAATGCGCTCGTGATGGGGTCTTGCGTACAATGGCCCATATCGTGATTGTCCAACACGCTGTTCCTATTTCCTACATGATGGTATCCTAAATCGCTTATTTGCCATATCATCGTAGCGATCGTACAGGTAGCTTCACGGATGCGCTGTTTAATCAGCCCGCTTAGTATCACCCAAATCACCTCCCTCGGCTTGTCCACTCATCGCATCTCCCGGCTCGGTAGTCTCCCAATCCTCCGCATTCTCATCCCAGTTGTCCAATTCCCGATCCACGTTCGCTCCAACAACGCCAGACTCCTGCCCATCCTCGACACGGGACTCCCCAAGCTCGATATCCACATCGTGATCATCGCCCGCAACGGCACCATAGCCCCGCGCAGCTCGCTTCCGCTCCAGCATGCGCTTATGGTACCAATTGCACAGCCCAAGCGCGCTCAGCGACCCGAGCACATTCGCAACGATGTCGAAGTAGTCGAATTGGCGGTCAATCTGAGATTGTCAGCCACAGCCCAGGCCATCCCCAGCCTAGCGACACAGCATGCTTACAGGCAACAGCCCCTGCACAACCTCGCTCGCAACTCCAAGCCCAAGCGTGATGATGAGGAGCGTGAGGTTGATCACTTTCCGCCGGGCCGCCTCGAGGATCCAATAGAACGTCAGCGTCAGCAGGAAGAAGGCGACGAAGTGAAGCGCTTTGTCGGATTGCTTGATATTGGGCGTGACGTTGTATTCTTGCGGGGCGAAGCCGCCCGCGGCGGAGATGAAGATAAGGGCTGCGAAAGCGCCTGGAGGTGTGTTAGCTGTGCCGCATCGTTGTGGACTGGGTCCGGCGCCTCGCTGCGACAGCGTAGCGAGATGGCTCCGTGGAGCTGGTGTTGCGCAGTAGGTTCTTCGCAAGCTAGACTGCTCCTGAAGTGTGCAGATTGCGCGGGAGCTCTTGAAACTGGATGGTTCCACGGCTTGCAGCTATCTCAGGCAGGGCAAACGGCGCAGCTCGGCCAGCTGTGACGGCACATGCACGTACCTGCAAACGGCTTCCGAATCCGCATCATGTCTGGATATCGATTTAGGCTACCGGGACGACAGTAGCATAGTAGAGCGGCGCGTGTAGGTGTAGGAGGTGATTCGGCTTCGATCGGCTAGCGTATGTGGACGTGAGCTCTCTGGCTAAGCCTATTTCGGGGAACGAAGACGGAGGCCCCCAGGCGCAACGTGGTGGAGATACCGAAGCGAACATTGGGGCGTCGATCACGAAATAAATTGCAATCTCGACTAGTCTCGTCTTGGAGGTCATTGGGGTGTATTTGTATGCCAGCTAGGGTTCCACGGTGTCCATATACGACCGTTGGGTATAAGCTAAAGACATCTTTTCGACATCTCCATTCATCGCGCATGCGTCTCAAGGCAACCTTGTGCAATAGAATAATAGAAAGGGATATGTTCATGCAAGTGACAGCGATCGGATATGCGCAACCCTAGATAGTAACTACATCTGCTGGTGCTGAGTACCTGGTTTTTACCCATGAGTTTTGATGCGATGCAGTAACTTATTTACTGTATGTACACTTATGCCTTCTCGGGTCTATGTAAGTACTCGCAATCTGTCTTATGGAGTAGACGATCGTGTTCGATTTGTTTCCTCGTTGTTATTTTGGTCGAGTACCCGTAGTATGTAGGTAAAGATAAACTACAAAGCAACATATGACCGGTTTTCGACGCAGCTAATTTCATAGTCTAATTATCTATATGGGATAGGGAGCTTGCAGGTAATATTAACTTGTTGCGATTGTCTCTGCGTTGCACTTGGTTGCAGTAGAGACCTTAATAGCGCACTGGTATATAGAATATACTGTAGAAAACAGTCTGACAGGATTAAGGCACTATGTTGAGTATAATAGGCCTGTGTATTATGTACTGCAGTCAGATCTCTTATAGCATGCTCCTAAGGTTATGGCGGGTGGCCTTCGTCGCATCGCAGGGGCCTGACGTGGAGACAAGGTCTGGAAAAACTGTTATAGTGAAGTAGATGTGATGTTAAATGCGCAGAGCATCTAGGCAGAGTACCCAGGCAGATTATGTAGCCTTTACAATAGAACAATAGGTATCCGTAAAGGCGTGGTGAAAGAAGTTGATATTGGGATTGCGAGGATGGCGCGGCGCTAGGCTTGAGGCGCTCGCCCTATCGGGGAAAGCCATAACCTAATTTGAACGAGGCAGGAGCACTCCTCCACCCGCGACTTGCTCCGCAACCACGACTGAACAGACACCGCGGCCCTTCAGGCCAACGCTCGACGTTATTTTCCATCTCAAAGTCATCGGCCTCCATCTCACACTTCGCCGAGCTTCTTCCATGCTTGCTTTCACCTCGCCGCGACATCTGTACGAGGTCGCAGAGCGGAGGTCGCGGCCATCCTGAGCTCGCGCCAAGACCTCCCCACAACAGCGTACTCCATGTATCCCTCCTCATCGCGGGACCGCCAGAACTATGCACGCCCCCTCCCCAACGCGCTCCGCCTGCGTACACCCAATGCTTCGATGAGTGATGAGGCCATGTCCAACGGTTCACACAATAACAATCTGGCGGAGGGGCTGGAGACCGCGGTCGAGGATGACCCCCGTGTCGCGCGCTGGCGGGAGAACTATTTGCGCACCGAGGCGCGCATCACCGCCCTGCTGGGGGGCGATCACAGACACGATGGAGATGATGGAGAGGCCGCCCAAACAGCTGACCAGCCCGCGGTAGATGCGCCCGAAGCACATGACGCGCGCCCGACCGCGACACCCAAGAAAGCCGCCCGGACAATTGACGAAGATGACTACGGGGACGATGATGATGCCGATGAGGAAGACGATACCCACACCTCGCCGCTCCTCGCGAAGAGCGCCCCGAACGGCATCGGCTGCGCTGCCATCGACGTGCCAAGCCTTCGGATATCCTCGCTGTCGAGCAAACTGGGCATCGAGTCCATCGGTACCCCGAGCGCCGACCAACCCAAATCAGCCGACGATGTGCGCAAGAAGCTGCAGCAAGACAAGGAGGCCGACGAAGAAGCGGCCAAGCGCAGCTTCTACACCATGTTTTACACTCTCGAAAGCGACAGGGATGCCATGCTGGAACAGCAGAAGCTCGACGAGCTTGACCGGCAAGTTGAGACCGAGATGTCAGGCCAGTCTGCAGCCACGCCGGCACCAGGCACAAGCACCGCTCCACAACAGGGGACGCTGAGCACAACCAATCTGGGAGCGTCCAGTCTCACCTTAAAGCATCTCATTGCGCGTATAGATGCAGAAAGAGACAAAGTCAAAGCCAGCGACACCCAGCTACGGAGCTTGATCAGCGAAGTCCGGAAGAATCGCAGCAAGTGGGCCAATGAAGACCGTGTTGGACAGGAAGAGCTGTACGAGAGTATGGAAAAGGTCATCATGGAGCTCAAAGCAGGCGAACACGCAAACCCTTTCCTGCAGCGCGTGAACAAGAGAGAAGCGCCTGACTACTACAATGTGATCAAACAGCCGATGGACATCGGGACCATGATGAAGAAGCTCAAGCAGCTGGCTTATAAGTCCAAGAAGGAGTTTGTAGACGATCTCATGCTCATCTGGGCGAACTGTTTGAAGTACAACTCCGCTTCGGATCATCCCCTCCGCAAGAAAGCTCTTTACATGCGGAAAGAGACCGAGAAACTGGTGCCACTGATTCCCGACATCACAGTCCGCGATCGCGCAGAGGTCGAGGCTGAGGAACGCAGGATGCGCAATGGGGACGCCGACGCAGATGGTGCTGACGACAGTGAGGACGAGGAGCCGATTATGGCATCTCGTGGACGTAAAGCACCAAGTAAAGGTGGAAAGGGCAGCAATGCAGCAAGGAAAGCACCTCCAGCTGGCCTGGAAGGTACGCCGGACCAAGAAAGTAAACCAACGTTACCTACCTTGAACCACACTGTCTCTAATCTGAAGAACGAGTTTCTGCGCGCAGACTCAGAGATGGAGGGGAGTGTGAATGGTTTCTCTACCCCCCCGCCACCAGGAATCCTGACTCCCATTGGACCCAACGGTTTGCTCCGCAGCGGTGCTCATGGCAGCCAAGCAGATATCTCTGAGGCCGATGGTACGGGTGCTTCCGTCAGCGGCTTCACAGAGGAGGATGCTGATCTAGATGATCTTGAGTACAAAACTTGGAAGCAGGTCACCAAAAAAGACAGAGCCACTATTGCAGCTGAACGTCACCGATTGTTTCGGGATGACCAGCTTCAGCCAGATGAGCCTGCGATATTGCGTAGCAGAGCAGGCATGAGAAGATGGGCACGCCATCGCACACAGGCTAATGAGGAGGGTACCTCGGGTGCATCGACTTCTTTGGCGGACGTCAAAGATGGCGTGCAAGCTACTACCAGCCAAAGCCTGGCTGAGGGCATCGCAGGAGAAGAGGAACGTCAGGTTCCAGATTACTACGATCCTGTTTGTACGATTCCAGACCTGGACGAGCGCCTGCAGTGGATCGAAGACTCCCAAGGACACGTCATTCAACAACACGAAGAGTATATGCGTCTCGTGCCGAGTGGACAATTCACTGCGCCGGACAGCGCCTTGGCCAAGAAGATGGAATCTAACATGCGACAAATGCAGGAGACAAGAAAAGTTTGTGCTAAGATCGGGATCGTCAAGCAAATGCAATTGCAGTCACAGGTACGGGGAGCTTCCATCCCGCTATAGAATCTGCTAACGGTTGTAGATGTACCAGAACCAGTTCCAGAAATACGATCCCCAGCCTTTTATCGAGGCTGATATCGAACCCGTGGTTGTGTCAGAGGATGGGCCAGTCATGGCGCCATACGTCTGTCGCGCAGCCTTACAACGAAGTGTTGGCAAAATCTTCTACCACGCTGGGTTTGAAGAGTTTCAGCCCTCGGCCTTGGATGCGATCACTGACATAGCTGGAGATTTCTTTCAGAAGCTTGTTGCAAGCTTCGGCCTCTATCGAGAAATGCCAAAGATGAAGTCAGATGTGGCAGTACCTGATACGAGTGGTACACCCACAAATTGGATCCCCCGGTTCACCCAGGAGGAAGCAATTCTACACTCCCTGCAAGTGAACGGTGTTGATCTGGAAAGCTTGGAGACATACGTTAAGGATGATGTCGAGCGACTTGGAACCAAACTTTCTGGCATGCATGATCGGATGCGGTCCTACTACGCTGAGCTTCTCCGGCCCGCTCTCGATAACGTTGGAGCTGATGGCTCGGGTGCCTTCAACGACGGTAGTGAACAGTTTGTTGGTGGGGATTTCGCCGAGGACATTGGTGAAGACTTCTTCGGCTTCAAGGAGCTTGGCTTGGATAAAGAATTCGGCGTGGCGTTCAGCGTTCCATTGCACTTGTTGCAAAACAGGATGCACAAGGCTTACCAATCGCAGAATACCAAGTATGTTTCCACATTCAAACTGATCAGCAAGTTAGCTAACATCTTCCCAGCAACGTTGCCACCACTGGTACTCTCATGGAGGAGCCCGCGAAATTCGAACCTGTCAGCATGCAAAATGTCACCAACCAGATCGGCCTCGTGCGTACCTGGTTTCTTAACAAGTTACACCACAACGATAATCAGTCACTTGTTGAGGACGAAGACCTGCCGCCCAAGCAGCGCTTCCCTAAGCCTCGCCTCCCCCCAACTGGGAAGATATCTAGTCCTCGCAAGCGTCCATTGAGAGAGCAACAGCAAATGGCACGGAAAAAGCGAAAGCTGGATGAAGAAAAAGACGATAATGGCAACAACGATCACGGTTCTTCTGCAAATGGTAGCTTCATGAAAGGCCTCGGGAAGCCTGTGGGTAAACTCAAGCTTGAAATGCCCCAAAAAGAGAACCAGAACGTGGCCGAGCCCGAGAAGGATGATGGTAGCGCCGTGGGGATGATAAGCCCCGAAAGCATCCTCGCAGCATAACCTTCTTGCGCCGTGTCCAGTGCTATCGCCATTGCACAATGCCCTTACCATTTCGATTCGAGTATAGAGCACTAGAGGAGTGCATAGGGCGTCGCATTTACTGTTCGATTATTTCATTGTCAAGCTTGTCGCAAGAGCAATCGCCCGCAGGTTTTCGATTCTATCACTCACTCGGATGTCTGGTTTTAATATCCCTATAACCTCTTCTTATCCTGTCTGATACCGGATGGACCAGATGGATCTGTCAGACGAACGGGCTCGACAAGCATACTGTATTCCGGCGTTATTTTGTTCAGTCTTGCTTTGGGGACTTGGACCGGTTTCTCTCTGGTTGGGTCGGAATCATTTGAGGTTGTATACCCTTTCGTCTTTGAGGGATTTTGCGGTACGATCGGTCGGGATGCGGCAAAGGGCAGTCAGCATGCAAGATTGGTTTCGTGACTCTGTATATAAATCGTCAAAACCACAGTGGTGGGTTCGTTGGATTAGGCATAGTTTTGTCCATATCAACTTGATCACAAATTTGGTGCTAGCATATTGTACTGGTCTTTCCTTGTGTGATTTCAGTGTATAGCAGTAGAAGAAGATTCACGCTCAGCACGTCAGGGATATGGACGAAGCACTGGTATCGTTCTCTAGACTCGGCTTCGTAATTTGATCTAGGCTACTCGTTCACGTAGCGGCGAATTGGTTCCGTGGCTCATCTGTATGAAAGCAGAAAGCGACCGACTATTCGCCTGTGGCGTCCTCGAGATACTAATTGTCCATCAGTTTAGCTATAATTTATCCGCTATGACATGTATTCCAGAGTCTTGATCAGACTTGCTCAATGCTGCGTGGCCACGTTCTTGATATGCCCTGACTCTGATAGCCGAGCTGATTTTATCAATGATGTCTAGCGCCCGGATTCTTTGCGCCCGATCTTCCATTCCTCTTACACCTCCAATCACTTAATAGCGTTCGCTGTTTCCATTACGCGCCATCGTGTGGGCCAAGTAGCTGTCGCGTGTCGGTTGCTTTTGTTCCTGTCGGCATTTTTGGATCTTAGCTAACCGTGCGACAAGACCACGGTTCATCTCTTCTCGACTTGGACCTTCGGTCACTTCACCTCACACTTCTTTTCACTTTCATCATCGACTGTGCGCGCCACACTTTACGACGCGCAGCGGCCAGCCTGCAATAATTGAGTGCTGTCATCTTCATAATATATGCACTCTCGTCTATCGGTTGCAATTTTCGTTTCATTGCCTTTGGTCAATACACCTTCTATTGTCTTTGCATCACGACTCTCAACGCAACACAATGGCGCCGGCAGCACAGGCGCCGCTCAAACGCGCCACTTACGACGGCTCACGCCCTCGTTTTCAGACCCTAGATGCATGGCTGACTGTCTACGGCAACGCTGAGTACGCTATCTACAAGCGTGATGCAGCACCTGATGCGTTGTGCTATGAAGACTGGTCAAAATCAGAGCACGTACTTGGCCCGTTCTTGTGGTATACGACCTTGGATGTCTGGGAAGAAGACTCATCGAGCGTAAGTCTTATCATCGCGATTCTCTCGGACCGAAGATGTCTGATGACAGCAGGACGACGAGTCTGACGTGGAAGCACCTGCGTTCACTGCGCGTGTTCCACCGAAGCAACAGCCGAAGAAGCTGGCGGTAACCAACGGTCACGGAAAGCGCGGTGCCGCCAAATCGTCACCGTCTATCGCGCAGTCGAAATCAGAGGATGCCGCATCTGCCGCGAAGCGCAAGAGAAAACCCAAAAAAGCTTATCTTGTAATGGTTACTGCTTGTAATGGTTTGCGCTCAACTAACTTCCAATAGTCTGAAGACATTGTCGTGTCAGACGTCAGTGACGAGGTCGAGGAACCCAGTCCCGCCGTCGAAGTTCCACCTTCTGTAGCGACTGTACCAGCTAGTCCTACTAATGGGCGACGGAAGTCGGGTGGGCGGAAGAAGAAGCAATATTTGGTAGGTTGCGCCGACATGAACCTGCGACCGCAGCACTAACACGTGTCACCAGTCCGCAGAAATCATTTCGCCCGAGGATGAGGATGATGATCCCATGGCAATGAATGGAATTGTCGCCAGTGCATCGATTGCCAACGAGCCTAGTGTGCCTGGTATGTTGCACTTTGAGATTGCTTGTGCCCCACCCCACTTCATCACTTTTCTCAATTGCACGCGACCACCTCTTCGTCACCCATTACTCCATCATTAGTATTTATCATCATTTGTACAATCAAGACAAGCTGACCGATATCCCAGACCAACCTGCCCCGGTCGCTGCAGCGACTTCCGAGACACCCAAAGGAAAACCTGGAAAGAAACCAAAAAAGAAACCACTTGTACGGAATGTCTCATCCGACTGAGTTTCTGTTCTAACGTTGTCTCAGTCGCAAGCAGTCATATCAAAAGATGAGGATGAACTGGCCGACGCGCCTGCTGATGCCACGACCACGCCAAATAACGCTGCCGCTTCACCTGACGGCCCCGGCTCATCCTCGAGACGAGGACTGCGCACCCGCACGCCCGCCCAACAACGACCATATTTTCACAACGCGCAGGTTTTTGACGAATTAGTAGCAGATGAGCCTGAAGCAGAGCCTGAAACACAGCCGTCACCTCCCAAACCCAAACAAAAACTTAGGCTCACCGGCTTGGCTCAGGTTTCATTTACTGAAATTCAAAAGGAAATACAGGAACAAGAAGAAGCGACGATACTGGAGGAAAACGACGATGGCAATGAACTAATGCTTGATTCCGAAGAGCCGCAACCTTCGAGAAAGGCACATTATAAGGGCAAAGGCCGGGCGTGGAAGAAGACCTCGGATGATGAGGACCAAGACTACAAATCACCAGTCAAGGTCAAATCAGGCCAACCGACGCGAAAACTCGGGCGAAGAAAGTCTACTCAAACGGCGGAAGATCCGGCTGAGGAGCCCGAGAGCCCAGCGCCTGCGAAGAAACAGCGACAAGAAGAACAAGTGAATAAGAAAGTCGAGCCTGCCGCGCAGAGCCCTACGCCAAAACATGGCAAGAGACCGCGCAAGCCAAGGAAGATATCGCATCTGTCCGAGGAGTTCGTAAAAGACGATTCGGACACTGCACTGGAAGAGCACAAAGAGCCGGAAACGAAGGCGGAGCCCGAGAAGACTCATCCAGTTGACCTTGCAAGCCCCGTGCAGAAGACACCTAGAAAAAGAGGCCGTCCTAGAAAGTCTGATCAAGGCTCTGCACTAAAGCCCAAGAAAGAGAAGACAACGGCCGAGAGCCTCGGGTTGGCCGGGAAAGACTCCCAGGCGATTTCTTCTGCAAAATCAGCGCCACCGTCCAAGAAGCCAACAACAATGGCAGATCCCACAGCGCCCACAGAGCCCGGTGGAGAAAAGAACATCGAGCCCGAAGACGAAGGAAGAGCTCTACCCAAAAAGTCAGCCACGCCAGGAAAAACGATGCCCGCCGACCACATCGATCTGAGCGTCGAATCGCCACCTCGGAAGAAGACACCTGAAAGGTCCGAGGTCATATCGCTGTCAGGCTCAGACGGAGAAGACGGCAGCGAGCCGGAAGTCATCTCAGAAAGAACCTCGGCCCGCCGCACTGAACGCGCACTCGCCTCCGATCTCCAGGCTCTGGACGACAGCGGGAAAGCAGTGACGCTCTCTGGTCCTCCCGGCCTAGAACCCCCGAAATCAGCTGCCGAAGAAGCCGCCCAGCGTCCTAATCCGCCTTCCGAGTCTACTTGAAATATTATGCAATGGGATGGGTAGATTTAGGTGTTTTTCTAGTTATGTTTATGTTGTATCTGATGGCGTTGGGTTGCCGTGGCGTATGTGGCGAGGATGCGGCATTTGTACGGCATCGTGGGCAGGCGCAGCTATGGTATTGTCTGGCGTCTGGTATGTGGTGTGCGTTGTGCGTTGTAGGAGGTGGCGACGGCGAAATACAGGAATGCATGTCTATCTGACGATCTGTGAAGATGATGCTGTGGACAATATCTAGCTTCCCTGCCTTGACGTGCAGCTTTCTTTTCGCAGACAGACCTGTTACTTTGACGACATCGACAATAGGGCTCCCTGGCCGTTTGCAAATACCTCTGTCATCACTGTGTTACAATAGATACGTGCACGACTCGTGTCACTCGTCCGCCACCCTCACGACGGCTCTCCCGCTTGTGCCTGCGTCTTCCCAGGCCTTTCGCTGGCACACTTGTTTCACAAGGAGTCAAGCGAGATTTCGTCATGCGATGGGTCAAACAAATGCATGAAAGAGGTGCTCAACGACCACTGCCGGTCCGAATAATTCAAATAGGTAGAAGATGCCATCTGACAACTAAAGGTACTTCTCGTCTAGAAGGTACATGTCCCGCGTCCAACGTGTTTATGTTATAGCAGAATCCCTTTTCTATGTATTATCCATTTTAGGTAATCATGTCTTAGATATACCGCGTTTTTACACTAGTTAGGTCGAGTAAGTTGCTTGGTAGGTAGGTGTTAAGGTAGCGGTTCGGGCGAAAGGCTCTGCTTGAGTTTGTATTCTTCCTCTCTTAGCGGGTGTAATATGGGCCGGAATTTTGTGCTCAGCGACATCAACGTTGTTGGTTTTTTGCTCTGGTGGGATTCTGATAGGTGGTGGGGCACGGGTTAGATGGGAGGAGGGGTCGTAGAGGATCTTGATGGTATTGAATTGTTGATTGTTTAGAGGGAATGAAATGTCGGCAACGAAATACCGACAACGATATACTGACAACGATATACTAACAGCGAAATACTGACATTCCGGATGGTGTTCGCGTAAACAATGGTATCTGTCTTGCCGTATGCGATACGAAGTACCTCTTTGTGTGTAACGAAGCTCAGGACCACTCGATATACCTACAAAGATGGATTTATGATATTGTGCGTTCGATTATGCGGCTCGTGGGATCGGAACAATTGAAGTCCTCTCTATTCTTACAGCACGTAGGCGCCTTGCTACCGACTTCTTTAGTATTTGATATCCTCCCTTCTCAGCCTTGGGCTTCTCTGCACACATACCTCCCCTAGAGCACGCCCCATCAAATCCTCAACCCCCTTACTCTAGCAAAGTAGTACACAATCCCAAATGCCAATCCCCCCAAATGTCCTGCATGTCCAACCCTGCTACTCCTATCATTCAGATAGTACCCATCAAACACCGCATATCCCGCCATCAGCAACCACAACGGCATAGGAATAATCCCATAGATCATGAACTGCGTCCTGGGATACAGAAACGCCGCTACCGTCCCCACCCCCATGACGCTCCCCGAGAATCCCAGCGCTCTCCCCTGGTAATTCTGGTTCTTCATGGCAGTAAACAGCCACCCAACGCTCCCCGCCAGCCCGGATCCCAACACGAGAACCGCAATCTTGCCTGGCGTAAATCCTGGCGTCACAGCTAGCATCTGCCCCATGAAATAGAACGATAGCATGTTCCCTGCGACGTGCATGAGGCCCAGATGGGAGAAGACGCTGGTGATGGTCGTCCAGTAGCGGTGCTCCCTGATCACGCCGATGGGCGAGAGCGACATGTTTTGGATGAATTTGGTGAAGGGGAGCTGATGGCCCTGTCGCGCTTGCTCTTGGAGGTAGGTCGCGTAGGCGAAGACGCCGGCGTTGAGGCCTATGAAGGAGTAGATGAGGCGCATGTTGGAGCTGAAGTTGGAAGTGTGATTGGTGTAGTAGGTGCGGCGGGGAAGGCCTGGGGTGGTTAGTGGGGTGGTGGAGGAGGGAGAGGGCGAGTGGAGTTGAAGCGTAATGGGATGTGATGTTGTCGGTCTGAAGTGGTGTGTTCGTCTTGCTCTGCAGCCATCCAATGCTTCCTGACCCAACACAATATGGACAAGGAATATTTGATCGATGCTAGAAAACTTGACTTGAATACGTACCCAGGCGCGTACCACTGCCGAAGAAGTTGGAGTCTAGCTTCGGAGAGCGAGCTGATCTCGCCACGCGGAAGGTGGACATGGCGCTGAAGGGCGTGGGACGAAGCGTCCGCGCGAGATGCTGGAAGAGAGACATGCTGTGTGTTGGGGTGTCTGCCAATGGCGACTTGCTCGTAATATAAAGCACTGTTGGATAGGAGGGGCGAGCACGTGCCTTGGATGCTCCGCGGTTGGTGTTTTCGGGGCTATGAATGCATCAGTTTGGCTGCCTTATGCTGGAGGATGCCTTCCCTTACAGCGACTGCTGTCAATTCCTGTTCACCAAGGCACAGTTCCCCACGAATGCGATTCGATATTGCGCAGTGAGACGCGGTGACAGTGAGAAGCCGGCCTCACATCGACGAGGTGGCCAATCAGCTACCCGGCCGCACGGATCGTCGCTCGGGCCCTTTTCTTGAGCCTTCCTCTAGCCTCCACCATCACCACACGCACGACGTGCAACTTCTCTTACTACTCCCCCACATACGTTTTGCCGCGGCCACCTGGAACTTTCTCGCTGACCCACTCTACTCTTCAGGCCATAGTCCTCTGCGCGCTGCCCTCACAGCGAACTACACCCCGCCGACGCTCACCTCGCCCGTGACGTCCAGCTCGACAGCAAGCGACTGAGCCCCACCACGAGGCCCGGTACAAAGAGTCGCCGCCATTCTCGGGCGCTCCTCGAAAACACGCACCCCTCTACCCTCACTTCTCTCTTCGGCGTTGCTGCCTCCTGCCCTCGGCGCAAACGCGAACCGCATCCGGTCTGGGCACCCCACATAGCCTGCCGTACCCGCGCAAATAACCCTCGCTGCCGTCGCAAAGCCGACCGCATATAGCTGCCCACCACTCCCACCACATCGACTTTGTGTCGAACGTCACCGTAGCCGGCGGCCTCTCTCCCAATGGCTGACCAAATCACCAATCAACTCGCGGCTACGTCGCTCAAGTGAGTCAATACCTCTCCGGGCGGGTCGCGACATGCTAACTCCTTGAGCAGCGAACAATCATCCTCAACAGGCGCAAACTGGAAAGATGGGCTCAAGATACCCTCCAAAGACACACGGGTGCAAACAGAGGTATGCGCAGCGCTGGGTGCGCGACGGGTCGGCGAGCTTGAGCTTACGCGCTTCACTAGGATGTCACCGCAACAAAAGGCCTCGAGTTTGAGGATTTCTTCATCAAGCGCGAGTTGATGATGGGTATATTCGAAGCGGGGTTCGAGAAGCCCTCACCCATCCAAGAAGAGACCATCCCCGTTGCCCTCACCGGCCGAGACATACTTGCGCGAGCGAAGAACGGCACCGGAAAGACGGCCGCTTTCGTTATACCCACCCTCGAGCGCGTGAACCCGAAGAACCCGAAGACGCAGGCCCTCATCCTTGTCCCCACCCGAGAATTGGCCCTACAGACCTCGCAGGTATGCAAGATGCTGGGAAAGCATCTGGGCATCAACGTCATGGTCTCGACTGGTGGCACTGGCCTAAAGGACGACATCATCCGGTTGTCTGAGCCTGTTCACATCATTGTTGGCACGCCGGGTAGGATTTTGGACTTGGCAGGAAAAGGCGTCGCCGACCTGTCTGCTTGCCAGACCTTTGTCATGGACGAGGCTGATAAGCTTCTGTCTCCCGAGTTCACCCCAGTTATAGAACAGCTGCTTGGTTTCCATCCCAAGGACAGACAGGTCATGCTTTTCAGCGCCACCTTCCCCATTGTGGTTAAGACCTTCAAGGTACGAGCTTGCTTGAAACTTGTATACGCGCCTTTTGCTCACTGTTTAGGACAAACACATGAATTCCCCATACGAGATCAATCTCATGGACGAGCTTACCCTGCGCGGTATCACGCAATACTATGCGTTCGTCGAAGAGAAACAGAAGGTCCACTGCCTGAACACGCTGTTCAACAAACTTCAAATCAACCAGTCCATCATCTTCTGCAACTCAACCAACCGTGTTGAGCTACTTGCGAAGAAGATCACCGAGCTTGGATATTCTTGCTTCTACTCTCATGCCCGTATGCTCCAGCACAACCGTAACCGCGTCTTCCACGATTTCCGTAATGGTGTGTGCCGTAACTTGGTGTGCTCTGATTTGCTTACCCGAGGTATCGATATTCAGGCTGTCAACGTTGTCATCAATTTTGATTTCCCGAAGAACGCCGAGACATATTTGCATCGCATTGGTCGTTCTGGACGTTTTGGACACTTGGGTCTCGCTATCAACCTGATCAACTGGGAGGATCGTTTTAATTTGTACCGCATTGAGCAAGAGCTAGGTACTGAGATTCAGCCGATTCCTTCGGTTATCGAGAAGAAGCTGTATGTGTACGAGACTCCCGAGACCATCCCTCGCCCTATCTCGAACTCTCAGCGCAATGCGCAAGGCCAGGAGCAAGATGGCATTGTTGCCCGCAACAGCCAGGACGGACGCGGCAACTACCGTGGCAACCGTGGTGGCGGCCAATTCCAGGGCCAGCCTCGTGGCGGCGGCGGCCGCGGACCTCCGAACCAGCAGAACCAGACCCAGAACCAGACCCAGAACCAGCAGAACCGCCAGAATAACCAGAACGGCCACAACCCGCAGCGTAACGCTCGTCCCCAGCCCGCCGGTCCCGCGTAAGGACGGTGCACGGCGATGAGGGGGGTTGTGGGCGGTCTGAGCAGTTCTCGTTGATGTTGGGTCACTTTCCTCTGTCACGATTTCTCTTTGCTCAGGAGCCAGTTTGCGTTATAGTGCACATTTTGCTCGTTGTTTTTCTTTTCTCACGACTATATGAGCGGCT
The DNA here is from genome assembly GCA_010093485.1 of Karstenula rhodostoma CBS 690.94. NCBI lineage: Eukaryota > Fungi > Ascomycota > Dothideomycetes > Pleosporales > Didymosphaeriaceae > Karstenula > Karstenula rhodostoma. The sequence continues at coordinate 168,508 of MU001501.1, forward strand.
GTCGACGAATCGATGCGGAAAACCTGGAATCCTCGGGCATCGGATCGAATCATCGGCGCGTACTGGAGTCTGCGATTTCGGGCCGTCCATTTGTATTATATACCTTGGGTCTATTCCTGGATCTTGGGTCGTTTCCCTTCTGCGGCTGTTGAGCCAGTCTTCTTTGGTGGCCGTTTGCGGCCTTGGCGGAGAGTCCAGGCTCCGCAATGTTTTTTTCACTCTCTACAGCATCCTCGCTGGTGGGTAATTGTCAAAAGTCCCTTCACGATCGAGGCACCGACGATTCTCTTTGCGTTTTAATGGCCGTCCGACATCGGAACACCATGCTAGACACGTCTAGCTACGTCGGACCCCTACGACTCTCTCCAACACCATCATCTGTCTCATCGCGTACGCCAACCCCGAAGATATCCTCTGGCTCTCATCAGCTTTTTGCCATCACGCGTCTCTTTTCACCGAATGCTGGCGCAAGCTAGCGCGCTTCAGATTTTCCTGCAGTTCTTCTCCCTCCCCCTGGACTGCAACCTCGAGCGCTACTCTTCGGCTCACGTTATTGTTGATCATCTCTTTTACCCACGTGGTTTTGGGACCAGATCAGTCCGGGCGCTCACCTGTGGTTACCCCACTATCGCTTCAACCCTGTTGGCCTGGGCAAATATCCCAACAGAAGCTCGACGGGGTGACCACGGCCAGCAGCCTGGTAGAATGAAAACGCAAAACCATACTCGGATTAGAAAACATTCAAAAGCTTTAAGGCGTGATTGGGATTGTGGGCATTTGAAGGCGCGGCTTTACTGCTGGTCCCGTGGCAGAATTGTTGGGGTCTTGTCCATAGCTCTCAATGCAAACCATCCCCCTTAACTCATCGCGCAGCACCACCGTGACTTTTCACCTTCCTAAACACAGTCTACGTCATATGCTATATGTGGGAATATATGCGTAGGGCGACGGGAGTAAGAGCATGCGAAGGAAGGCTAACGTGCTGGGGCCGGGCTGCTTCGAGTACCGTGTCAGAACTAGGAGCTTCGCCACACGTGATTAGTGAAAGCGAGACAATGCGACAAAGGAGACTGGCGGTGCATAACAAAGCAAGAGAACACCTGGCCTGGGGCTGACAAGTCCGTGGCTCGTACTCTGGATATATTAATAATGCTGGTCGGGGAGGTCTGAGATGTGCAGGGGTTAGTTGGTGGCTATCCGCGTTAGGCAATACGTAGGCGAACCTCGAGTAGGCGCCGTACACTGTACAGTTGAACGGAAGATCTGGCTGCGGCGGCGGCGGCCATGCGGGCTCGTAGGATCCGTCTGCGCGGGAAAATAGAGCTGCGGGTGCTCTACGTGTCCCGATCCGGGGTACAGCAGAATTACCGTAGCGGGTGAAGGCCCGCAGCCACGGTGGACGGGTCTTGGCAGGGCCCGCGGCCTGCATCCGAGCTCAGCCCAGCAGTTAGAAGGACACTGTGGTCAGTTCGCGCCACGGAACAATACCTTAAAAGCCCGCCGCCGCTCTGCCTGGAATTCTCCCCCACCCACCCGCAGAGTTCTAGCTAAACTCGAACCTTCTTTTCTTTCTACTTCGGTTTTTGTCAGAGCAGGAATCATGCGTTACAGCATTGTCCTCACGGCCGTCCTGGCCTCGCTGGGTCTTGCTTCCGATGTCCACGATCTCAAGGAGGACACCCTCCAGGGCTTCGTCGAAGAGCACGACCTGTCTCTGATTGAGTGTAAGTCCGCCCGCAGCCTGGAAAGACAGATTGCCATTTCTAGCCCCAAGATATATCCTGCAATGGCATACTGACTTCACCGCAGTCTTCGCGCCCTGGTGCGGTCACTGCAAGGCGCTCGCGCCTGAGTACGAGTCGGCGGCGACGACGCTGAAGGAGAAGAAGATCCCGCTTGCCAAGGTCGACTGCACTGAGGAGCAGGAGCTCTGCAAGAAGTACGGCGTCGAGGGCTACCCCACCCTCAAGGTCTTCCGCGGCGAGGAGAACATTGTCCCCTACACCGGCCAGCGCAAGGCCGATGCCATTGTTTCCTACATGACCAAGCAGTCCCTGCCTGCCGTCTCCGACGTCACCAAGGACTCCATCGACGAGTTCAAGACCGCCGACAAGGTCGTCCTCGTCGCCTACTTCGCCGCCGACGACAAGGCCTCCAACGAGACCTTTACCTCAGTCGCCAACGGTCTCCGCGACAACTATCTCTTCGGTGCCACCAACGACGCCGCGCTCGCAAAGGCCGAGGGCGTCAAGCAGCCCGCCCTTGTGCTCTACAAGTCCTTCGACGAGGGCAAGGACACCCACACCAAGGCTTTTGAGAAGGAGGCCATCGAGTCTTTCATCAAGGTTGCGTCGACCCCTCTGGTCGGCGAGGTCGGCCCCGAGACCTACTCCGGCTACATGGCCGCCGGCATCCCCCTCGCCTACATCTTCGCTGAGGAGCAGGAGGAGCGCGACAGCCTCTCCAAGGCGCTCAAGCCCCTTGCTGAGAAGTACAAGGGCAAGATCAACTTCGCCACCATCGACGCCAAGGCTTTCGGCCAACACGCGGGCAACCTGAACCTCGAGGTCGGCAAGTGGCCCGCCTTCGCCATCCAGAAGACGGACAAGAACCAGAAGTACCCGTACGATCAGACCAAGTCCATCACCGAGAAGGACGTTGGCTCCTTCATCGAGGACTTTGTCAACGACAAGATCCAGCCTTCCATCAAGTCTGAGCCCATCCCCGAGTCCAACGACGGCCCCGTGACCGTTGTCGTCGCCCACGAGTACGAGAAGCTCGTCATCGACAACGACAAGGACGTCCTTCTTGAGTTCTACGCCCCCTGGTGCGGTCACTGCAAGGCTCTTGCTCCCAAGTACGAGGAGCTCGGTGCCCTCTACTCCTCCTCCAAGCTTTCCAAGCTCGTCACCGTCGCCAAGGTTGACGCCACCGTCAACGACGTCCCTGATGAGATCCAAGGCTTCCCCACCATCAAGCTCTTCCCTGCCGGCAAGAAAGACTCTCCCGTCGAGTACTCTGGCGCTCGCACCGTCGAGGACCTTGCCGCCTTCATCGAGGAAAACGGCACGCACAAGGTCAAGGCTGCCATCGAGGCTGTCAAGGAAGCCGCTGAGGAGATCGCCGAGGAGATCCCCGAGCAGGCCGCCGCCGCGTCAGAGAAGGCCGCCGACGCCGCTGAGGCCGCGACAGATGCCGCCAAGGATGCCGCTGAGACCGTTGCCGACAAGGCCGAGGATGTCACCGAGAGCGTCAAGAGCGCTGCATCGGAGGCGACCGAGAGCGCGAAGAGCGCTGCGTCCGATGTGCGCGATGAGTTGTAAATTAGGATACCCGATCTCCCTCTTTCTCTGTCTCTCTTCGTTCTGCCTGGCTGTATCATTGGCTGGGGTGGCGATGGCTTGGATTGATCATGTGTATGGAATGGATGGAGAGCATCAGATAAAAGCGATATGATACATGCTTTGCGTCTGGCAGGGAGAAGCTTTCTCTATGAATTGAATGATATGGCATTGTTTCTTTCTTTGGACTTGGGATGCGTCTTTGGGCCATCAATGGGTTGACTGGACTGGCCAGCTGGCGAACTGATAGCAAATGGAGTTATGTGTTTGTCTGTTCAATTGTATGGTTTTGAGGTGTGATGTGTGCGTGGTGACGTTTGGATGTGTGATAGTCCAACTACATGACTTGTTGAAGCAATCTCGTTACGATGCTGCTCCTGCTTCTTGGGCGGAGTAGCTTGCGTTCGAGTGTGATTAATGTTGCGATCAATGTTGTGGGCAAGCAAGGGTAGTCAACTCTTTGCGTCTTTGGTGTGGTATTTTCGTAGTCATTTGCTCATGGGTCTAAAGCGGCTCTTCAATGTCTTCGAGTTATTACCGGCATGGTGTATTTGTCGTCACACTGCATAGACAATTGCTGGGCTAGGCCTGTATAGGCGACTCGCCTGTCCCGCATAACTTCCAGCAGCACCGCCTCGCTGCCTTGTACACCTGCATCAACCTCTCGCACGTATCACAAACGGATCGACTCTCATTTAGCACCACGGGAAACGCTGTAGTTATGGCGCAGCGGTCACAGAGGCTCAGGCGTGCTGCACTGGGACCGAACGCTCCTCCAAAGCGTGCACGACCGCGAGCATCTAACAGCGAGAATTTCCGCATAAACTCCCGAGACTCTTCCATTGCACCCATTGTCAAAACCCCAGAACGCACCGTTCGTGCGCAACCGTGAAGCCTCGGCCTCGTACCACTTCGTCCCTGTGCTGAACTCCCGATCCTTTCATCCATCGCCTCAACACACCACTTATCCATCCCACCCCCAACCCACCTGCAGCAATGGCAGTCGTCACGCTCAACGACTCCACCGCCCCCTCGCAGCCACGCCACCCCTTCTCCCGCGCATGCCCCAACCTTCGCCTCCCCTGGTCCACCATAGCCACCTCGTACGACCTCTCCGTCCCCTCGCCCAGCGAAAAAGCGCATCGTATCGCCTTCCTCCTCATCCAGGCGTTGTAAGCCGCCTACCTCGTCCTTACCTCCAACCTGCCGACGTCTCCCCTCGCCATCCCCTGGCTACTCGCCAGCATCCTGTTCTTCTTCTTCGTGGCGTGGAATCTGCATCTGGTTGTTAGCATAGAGGGCGAGAGGGTGGTGTTTGAGCGGCGCTTTGGGAGGAGGTGGTTTGATGGGCTTTTTGGCGGGGTGTGTGGGGGTGTATGTGTTTGTTTTGGTGGGGAGGGCGGTCGCGTGGGTGAGTACATGGGAGGAGGGGGATGAGGGGTGGTTTTGCGTTGAGTGAGTGGAGTTTTGTTGGGATGAAGAGAGGGGGCGTTCTGAGAGCGCGCGGTGGGTGGTTGAGGTGCAGTGTTGGGTTTGAAAAACTGGGAGTGGTAGAGGTCACGCAGGTGATGGTACCGTTGTGGAATTCGATCTTGGTTTTAGAAACACTGCATATGGGTATCTATCTCGCCTCGCTACCATCCTAAAACGATCCCTCAACCACCTTTTCCGTACCACGGACACAAAATCTGCGCCCACACTGGCATCCACCGTCCAATAATCCCTTAGAATCGCCTGTCCCCGGCGCCGCGATGTCTTCCTGCTCCACCTAGCACCCAATACTCCACTCATTACACGCACCCACATGATCCTCGGTCGGTGTGGGCGGCGCGTAAAGTTCGCCAGACTCACAATGCTCCAGCACGGACGCGAGCTCGGGGTGGGCTGCGATCCAGGCACGGTCTGCGGCGTTGAAGGAGGAACAGTCTCTTTTTGCGAGGTCGGATTCCGAGTGGGGGGGCGGTGGGAGAGACCACTTGTATTCCTTTGGGGCGTAGGACGCATCGTAATTGACTGGCATGAAGGCGGTGGGCTTGGCTCCGCTGGAGCTGGTGGTAGGACTTGGCTGGAGGATGGGCGCGGCGAAAATGGGGGCACCCATGAAGAGGGCGATGATTGCGGTGGTGGACTTCATTTTGAAGACTTTGGAGAGGTTGTCTGTTGGAGGACGTTCCGGTGTCTGGGTTTTGGAAGCGGAGCTGCGTGGCGAAGTGCGCTGTCTGAGCAATTGGCTTGGGGAATGTGGTCTGGTATGACTTTGAGTTTGTGGAAGTTATGATGGAATGAAGGACAGAGACGGGGAGGGGAGGGTGCGTTTTATGTGCAGTCGAAAAAAGCCGTTTTCGATGACCCACCTCCAACAGAAAACGGTCTCGTAGATTACGTATGGACAGTCCCAACACATCGGTTTAGCTCAATCGTTCGATAAGCCACAGTACGTGGATTACATGAAGACCCAGTGTGCCGGAGAACTTTTCTTGTATTGATTTTCCACCCAGCTCAACCAACATTAGCATTGTAGTGCGCATGGTCCCCACTCCGCACCTGTGACCCGCTCGCCAGATCTTCACTCTGTATCTCTACGGTCCGCGTGACCACAACACTCATGACGCCATCGCTCGATCCCTTCTTGTGGCCGGAACCTTTTTTGGACCAAACATCGTCTTTCCAATCTCGGTCGTCAGCATCATTGCCTTCACCATCAGCACCGTCGCTCAGCTTCGTGAAACCGCCGCTACTACCCGATTTGAAAGTCGCCATATGGATATCCTTTTGCTGTGCTTGATTTGTCTTGCTGTGTGATGTTTTGTTGAGTGCTGATTTGGTGTGAGTGAGTAAGGAACCTAGGTGCAAAATCTTGACCACCATGCAGAAAAGCAGTCTGAGTGAAAGGGTACAAGCAGCGATAAGATACAGTACAGGCTCTATGATAGTCCAATTGACCAACGATACGTCTGAAACTGGACTGTCAGTAGAAATACGCCGGCGTTGTTAACTCGTCGCTTACATGTAACATCGTCCGAAATATGTGTCTTGAAGAAGACCGCAGTGCGAAAATAGAGGCTACGATGCTGCTGTGAAAAGTTAATGTTGTTGACTTATTTTCGGCTGTGTTCCTCACACGCTTCCAGTCAGAAAAATCAGCATCAAGCCGATTTTCCTTGCAGTCGAAACCTGCAAATCCAGCACAGTCCGCATCCGCAGAAAGATAATCACCAGATCGGTGACGATGTTCGGGACATTGCTACTATAAGCAAAAGCTACAGCATCGAAGCAGCGCCTTCCTGGTATCGATTTGTCCCAGCTGTAAGCGAACGGAGTGCACTGGAAACATGTCGCCACGAAGAGTGAGACGAACGTAGCGATCATGACAGCAAAAAGCCCCCAGGCGATCCCGCGCTCCAGTTTGTTCATAAAGACTCGAAGATAAAGGATGACCACGACTAGCTTCGGGAAGGCTACCGCGGCTGGGTGGAGGAGTTCATTGACTATGACGCCTTTAAAATGCTTAGTGAAACTAGTTAGATCTCTTTGCATATTGAATGCGAGATGTCGACCCGTTCCAGCTTCCTTCACCATGACTATGCGGGTGTCAGCCAAGACATTCGGTTTTGGCGATATCTTCATACTTACGAATGCCGACAATACACAGTCCCACTTCCGCTAGCAATGCGAACGGTATGACATCTTCCGCGCCGAACTTCGTCGAAGTGAGGTAGCGCGCGTAGTACCGAAGCCCAACGAAGACCGTACAAACAACTATCATTAGTGACGCCGTCGCAATGATCGTAGGACAGTTGTCTTGGGCTAGATACTGCGGTGAGTATCGAGCTCACGGCGCGTTCATCGTGATTTAGATGGCTACCAGAGCCTGTGGGTCCGACTGACTTCCAGAGTCTGGCTGCCAAAGCCGTACAGAAAATCGCAAGACCGGTATATGTGAGACAGGCAGGGCGAGCCCTCCTCACATATAGCCTGGTGCCTGGCAGACCAGAATCAGGAGGCTGTTGGGCTGGGTAACCCGGGGGCCAGCTCTGTAGAGGAGCGGCGCGTTGCTTGAAGTTTAGGCGACGATTGCGACGGCGCGTCGAATAGTAACTACTCGCGATTAAATTGTTAGGCAGGCAGTAGCGCATGCACGAATATTTAAACCTTTAACTCCTTTAACTCCTTCGAACCTCGATGAACGCCTGATACTCAAACAACGTGAGTAGCGGAAAGCCAGGGCCGTGGAAGCTGAAACTGGTAGTACATAGCGAGGTTAGCTATGAAGCAAATGGTGTTGTAGCTACTTTAGTATAACATAAACCTTTCGAGCCATATAAAGACAGCTCCTAGTCATACGTAAGCTTGCGCGTTTTATCATACGTTTGTCTGCCCGTCCAGTTCTCTGAGCTCTCGTGCGGCATAGATCAAGGGTCGGGTTTACCCAGTCTTGTTATCGGGTATGCCCTCAACGAAGGACTGCCAACAAACCGACGAATGACATAAATTGACGTCCTATGCTAGTTAAGGAGACTTCCGAGGGCATCTTGAGCTGCCAGTTGGTCAAGAGAAGTCGGCCATGTTTGGCGACTGTCATGGTTGGCTCACGCGCTTATTTCTCACCTTCTCTAGTCATGCTGAACTCAGGAGTCGCGTCGAAGCAAGAGCACGACGGTTTCGCAAGTCTTCTAGAAGCGGTGTATTCCATGTATAGAGGGATATACCAAGAACATTTGCGAGATGTTTACTGGAGATCCTCGGTACTTGGATAGCCTGCATGAAGTGATGGGCTTGGGCCCATCATCTAAGCTCGATTATCATTAGTTTAACGTGCGAAGGTGGGCGCGTATGCAGTCGACAAGACCTCGAACGTGACACTGTATCGAAGTACCGACTCGCGCCGTTAGTGAGCCAAACAACATGTTTTCATAACGACATCAGTTCGGCTGGAGTAGTGACCAGTAGACTCGGGTGTCGTTGACTCCGCAAGCCCGAACACACTAAAAACGTGCATCTTGGGTGGTTTGAGTCGCGCGTACGTGTTCATCAACGCGTGCGCTGGCGTAGTAATGAAACATCAACTGGTAACGATGTCATGCACATCTCGTCCACAGAGATTTGCAAAGCTAACTGACAGCGTGAACATGCACAAAGTGAGATTTGAGACAGATGGTGTTGGAGAGAGCGTCTGGAGTGAGATGAGATCCAGTGCACGGATCATAGAGCGAAGAGGGGAAAGCGCGAATCTGCAGGAAGAAGGTCACACTCCATACTGACGCAGTATCGACAAAATCTCCATGAAGAAACACTGAATAGTCCTTTTCCAGGATACGATGTCCGCTCTACCTAGACACCTATGGTATCTGCATCCCGTTGGGAATATATTGCATTGTGGTTTTCTGATTGTTGACTTGAACTACAAAGTAGTGTCCCGTAAAGTGATAGATAAATATAGAAATAGACTACTATCTAAAAGTAATATAAAAGAAAGCGTTATAAGTAGATAAATAAGGTTAGGTAAGTAAGGCTTAGCGGCCTACTATAAAACCTTAGGACACGATCGCTTTTTCTTGTTAGGATAGGTATATGTGTCGCAGCGCTGCTACGTTGCGGCACCTGCCTGTATATATTGTATTAAGCTCGCCCAGAATGTATGCTAGAATCAACCCAGAAGTCGTTCAGTCGAGATGCCATGGCACTAGAATGCGAAATCATCCGAGAAACCCTTTGGGCAATAAAATCAAAGACCATACAAGAACCAAATTCGCCATTCGATGAGCAGCATCTGAGAGCCCGCCATCTCACAATGAGATAAACCTCCCAGCGTAAGATACGTAATACCCATCGAGCGAGCTTAGGAAGAAGGGGAAGCGGATGGACTGCAGAACCTGCAGGTAAGGGAACGTCCACCTTGCAATATCCCGCAGCGCCTGCAAATACGAAGTCGTGCAGGTGCCAGGGTGTTCTTGTTCCGCGGAAACGCTGCAGACATGCACGAGGGCTTCACGGGGCCACTCGGTCACAATGGTCGCACCCCTGTCAAGATTCTACAGGAAATAGTAGATCACAAACGTCTGTACGAATGAGACTTCGGGAGCCGCCTCGCACAAAATGGCGGCTACTTCCCCACAGAGCTTCTGCTGATACGGTGTGTAGGTTCCAATCTTGGAAGTGAACCCGAACTTGAAGACAGCATCTGAGAACGCTCTATCGAGAATCTTTTCGCCGAAAGCGTAGAGTTCAGCCGCGAAGAATTGATCAATCTCTTCCTCGTACGTGACTCCTGATACATGCTTCCGTAGAAGTACTAAACGCTGATCCTTGTTGTGGAGCCAGTGCACGTAGACCTTAAAAAGGTCAATATGGTCATCGGTGAGGTCGATCTCGTTCTGGTTTTCCCTCAGGGTTTTCTAAAAAGTCCTCACGTTAGCACTAATTGACATTTTTGATATAATTAGCGGATGAATCACATACCCATTCGGACTTGACCGCGGCTTTGAGGAACTCGGAGCTCTGGCACAAGATGCTCTCATGCACGTGCAGTCGATGCTCGCCATCGTGAACAACTAGCGTATAGACGCGACTAGTCGGGCTAAACACAGATCAGTTACTGAGCGCGGCGGCATCATTCTAGCTTACTCGAGGTCGGAGTTCGTGTGCCCGTCGCGCCTGGCAGGAGCCATCCTGTCAACGATGCTCAGAAGCGCGGCTGGTTCGCAGCTGGGGTTTGGGTGAGGCTGTTTGTGAGCCAAGTGTCGGGTATGATCGTAGAGGGATCATAGAAGGTGTTTATATAGGCGTGGGTACGGCCAACATTACCAATGGGCTTTGGCCAGGTTGGCCGCTCTGTCCAAACGGGAAAGCCAGTACCTTCAAAGTGGATCACAGCTCCAGAATTTTCTAAGTGCGCCCTCCTGTCTCCCGGTATAAAAAATGACTCGGTTGATATCGCTTCTGCACATGGCTTCGATCTGGGTTGAATGTTTCAGTCACTCTACAGGGCCGTGGCCAGTGCTATGTCATTGGCAGTCATCAGCGCACCTGTTGAATGCGAAGAACTAAGTCAATTCGGTGATACAACTCTACAAAGGTACTCTACATGCCCTCTTATAGAGGATAAGCAATCAGATATCTATCATCTGATAAAACCAATCGCAAACCCCGCTGGAGGAGGAAACCCTATGACCTTTGAGCTGTTTGAAATCTTTGTGTTTTGGCACCCCACCAAGTTCCTTTACTATGTTTTGCCGTGGCTTACAAAAGTGCGCGAGGAGTCAACAATCGATAAAACCAATCAACCGAACAAATATGGGATGGAAGCTTCTCTAATATGCATGATACGCCAGTCGCTTCACCGTCAAGCGCCTTTGTTTTGCCTTAGCCTCTACTCGACTAAGGAAACGTACCATTGACATTACAACTACACCTCACCGTCTTCAAGAAATATGCTGGAGGTGTACTAAAATCCCCACATGTCACACGCACCATCCCTTCCTCAACCACCCGTCACAAGAACAGAGAAATGTGAAAACAGGTAACTAGCTCATATATCCCCTACAGCCTCATCCTCCATTTCCGCGAAGGCTTTACCAACTTTCCCACCCTTCTTTCCCTAATACTTAGTAGCAGATCGCTGACTACTCCCCACCTACCAAAAAAAAAAAACCCCTCGCCGCAAACGCAATAACCCCCTTTCCACCACCCAAGCCCAAAGATAACCTAAAAAAACCAACCTTCTTTATAAATTAATAGTATATTCCCAAACCGCCCCAGAAGCAGAAACCCAACAACCCCGCTTCCCAGCTCGTCCCCAGACGGCAGGTACCCTTCCGCCCTCAACCGTCGTCCCTGCCACCTACCCAGCTCGCCCCCACAACCCTCCATCTCTGTTTGTACTCCTACCTACCTACCCAACGATTCCAGTCCAAGCACCCAATCCATCCCCCCCAACGCAAACCCCACTTCCGCGCCCCTAGTCAAACACAGACATCTCAGCCAGCCAACCTTCACGCCCACACTATTCTACCTTAAAGACGTCATGCACTGCGTATTTACACTGAGTGATGTTTACTAAGCGACTCTACTCTACTCTACTCTACCATCCCCCCCATCCAGACGCGCGACACAGACACAGGCGAAGGGGAAGGTGAAGAAGACTAGGTAAGTGGGGCGAGGGAAAGGTAGGAGGAACAGGAAGTAAGGCAGAGCACGGCACGGCACGGCACGGCACGGCACGGCACGGTATAGAACAAGTAAAGTGAAATGAATTAATTGTACGTGGAGGGAAACAACGACGAAAAGATCGAGTTATCGAGTGTGTAGAGGAATAGTCAGAGGCGAGTAGGTGATAGACACAGATGGAGTGATTCGCCAGACACACCCGCGCGGAATAGTAGTGATCCGCCAGCGAGCAAAAGTAAAGGCAAAGTACACGGCCCAAATGAAATAACCACATCACGTCCCCAGGGAATGTCATACAACTCAACAAAGCAAGTTGGATAAAAAGATAAAAATCTCGTGCTTCTCCGTCCCCCACTTGCGCACCCCCACGCGCCTATATGTGCTACACTCCCTGGGCCCTAACCCCCACCACACAGCAAACGACCGAAAAAAAAACGGGTATGTACAAGAAAAATCAACGACATGCACAGCCAGAAAGTTAGAACCACCCCAACGCCGGACAGAGCTCTCCCTCCCAATGCCCATGTCATGTACACCGTGTAAGCCCTGCCCATCAGGCCCCGCCATCCCGCCCATCCTAAAAGATGGAATCGTAGAAGACCAGATCAGACCCGCGTAAAATCCGATCCACCCAGTATCGACCGTTACGTTAAGCGCAGATGACCCCGTCATTTCTGAATAATGTAAAGTGAACAAGAAGATTATATGAGATAGACGATAAGAAGACGGCTAAGCGCGCGTGCAACACGGGGTATCGTTGTATCGAAGAGTAAAACGTCTTCAGGGACCGTTCGAAAGAGAAATAGGTCGTTCTTCGCCGTGCCACATTAATCCGGTTCGATGCCTTCATCGATCTTGGGCGGTATGTCCATGGCGGTGTTCGTACTGTAGCCATGTGAAGCGGAAACATTCAAACGTGCGACTTTCGCGGCGTGCGGATGGGAGCTGTTGTCGAATCCACTCTTCTGCGCCATGGCAGGATTGGACAATTGGTGGCCGATTTCGGAGATGACGTTGGGGGTTTTGGATTGTGTGTGCCGCGGAGATGCGCCGCTCTTCTTGCTCTTGTCGCTGGCAACAGACTGCGCCGAGGAAGTTCTCGGAGAGACACGTCCTTGCTGTAAGGGATGCGTCAGCTTCCAGCTAAGGATTGGGACACAAAGGCTACTTACCTGCTTGGCCCATCGCAGTCCACAAGAATTACATAGATCCCTGTTTCCCGATGGTCCGCGTCTCCATTCGGGCGTGGTTCGTGTGTGGCAATTCGCACAGTCCTTCTGCAGCTGACCAGCACCCTTCCTCCGCTTGCGCTTTTTCTTAGCAGCCAACAGGCTCTGAACCTCTTCTGCAAGATACCTGTTGCGCTTCTCCATCTGGCGCAGTTCGTACTGCCAACTTGTGCTCCTGGTAGTTTTGAGCTCGTCAAAGACGTTGTCTTCTGAGGCCAGTGACTGATCTTGGTGACCTAGGGTGAGACCGTTAGAGCCTGGGAATGTCGCAGCTTGTTCCTCGGTGTTTGCGTATCGGAGGTCAGTCGTGTTGGTCTGTGGTGTAGCGCTGCCTGAAATTGATTGTTGTTGGTGGGAGGTGGCAGTGGTCGTCGACACACCCGACTCATCGGACCCTCGAGCCTTGTTGTTGTGGTACAGTGCAGGTCGTTGTGCATGTGCGCTGCGCGAATACTTGAGCAGGCGGGTTTGGCCAACTAGGAAAGTAGGTTTGTGACCGGCGGTGGCGTCGCCAGGATATACGGTCGTGAAAGCCTGCAGCACTTGGCCTCTTTTGTTGATGACTTCGTGCTTGATTTCACCTTTCCGTCCTGTCCGTGCCAGCTCCAGGATCTTACCGAACTGCTGCTTTGACTCTTGGCGCATCAATGTTTGGATACTGGTGCCTACGAGTTCATCAGGCTGTCTGTCGAGCAAGGAGCGGACATTGGCCGAGACGAACAAGAACATGCCAGACGTTGATAGCTTGGTCCACAATTCGTTGTCACCGATCCCGCCGGAAGCGCGCAAGACAGTCTTGCTAAGCGTGTAGACTGGCCTCTCTCGCCCGACTAGGATGATGCATTTGCGCCCTTTGCCTTGCTCAGTGTGCAACGAGCCATGTCCTTCGAACCACATATAGCCGCTTTTCTTCCGTCGGATCCTGAACACCACATTGACCGAGGCACCGGTGCTTGTTTCTTTGAGTTCTCTGGTGACAGGGACAATGTCAGAAGGATGGCATACAGAAGACAGGGCTGTGCCGACAAGCTCGCTCGGGTCATATTCAAGTACTTGGTTGCTAGACGGAGATAGGTAGAGGAACAGTCCCTTTAGTGACAGCACATGGACCACGTCGTCGGTATTCTCCAAAAGCACCTTATCCCACAACCGCCGTGTTATCTCGGAATCACCGGTAGAACCGTAAGCGGATAGAACGTTAGAGACTTCATCCTTGGAGATGGTTGTGCCTTGCGGCTCGGGTACTGCCTTGTGATCCGAGAAGACGTAGCTGGGCATGGACATGCCGCGCTGGTAGTTGACCCGGTATGATCCGTCGGGATTCTTGTTGGTCATTGAATGCGGTTGCTCGACAAGATCGACTTGGAAGCCCACAAAGAACTTTGTGCTACCTCCCGGTTTCCACGAAATTGGTATCATGGTCAGCAGATTCATGAACGGTTGTCCGCCCCGTCGGTAGTTGATCAAGCTGATCTGCGCTTCGGCGCGGTCCGTGATAGTATTCTTCAAATACAAGACCGAGTCGTCATCCACATACGTCCGTTTGATTCCCGGTTCGACCTTTCCATCTGGCGATTGAAGGAATCGGCAGTTTCGACCTAGGATCATATGCTTGCTATAACCAGTAAGGCGCTCGAAGTTCTCGGAGCAATATACGATTGGTATGTCGTCTATTTCCGCATCACAGACAACGAAGGCGCAAGACAGGTCCACGGAGCCAATATTGATCTGAGGATTCGGCCTGGTGGCCACCCTCATCAAGACTCCTAGCATGTCGAAGCCGGTGGAGGAATACGCATCCTTGAATTGCGTATTCATGTGAGGGTTTCTATCCTTTGTTGACGGGAATCCGCCTGGAGGCGTGGCCCACGGAAGGTTGTTCTTGGCATACGAAGCCTCTTCGTAGCGTTGTTGCGGGATTTCGTGTTCTGGACGCAGCTGTATTGGCTCTTGGTTGGCCAAGGATTGTTTGCTCATCTGCGTTGCGTTCTGCGATGGGTGTTGAGGATTGTGGGAGTTGGATCGACTGGCGCCCCGTGGCTGTGATTCCGTCTGGCTTCCGGATCGCGTGGGCAGGTTCGAGTGTACGTTGGGCGTGGCACTCGAGGACTCGCTTCTGAAATTCCCCGGCGAGGCCATGCTCACGTTGGGGTCTTGGGGCGCCGAAGTTGGAGGGCCACCAAAGTCTTGGGCGACCGGGGAGTTCATCATGGTAGGCGCGAAGGCATTGTTTTGAAACATGTTCATGTCGTTTGGCAGCATAGCCATGGGATCGTTCATGTCGAGCGACATGGGCAAGCCGTTGGGGTACGGGCTCATGTCCATGTCGAGCGAGCCATTGTGCTGCAGCGGAGAGGCATAGGCGGGAGCGGCGTTTGCGACGTTGGGGAAGGGCGAGTTCGGATTCGGCTGGGAGAACTGCGTGTTGATGGCGAGGTCGGCGGCGGGCACGCGGTCGTTCTGCAGCTCGCCCGAGGTGCGCGGGAAGGCGGCGGTGGGCAGCATGGCGTCCATGCCGGGGGCAGACATGTCGAACTGGAAGTCGTCCATGGCGGCGTTGGCGGGCCCGCCAAAGTTCATCGACGAGAAGCGGCGGGCGTCGGGGCTGTTCATGTCCATCTGGTTGGCGGCGTAGACGGGCATGCTGCGGCGGCGGTTCGCCTTGTCGTTGGACGAGACGATGTCGTCGAGCGACTGACCGTGGCCCATGGCGAAGGCGGCGTCGAGGTCGTCGCCGGGCAGATGCATGATGGGGTTCGCATTGCTTTGTTGCTGGGCAAAGGGCCCCCGCGCCTGCGGGTAGGGGTACCCGTTCATGCTCGCACACAGTCAGGCTCGAGGAAGGGCGAGGGCAGCCGGGAGAGCATCGGTTCGAGGGTGCGCGCGGGCGGCGGTAGTGCGGCGTGGCGTGGGGATGTGAGGGCTGCTGGGGTCGGTGCAGCGGGTGGAAAGCGAAGGCGAAGGCGAAGGCGAAGGGACGAGATGGCCCGGCCGAGTGCAGCTAGGCGCGGCTGCGCTGAAAACCAGACGACGAGACGGCAAGACGAGACACGGTGGACGTCGGGCAGCAAGCCTCGTCGCGCGCCGGGACGGGAGGACGGCGGGGACACAGCACAAGGGCACTAAGGTACTAAGGTAGCGACAAAGCCTAGAAGGTAGCGTTCAGCAGTGCCCCCAGGGCCCAGGTCAGGACAGGACAGGACAGGCCAGGGCAGGGCAGGGCAGGGCAGGACAGGACAGGTCAGGTCAATCACATGGGCAGCGGTGGATAGCAGGCAACACATCATCACCAGCAGCAGCGCGCCGGGCCTGGGGTTAGGCTCAGACGCCGTGGCGGAGTGGGCCCATGGGATTTGTACACTGTCCATGGGATTTTGGCATGCGACATGCGACAGACAGCGTGCCGCATGCAGGGCACTCCAAGGGTGCCTTTCTCACACCGAGCTGCCATTTGGCACTGTCTTGTCCTGCTGCGTCCGGTAGCTACGACACATTGCCCATTGCCCATTGCCCCGAGAGCACGCCCCGACACGCGCACCCCTGCACCGACGCCGTGTGCAGCTGGCGCTGGTGCTGGAGCGCTGCTGAGGCCTGGTCTGGTCGCGTCGGACGGCGTGGCTCCGCAGCGTCGCAGGGCGTAGGAGAACACGGCGCTGCGCTGGACACTCCAGACGCCCCAGCGCGGCCTCGTTGTGCGCGCAGGGAGGCTTTCACACTCGTCGCGCTAGCACGCGCACTGCTTGGCGCCCCTTCCCCATCCGATCCGCGTGCCAAGCATCGCGTTCCGACTTTTTGGCAGCCGCGACCGCCCATGCCAACCCATCACCCAGCCCATGATGATAATACGAAGCGTAGCCCGCGCGGGTAGGCCTCGCACTGCTCCGAGATGCGCGCGTTCCAATTGACAATGACTAGGCCGCCGCGCCCTCGTCCAGACCTCGTCGCAGCCCTGGCGAAGATTTCTGGCCACGCAGACCGACACCATCGAGACGACCGCCGAGAACAGCTTCAAGCAGTTCCATTCGCTCGAAGCCCAGTTCAATGCTACTGCACCTCCCCAAGAGGCCGTGCCCTCCTTCGACCCCGCCGCCGCGTCCGCTCCTGCATCCGCCCACGTCACCGATTCGGTCGCAGAGCAGTACCACCGTTTCAAGCAGTCGCGTGCGTTGCAGCTTCCCCTTCCTCCTACATCCAGTTCCACGCTGACACAGAACAGAGGCGCTGATAGGCAAGCTTGGTTCATACATCACGCCGCACTACCAGCCGCACACGCTGCTCAGCAACCCCCCTTCGCCCGCCGACGTTACCCTCGAGCTCCTCCTTGCATCTGAAGCCCACCAAGGCCACGCCACGTCACTCTGGAACCCCGCGAATGCACGCTACATCCACGGTATCAGACAGGGCGTGCACATCATCTCGCTCGAAGCCACTGCCGCCCACCTTCGTCGTGCCGCAAAGGTCGTTCAGGAGGTGTCTAGAAGAGGAGGCCTCGTCCTGTTCGTCGGCACGCGCGATGGCCAGGACCGCGCTGTGGCGAGGGCCTCGGAGCTGGCAAAGGGCTACCATCTGTTCGAGCGCTGGATCCCCGGCAGCATCACCAACGGACAGCAGATCCTGAGCAAGTGCCGCACCAAGGTCGTCAACGGGAAGGACGAGGAGATCCCTGGGTTTGAAGAGCAGCTCATGGAGAGACCCGTCCTACGACCCGATCTCGTCGTCTGCATGAACCCGCTCGAGAACTACGTTCTGCTGCACGAGTGCGCGCTCAACAACATCCCAACCATCGGTGTCATCGACACCAACGCGGATCCCACATGGGTCACCTACCCCATCCCCGCCAACGACGACAGGTACGTTTCCACAATCCCCTGCAGATCCCACGCTGACGTTACCCAGTCTCCGCTGCATCCAAGTCATCGCCGGCGTCCTGGGCCGCGCCGGTGAAGCCGGCCAAAAACAGCGTCTCGAGCTTGCCGAAACCGGCAGAGTCACGTACCGCCCAGCGGACAACCTCGTGCTCCCCGAAGCCCTGCAAGAAAAGACGGTCGCAGCGGCCGAACCCGGCGCCGAAATGGACCTCGACGAGAGCCTCGAAGACGCCGACGAGCTCGCCGACAAGCTCGACATGGCCAACAACCGCGAGATGAGCAACCACGCCGCCCGCGCCATCAAGAAGATCGATTAGATTAGACTGGACTGGACTAGACTAGCCCACCCCCTCCCGTCCTTGTACCATTCGTCTGTGTATACTAGGCGCCCGAGCGGTGCACATCTGATCTGTTGGGGCGCGTCCAGTGTGGTTGGATATATCTACATGTAACATAGGCGCCTGCATGGAAGAGCATTAGCGGCGTTTGCTTTTCCGTACTTCAAATCAATCACTGAAAAAGGAAAAGAACCGGCTTTCACATTTCATTCCCTGTGTTTTCCCATTGTCGCTTGGAGTGCTTGTTATCGCATCGCCACCATGCTCATGTACGCCTTGGCGTCTGGCCATTCTGTGCCAACGCGTAGTCGCAGCATAGTAATCCGTCTCCAACCATGCCGTGTCTGAGTAACCTGCCCCTCCTTGCGGGCAGAGCGCTATCATGTGCGGCAGCGAGCAGGTGTTTCACTGCGCGTTTCACTGCTGCGATGCCGTTTGGGGGGTGCACGGCGTATGTTCTTTTGGCTGGCGTTTCGGGTTTGATCTTGGATACACTCAATATGAAGGCAATTCGGAGAAACTGTTTCCTAGGTGCCGAGGGCGCTACATGTACTTGGTGTGATTGTCTCGTGATGGCTGGGAGGGAAATAACGGACAGTTGACGCGCTGGTGGACTGGTGGGTGAGTGGGTGGGGGGATGCACATGCACGTGCACGTGCAAAGTATCCTGCGCGCTCGGGGTACGTGGTTGTAGACGGGGTGCGTGATTAAAGCTATTCTATGCATATATCATATCGCCCTGCAGGCCTGTAGACTACGGATCCCCCCCATTCCCCAAGCACCCCTAATCAAGATCATCCGCACTCGTATCCACGGGCGGCCTCGCGCTCTCCGTCTCCCGCTGGGGGTAGAAACTCAGTTTCCCGGCCTCGCCCACCAGACCTATCCGGTCATACAGCGACCTGGCCCTCACAAACGGATCCAGCTTCCAGTAGTTGTCGCGCAGGTTCTCGGCGATGGCGTCGCGCTCGCGTCTCCGGTCGTCGAGCGACTTGCCGGCGTCCCCCTCTGCGACCCACTCCAGGATAGTCCTCTCGTACTTGGCGACGAGGTCGTGGCGTTCGCTCTCGAGAGCGGCCTTGGGCGCTTCGTCGCGCGCGTTTTCACCTTCGACGGGCTCGGGGTAGGTGTAGGCGTAGGGGTCTTCGCCATCGAGTTCCTTCGGGATTTGGGTCCTGGGCACGAATTTCTCGAGCTCGTTGACGTTTTTGGCGAAGTGCACTTTGCCCGCCACCACGGGGTCGAGCCAGCCTTTGATGACGCTCCAGATGGCGTTGAAGACCCAGGGCGCTTTGTAGACCAGCACCGTGCCGAGGGACTCGGGGTAGTTTGCCTCGAAGCACTTGATCATGAATTTGACGGGGGCGTAGTCCATGTTGGCCATGGAGAAGTCGGTCATGTCGAAGACGACGGTCTGTGGGAGGGTGCATTAGCGATGAGCGACGGGATTTGACTTGACCTGGCTTCACGTGTGAAAGGTTGGGCGTGGGGTTGACTTACCGCGGTGTCGATCGGGGCGCGGAGGAGCAGGCGCGCCGTTTCGATGGTGTAGACGGTGTACCGCTCCAGGCTGGCCTCGGACTGCTCGCCCGCGCGGTGTAATCTTGCACGCACGATGCACAAGGGTCTGTTCTCGGCGTCCATGCCGTGGAGATAGCTCTTGCCCATGCGGAGCTGCGCGAGGAAACCCTCTGCGTCTTTCTTGACTTTCGGGTCGTCGCTCTTGCTCTCCTTCAGCGCGGCCTCCTCGCCCTTCTTCATGATGTCGTCGTCGACATGCATCTGTTCCAACCGCCAATGCATCGTCGAGATCATCATGATGAGCGCCTTGTCCACGTCCCACTTCCGCGCCCGCAAGAACCGGAGCAGCAGCGCATCTGGATGGTCCATCTTCAACATGCTCCAGAAGGCCCGGCGCAGGTCCTCCGGCGCCGTGTTCGCAATCGCGTCCCTGAAGTCCTTGTTCTGCCCGTGCTTGTCGTCCTCCAGCGAGATCCTGCTGATATCCGGGGTTGACGTGCTCGGCGTCGAAGCGACAGACGCAGTATCCGAGTCTGCCTTGTCGCCCTTGTTCCGCCTAAAAACATGGAGCCTGCTCTTCTTCTTGTCCTTCTTGCCGTCCTTTTCTGTTGCGTCATTGACCGCGGCCGGTGCTGGTTCCACGCCGTTGGCTTCCTCGTCACGAGTCCCAAACACCTTCAGAGTGGCAGCCCAAAATTCGCGCAGCTTCCCCTCTTGCTCGGGCGTGAGCGTCCCGGGTCGCCCCGCAGGCATGTTCGGCACCATCACGAGGTACGAATCTGGTCGGTCCGTGTACTCGAAAGTCTGCGCAGGTCGGTACTCTGCAATATCTTCGGCAGACTGGCTCGATACCAGTGGGTAGAGTAGTGCGCCGCTGACCGCAATGCCCAAGACGACGAGCGCTGTGAAGGCTGTCGAACCGCTCTGATTCGGAACTGGGGGCGCTCGGTAGGCTTTGTAATGGTATGCGCGAGGCTCGGCGGGGGGGTAGTATGTGTAAGGCGAGTCACGAATCCAAGACTGTCGCTTAGGAAGGAGTCTACCGGGTGGAGAAGTGGACTTGAATGCTGCTCTTGCTACCGCGCGAACACGACAGGACATGGGAGGAAAGGTCAAGCGCACACGGCTAAAGGCGCCGAAAACACAGATGGTCGCGGAGACACGGCGCCAGTGATGACAGGCACGGTTAGCTGGAAAGCCGGCAGCAGGCGGATGGGTGCAGGGGCTCGCGCGTGCTTGGTCGGACAGCGAGAAGGGTGTGGCAGAAGGGTGGCGTCGTGGTGCAACGCTCGCGACGTAGTAATTGTCCGGTCTCACTTGCAACGTTCCGCTGGGGGGACGAGCAAAGCACGGCGGACTACATCGTCATTGGGCGCGGCTTGGCGAGGGCCCCTCCAAACATTCAGTGTAAACACGCGAGTTCTTACACTTTCGCAGCGTACAGATTCCGCATCCCGTGGAACAGTCAACACTCCCCTGAACTGAACCGTGGACTGGCCCTGCACATGCCCCAGTCCAGCCCTCAGTTGCCGACCAGACCCTGACCCAAAAACCCACCCTCCCGACAGCGCGTCACCAAACCCACAACTCCACTTCACCACAACAAACACCACTCCTCCCGACCCCCCATCCACACCAATGGCCTCGACAACGCCCCTCGCCCAACCACCCACCTCACGCACCCCGCGCACGCGCTCCAAATCCCCGGGCTCCCGCCTCTCGCGCCCCACGACGCCCCTCCGCCCCTCCTCGCGCTCCTCCTTCCGCTCCTCCCTCTCCCGCGGCCGCGCCCCCTACACCACCTCCACCGCGCCCCTCGAAGACCTCCAAGATGGCTTCGCCGAGCTCACCGACGCCATGGCCGACCTGGAGCAGAACTTTGCCCACCTGCAGCTGATGCACGAGAGCCTGGCGCGGTTCAGCGAGAGCTTTGCGAGCTTTCTGTATGGCCTTAATATGAATGCGTTTTGTGTGGATTTTCCAGAGGTACGTGATGTAGGCTGCGACGAAGCTTGTGCTGGGAGGAGGAGGAGGAGGAGGAGGAGGATAAGAGCTAATGTGTATGTGGCTACAGGCACCCGTCCCCGACTCGTTCAAGCGCCCCCTGCACGACCCCCAGGCGCACTTCCGCACCTCGCAGAACCAGGAAGTCCCCGACGTCGAGGCCACGTTCCTTACCACGGATACCTCCTTCGTGGAGCACCCGCCGAGCTCAAAGGCTGCGAGCAAATTCCAGAATCCTGTCACGCCCGCGCCGGCGGAGAAGAAAGCTGCGGGGCGGGGGAGAGGGGGGATTCCGCGCGCTGGTGGGAGGGGTGGTGGGATTCCAACGAGGGGAGGGGCGAGTAGGGGGGCGAGAGGGAGTGGGATCGCGAGGGGGAGAGGGACGGGAAGGGGGACGAGGGGTGCGGCGTAATGGCTATGTCGTGGTGGGGTTTACTTTCTTGAACATATTTTCCGGGCAGAGTCCTGATATTGGGAGTAACGTCACGTTCCACACGACGTGCAGACCAAGTCCCATGGATCAATGAATGTGATTCCTTTCGCTACCGACCATTACACCCTCTCCTCCTCACTCACTATCTTCCCCATAACCACATATCTCATTAACATTATCGTCCATCCCCCAAAACACAACAACAGCAGCAGCAGCGATCCAGGCCGATCGCCTCCGAAAGGGAGGGGGGTATCACAGGAAAGTCGTAAAGCCATGGATCAGTACAGCGAAAAAATAAAGAAAGACGATGAATCGAAGATGAAGGCGAGAGCAAATGCAGAAGGACATAAAAGGGGTATCAACTCCGGCGCCATGCAAGAGCGAAGCAGGGAAAAGGTGCAAGGATATGTCCAACCCAAGTAGTCAGTTGCAAACGGCAATAGCATCGCTCAAGCGAGCACGCCGGCGTTTTCTTTGGCAAAGCGGCTTGCGCTCTCGCGGCGCGTCGCCCAGCCCTTGATGGCGACGACGACGACGGTCCAGGCCATGAGCAGCGCCACGAGGCCCATCGTGACGGTGAAGGTGAACATGGCGTCGAGGTCGTACGACTCGAGCGCGGCGACGGTGTCCTTGTTGCTGACCATGAAGGTGATGCCGCCTGCGACGAGGCAGAAGGCGGTGATGACCTCGGTAGGGGGGCGTGAGGGGAGGTACGACACCGGCGGCCTGATGTAGAGGGTGATGTAAGTGAGCGCACGACAGAGAGCAAAGCCCATGAACATGGTACCCCATTGCGAGTGGATCGTGGTGGACAGCATCGAGGCTTGGTGGTGGGAGCTCATCATTTTGCCGAGGAGGAGAATGATGAGGCCGGGCACGGGGTTCATCGAGAAGCGGTATTGGCGCGGCTGCTGCCACGCCTCATCATCACCGTGGAACTGCGATGGCGGCTGCACCGAGAACACGGCGCTGTTCAGAAGCTCTCGCATTCTCGACGATTCCACAATCATGCCCAACTAAGAAGGTGGTTAGCGAACATTGCGCTAGCGAAAAGGGAAAGACCAGTGAACTCACCAAACCACCGCCAAAGAACATGACGGATATCGAGACATGCTCCAGATCCTGCGCGGTCCAGGCATCCCCCCAGGCGGCTAGATGTTCCAGGAAGACGTTCACGCAGCCGTACAGCCAGATGACGAACGATTCTGTGAACTCGGCAGAAGGTATAGCCGCGCGCCGACGGCCCACAACCTCCTTCGGTGGCTTCACGTTCCATGCCCATCCAAAGTCGGCGAATGCTCCCATCCAGCGGCCCAAGGTGAGCAGACCGTATCCGAAGAAGATACCACCCTTGACGTAGTGCGCGAGGACGTTGAAGACAGCGCCGCCGTGCTGCACGGTATGGTTAGCGCAAGACCTCTCCATACGTCGCCAGAGATAGACTTACTCCGATGCCTCCATATACCACAGTGCCGGACATTATTGCAACAAAGCCTTGGATGAGAATGGTACGATCAATAACAACGTACAGAAGTCGGAGGACCTTCAGTGGCTTGCCAACTGTAAAGCGTGCAACGTTGCGCGAGAAAAATCGGTCCACCACATTGCTCTCAAGGAAACCACGCTTCTCATCCTCCAGGTCGACATCATCCAAATCATCGTGGGTAGTTCTACGCGGCGGCATACTGAACTGTCGCTCCTCAGACTCAACGCTTGGAGACGTGGCGTTGGAGTTGCCGTATAAAGAGGAGGAA
Organism: Karstenula rhodostoma CBS 690.94; assembly: GCA_010093485.1. Classification (NCBI taxonomy): domain Eukaryota; kingdom Fungi; phylum Ascomycota; class Dothideomycetes; order Pleosporales; family Didymosphaeriaceae; genus Karstenula; species Karstenula rhodostoma. The sequence continues at coordinate 192,162 of MU001501.1, forward strand.
TTACGCTCGGTACCCTGGCCGGAATCGTTTGACCACCTTCCAGGCGATACGTCTTGTACGTCGTCATGTACGCGGTGGTAACGAGCCATGTTTGCAGCATTCAGAGGCTCACCGGAATGGTCTTCCAGAGAGTAGGGCTTAGCGCGCGCCGTGTAAACCTGGATCAAGGCCATGAAGACCCATGCTGAGGCGATCCACGTGATGATCCATCCGATCTTGCTATGCGCATTATTCTCGTACAGCTCAGGTGTCTTGTGATTGTAGACGAGGCCAAGAAGCAGCGCGAAGGCGTTGGTCACGAGGAAGACAAATTGCGCGGAGATGGCTAGGCGCGAGCGCGCGATGCTGAGCATCACACCTTTCAAGAGTCAGTAAGGCTTTGCTAGAGGCTGGGGCCGAACGCACCGACTGGCAGAACAACCACCCACGCAAGGACCTCAAGTGCGATATGCCAATACATCAACGAGGCGTGCTCAGACAAGGTCCAGTAGCTCTGGGGAGCTCCGTTGTCTACTGCCGGCGGTGGCGGGGCATGGTGCATGCCCATGTCCATGGACCCGTCATTGTGCTCGTCGTCGCGAGCAGCTACCAGAGGGAGGGCCTCTAGCAGGAGCGCCGCGGTTGCTACGGTGAGAAGTCGCGCTCTCGTCATGTAGGATCTGAAAAGAAAGATGTGGACTGGAAGGATGCGCTGGGATAGAAACAGTGACAGTCCAGAGGTTCAAGAAGCGTCAAGGCGGCGTACAAAGAGCTATGGGTTGCGCCACGTCGGGCGGGCGGGCATGGGATTTTAAGGATGCTTGCCTGCCGGATGTATCGGAGACGAGTGGCAGAGCGGCAGCATCGCGAGAAGAGTTTGTCATCTCTGCAGCATGGTCCCCTCGCTCCGCGAATTCCCTTTCCCTCTCGAGGTTTCTGTGACGGCTGCGACTGCCTGTCAGCGCGCATGGGTGGGTCCCGCCTGCCGGGCTGCACAGGCGTGCTTGGCGTCAATCCCTGCTCCCGTGCTCTTGCCCTACTCCTCCGGCACACTCTTCCGCCACACTTGCTGGCGGGACAGGCCGCAGAGCCCGCAACACACAGCGCGCCCTGCAGAACACAGCTCGTTAATCGTCGGCGCGCACAGGGGCGTGTTCTTTCTTATGTCGACGACAGCTCCCGCCGTGCCGTGCGACGAGCAGACGGGCGGGGAGATGCTGCAGCGTGCCATGCATCGGCATCGGTCTGGCAGTCGCCGAGCGGCAGCGAACTGCCTTCCCTGAGGCTCGACACCTTTCAACAACTTGCCAAACCCTCCATCCAAGACTTCATCTGCATTCGGCAACTTCGGTACACTACGAGCACCATCGGCAGGCGGACACGCAGACTCTGTCCGTGTCTCCGCACCGTCTCCTTGTTCGTCCGAGCCCGCACCGCATCTCTGCAGCCTGCATCCATCTCGACTCATCGCGATCGACTCACAATGCCGCCAAACGGCGGGTGTCTTAAGCTTTGTAGCGCCTTGGCAGCATGTGCCACCCCCGGCGAGCTTTCCAACCGTCGGTGCGTCTGCTGATCGAGGCTTGATGCTGCCAAGGCTACACCTGCTGACTCTGTCGGGTGCCGGCCTCGCGACTATCCGCCCACTTCCGGCTGGTGTATCGTACACCAGAAGAAAATCGTGCTAGCCACATCCCCAGCAAAGTGGAATGTGGAACATTCCGGCCAGCAAGAACAGGATCGCAACAGACGCATGTTTTAAAAACGTTCGAGCGGTGACGTTTGGAAACGTCTCGTCGATCAACACCAGCGCACACATCACACCAACCAACTTGCTCCAAGCCTGCGCCTCATGAGTTGCGCATCGGTCCTACGCCTGAACCTTGAGTCACCAGACCAGCAGGGAATGCTCGATGCAGCCTTGCCTTAGCGCTACTGTCGTTGATGCGTGCTCGACAACTCACGACATGATTGATAATGCTCCGCCAGAACGAGTAAGCCGTGTTTGTGCTGACAAGTCGTTTGTTATTCCGATGCTGAAGCATTCCGATTCTGATGGGTACACCATGTCACTTGATGATTATTGCCCACTGCGACTCTCTCGCTTCGGTTCACGTTGTGTGATGCACGACGAGTTTTGCAAGCACAGCCAATGGACTTCGGATTCATGAAATATCCGGCCTACCTGCATACTCCCCTGCCACGAGACGACCAGGATCTTTTGACACCTGTGCAGCACCGACATCGCAATGTCTGCCTGACTCACAGGCCAATGGCTCTCCTCCACCCTTGCTCGGTCAGGCGATGCTCAGCCAACTCTATATAGACCACAGCACATGTGAAGCACACCGCTGCATCGCTGTCCCGCGCGCTGTCAAGGGCAGTGTTATTTCCGGCCCTCCGTTCAAATCATCCTCAACTTGTGTAAGGATTCGCGTTGTCTTGGCGATTGCACCGCAGAATATCATATCTACACAGTAACTCCTGCCAACATGGATCGGGGTAACATGACTCAAAAGTCGATTCACCCCACTGCCAAGTTTGGTACAAAATGTTGAATCTTACACACTACGGTGTTTTCTTGACCAACACCCGGATCGGTAAGTGCGAACAAAGGTTTGTCCCAACCCGCCGGTAACTCCGGTAAACGAAAGCACGTCGTCGGCCGAGGTGCTTGGACAGTAGGGATCAGCACGCTTTTGTCCTCTTGCATATACGGCATGCACACGAAGAGTTGGTCCCAAACGGTCACTCATATTCAAACGATCACATCTAAATGTTAACGTACAAAGGTGCATACGCACGATGATCGAGTCGCTTACTCGACGACCGCATTCGCTCCCACACAGATGATGTACTAAAGGAGTTGCTCGAACGCTCATGCATATTTTGCTTGGTAGGCAGTTTACACGCCCACTCTCAAGATGATCTTGCCTTTCGCGTGACCTGCTTCGAGTTTCTTGAAAGCTTCTTCGAACTGCTCAAGCTCATAGACACTATTCACAATCGCTTGGCACTTATTTTGCTCTAGCAAGTTCGTCACCTCTGCCAACTGAGCACCATTGGGCTCCACGATGAACCAGACGCCCTGCACTCCGTCGGCGACTCCATCTTCTGGCTTTTTAGGGTCTGGTGGTTCCGCGACACTGACGACCTTTCCTCTCTCCCTGGCGCACTTCCAAGCATCTGTCAAAGTTGCTCCACCGATTGCAGTCGAGAACAACATCGAATCCGCGGGCCGCTCGATCCACACTGACCCACTCGAGTAGATCCACCTTTCTGTAGTCCAGGACAGTATCCACTCCCAGGCTCTTGACAAATTCGACGTTGGACGTTCCGCATGTACCAACAACTTCTGCATCTGCCTGATGCGCAAGTTGAACCCCCCACAACCCAACGCCGCCGAACGCAGCTGTGACTAGGACACGTTTTCCCAGGTTATTTCCTTCTTTCGGTGGCTTCAACGCCCCATGCACGAACAGACCCTGGTACGCACTCAATGCGCTCAACGGTATGCTCGCCGTCTCCTCCCAGCTCAGACCCTTCGGTTTCAGCGCGAGCTCATTCTCGTGAGCAGCAGTGATGTCTCGAGCGTTGCCCTCCCAGGTGAATGTTGTGAGCGCATAGACGTGCTCTCCTGGCTTGAACTTGTGTTCGCCTTGGCTTTTGGGGGCGGAGATGATCTCACCCGCAAAATCTAGGCCGGGAACTGAAGTATCAGGAGTTTTTGGTTCGGGCCAGGTGAGCTCTTGGCGAGTCAGGGCGCAGGCTTTGGTCCTGATGATGTAGCTTCCTGGGTGGTCGGTGGGTGTGGGCTCGGGGTAGTTAGGGTCGAGCCTGAGGGTTTGGGGTGATTTGTCGCCCGTTCGGATGAGAGCGCGCATGTTGATGGTGGTTTGAGTAGTGGGGGAGGATGTTAGAAGGTCGCGGTTCCTCAACGAATAACGAGCGGGTACAATGAACTGGTCGCAAATACTCTTTATAATGTCCAATTCGACGGCCGCGATACCCCTCAAAAGCGAACTGCCGAAACCTTCGTCGTGTTTGAGCGGAGAGACACCGCTTCACCTCTTGTATTAGCTATCCGCTGACTCCCCAGTGGAACAGTCGCACCACATTTTCTTGCTCGTATTCGTGCAGCATGGTGTGCTTGCATCGGTGGTGTATCGGCTATTCGGTCTCTGAGCCCCCACCTACTTACATCGACCAATGGAGGAAGGTACAATTGCAGTGCCAGTGATGAGTCGCGAAGGACAGCTTGTGGTTATCACGTGGTTTGACATACTCCAGCACGAGGCTGTACAGACGCATAGCGGCCGGAAAATAGGAGGAGTGGAGCTATGGCGTGTGGGGTCGATCCTTCCCCGCTTCGTCACGACGTAACGCAACCTACGCGATGTCGACGTCGAAGATAATACACTACCCCACTCTCGCGTGCTCACTTCGTCAATGATGTGAGAGATTCTTGATTTATAAACGTCTTGCAGGCCGTTTCTCTCTCCAGCACTTCCAGTACACACGATTCGCGACCACACAACCATGGGTAAAGACCATCCAGACGCAGACCTTCATCCCGAAGCCACCGGGCCGGCTGCGCGCACCGTAAAGGTAACATCAGCATCATGTGACCTTCGCTGGCTGGCCAACACAACCTACTAACACCCCCAGGCCCATGAACCCGAGCACTCCCTCAAGCTCTACTCAGGCTGGTTCTGCCCCTTCGTCCAACGCGTCTGGATCGCCCTCGAAGAAAAGCACATCCAATACCAGTACATCGAGGTAAACCCTTACCACAAGCCCAAGTCCCTGCTCGACCTCAACCCGCGCGGCCTCGTCCCCACCCTGCAGTACGACAACAAGCCGCTGTACGAGAGCACCGTGCTCGTCGAGTTCCTCGAGGAAGCCTTCCCGGACCACACGCCGCACCTGCAGCCTTCGGATCCGTATCAGCGCGCGCGAACGAGAATCTGGACGGACTTCGTGACGAGCAGGATTATCCCTGGGTACCATCGGTTTCTGCAGCACCAAGGGGAGGATGGGCTGCAGGAGAAGCGGGAGGAGTTTCTGGGGTACTTGAAGGAGTTCACGAGGGAGATGGATAACGAGGGTCCGTATTTCAACGGCAGCGAGTTCGGGCTTATCGACGTCATTCTCGCGCCTTGGGCGGTTAGGCTCTGGGTGTTTGACCACTTCAAGGGCGGGCTGGGGATTCCTGAGCAGGGCCAGGGCGGGGATGACGAGGGCACGTGGGAGCGGTGGCGGTCGTGGAGCGAGGCTATTCACAAGCGCAAGAGCGTGATCGAGACGCTGAGCGACCGCGAGCACTACCTGCCCATCTACCAGCGGTACGCCGAGGACCGGGCGCAGAGCGAGCTCGCAAAGGCAACGCGCGCGGGCAAGGGCGTGCCGTGAGTGTTCGCGGTGCAGCGGGTGTAGCCGAGGATTCTCGAATGGATCAGATTGCTTTGCTGGGGCGTAAGCGTATGTACGCTAGTAGCGATTCCGAATCAGATGCAGCTGCAAGCCGAATCGGCGGTGCTACGTCAAACGGTCTCTTGTGTATATAAATATAAAACCCAGTCTCCTGACCAACCCCTTCCCGTCTCCATCTCCCCCCACACACCTCCAGCCCTCATCCATCACCATGTCTTCCCCCCTAAAACCCCATTCCAAATCCCCGAATCCCATCCACGCACCAGACCCCGAACCATCCCACGGCTCCCTGCCTCTGCCGCGCCATAACCTTCACCCTCACCACCGTCCTCTGCCACTGCGCTGCGCTAACTGCGCATCGGCTTCATGGCCAATTCCTTCTATGCCGCCGATAACCTCCTCTTCCTCCTCTTCTCTAAAAACATACATCGATGCCGATGCCGACACGGACAGCGGGGCGCTGCGGCGTCTGTGGGAGTCCGCTGTTTACGCGGAACGAGATGATGGAGGGGGAGGTTGGGGGAGGAGTGGAGGTCGGCGGTGGAGGTTTGGTGTAAGGGGCGGAGGGGGCGAGGAGGTTTGAGGGGATGTTTTGAGGGTGTAGAGCCGGTTTGGGAGTGAGCGTGTGTGCGGTGGGGATTGGGTTTGGGACGCAAGAGGATAGTGGAATGGGGAGAATCTAGTCATATTGTATTGCTCGATGGAAACTGCTATCCAGGGTGTGCTCAGTACAAAGCCTGCCTGGAGAGTGTCATCCCGAAGGAACTGAAGACACAGGCTGGTCCTGCGTGGGGTCCTGTTTTGGTATACCTTATCAAGGACGTGAATGTCAAGGCTATGGTACAATGCTGCCATCTTGCTGCCGACGTAATAGGTAGTATGCAATTGGCGCTAGCTAGATATGGAAGGCACGGACTTTTACTTTGCCGTGGTGAAGGGCAAGGTGAAGGTCTGCGGCATCAATCAAGCGTTCATCAGTTCTAAAGATGAAGGTGTCCACATACGTTCGAAGGATTTGTCACACGCAGATTGCATGTACTCTTGGGAATAAGATTTTGTATTCGGGTGAGAGATCGATGCGTATGGTATGAGACAAAAGAGCTGGTAGCCCTGCATATTTCGACGCACCAAGAAGAGTGGGGATGCTTCAGGACAGTTAGGGCAATTTTAAGGGCGAGGCTATGCTTTCCTCAGCAATCTTCGAAGACTTGTATGTGTAGTCTCAGGATGCAATTTCGTACACAGGCTACATATGGGAAGGTTCGTTAAACGTCGTAAATTTCCAGGTTAGGAATTACTTCTGCTGCTTGTCAGGTTTTGATCTCCTTGTTGAACTGTTCGCTCATACCTATCGTCTGGGTACTCGAGGTCAAGCCCGATGATCACATGCACATCCATACGTGTCCTTCGAAGCCTCATATCCGACAGATATCAGCTCTGCTGTAAACACCAGCACGTCCGCGCATGCCCCTGGCTGGCCCCATTATCCCCCAGGTCCGGATTTTCAGAAGATATCTTTTCGCGGTAGGTGTGATCGGGATTTTCCCATGGAGGCCCCTCTGGAGGCCTACGCTCGCACACCACTGCCAACAAGGTCTCTCTGGCCGCATCCTCGGTGAGTTCTTCGATCGCTTTTGCCCATGCCTTGCTACCATGCCCCTTATACAAGAAGACATCTATCACAAACCGGCGTGCGGGTGAACCACTAACAGTTCCATCGAATATCGTGTTCATGTGATGTGTTGAAGGTCTGTTACCCCTATTCGTTTCAATGATGATACTGTCGAGCACACCATTCTTGAAGTTCGAGTCCAAGATTTTTTCGCCAAAAACATAGGCTTCGGACAGGAATGTATGAAGGTCGTTCTTTTCATCGGTGGGGATCACTAGGTCTCCGGTATACAGCCAGTGAACGTACGAGTTGACGATGTCGAAGCGTTCGTCTCCGAGATCGATTGTGCCAGGCTTCCTGCGACTCCCATCCCATTCGCGTCTGGTAACGGCCTTGAAAAATGCAGATGTTGCAGATAGCACCTTCTCGTGGACTAAAAGGACATTCGGGATGCCTGGGTCGGTAGAGGTGCCGATCGACAGCGTCAACATACTGCTCTGGAGACTTGACGAAATCAGTGAAAATTCGCGACACAAACATGGGTGATCTTGGCTCGTCACGTTTTTGAACTTTCGATAGTGCTGCTCGCGTGCACAGTACCATGGGCACTTACCGTGTCAAATCGTCAGAGGCAGGGCACACACGATGTGTTGTAGGGGGTTCGCGCTCTGGCCCTGGGGAAGCCATGGTAGCGGTGAACTGTATCGTCAAATTTGCGGTCGCGTGAGACTGAGAGAGGGAGCCAAAAGATTGAAGAAAAAAAAATTGAAAAATTTATACGCGTGTGCTCAACAGGCTAGCATCACAGGTTAGACCTATAACGATGGCACAGACGATCTCTGAGATGGACGGTCCATGTAGGTCTTCGCATTAGTAACAGTTCGGGGCTTAAGCGCACACCTCCACTACACAGCCAACCCTTCGGAATAACTAGGCCCAACAACCGCTCAGCTTGAGACATTTGCCCATCAACCCCCCACTAACTGTTAGGTTCGAATTAATTCGAGAAGCCTGTTGAACACGTGTTAGGTGTCATCTCCAAAGAAAGCAAGCTGCGACTGAACGCGAAGAGACGATGTTTTTTCTCGTGGGAGAGGCCAATGTCGCTACACATAGCGCGTCATGGCGTTGTACTTCATTCAATTGATCAGAGAGCATGTTGTACCTGATTAAGCACGATACTATACTTGCTATCAGTCTTTTCGTGGACAGGGGCGTCACAGAAGGAGTATGCAGAGAGAGGCCAAAGAGTTCGATAAAAGCCTGCTCAGGCAACCGTCAGCCACCTAGTATTCGTCGAGGGCGTCCACCAGGATGAATATCTGTTTGTAAGGTGTTGCCACTAAATTTAATGTCGTAGGAACGTCCAAGAACCTGGGATTTTCCCTCTTTCTGTGGAAGTCTTTAATAGAGTCTGGTAGAGATGCCCGACTCTACACAAGCTGTTTCAACAGGCTCCGCAGTATTCCTTCCAAGCATTTTTCTCCAGGACACCTGTAGCCACAATAGAAAAAGGCTAGGCCAACTGCGGGGTCTGCAAAGAACCGAGTGAAGATGTCTTCGATGACAATCGAAGCCATTGTAGTTTTTCCGGCTCCCGGTATCCCTGGACAGAACAATGTGCCACCGTCATTATCGAGCTAGTGTCGGTACTCACCGTAATTTAAAAGCCATGCTCCAGTACCTGGCTCTCTTTTTCTGACGATGTCAGACTGTATCGCAGCGTGGTCAACAACCATGCAATAATTTCTGCACGCTTCGTATATATTTCTTGATCATCTTGCCACTTGATGAAAGTTTCGAGATTGCGTTCAAGTCCGTCTTTTGACAACTGAATGGCAGACAATGAAGTCAATTTGATCGCGAGCAGTCACTATTCGACGCGCCGTCGCAATCGTCGTCCAAACTTCAAGCAACGCGCCGCTCCTCTACAAAGCCGGCTCCCCGGGTCACCAGCCCAACAGCCTCCTGATCCTGACAATGAAGTACTCAATGCATCAAATTCTTTCTTTTGTTCCTGGGCAGACATATTCAACAGGTTCTCGAGTTGCTCGAGCTCTTTGGCATGACCTTTGGCGTGTGTGATGGCTCCAGTGTTCGTGATAGAATCGAGTTCTACGTCGCCATATAAACAAGACAGGGATCTCGTCGTCCCCAGAAGCCCAGAAGGTGGAGAATGATAGTTGATGATCGTGTCGTGCCATCGTGAAAGAATTATATCTCGTAGGGTTGTCTGGTTTTTATAATCTCAGCCTCAGATGCAGGGCTCTTGCAGACAGACTGGCGAGGCAACGAGGGGCAGCTTCTGCCACTGAAACCATGCGTTTAAATAACACTCATCTTTACAGCATTTTCAAGTGACACCGGCAGCACCCGGCCTCTCGGTGAGGATGTGGAGAGCGAAGTGATTTCACGAGAAGTTGTTGTTCGACCCGCAAGCATAATAAAAGCGGCCCACGAGAGAGTGTACATCTTCAACGCCTACATGAGCATGATCATGAATTACTAACCAGTCTTCTATCAGGTAAAGGATTATCTACATCCAATAGTTGACAGTAAAATGATACACTTGGGCAAGCGCGTTCGTGTTCGACTACGTCAACCAGGAGCTATGCATGATCCATACTACCGTCTCACCTAACATCAGATGTGCCAAACAAAAGGCGCTACAAACAAGCCTACGATGCATCTCTTCCCAAGATCCAATCACTGGAAAAGTCATCATTCAGACTAGTTGTACCGGGATAGCAGAACTCATACACAAAACACCACTATGCGATACTTTCTCCATTACTATCTACCCCAACAATACCTACTCTATCTTCTCTTCAGCCATCCTCCTCCGCTCTAGCACGAAAGTTTCGCCGGTCCCGGAATTTTATACGGACGTCCCCCACCAGTCGGCTGACCGACCTGATCATAGATATTGACCAAAATCCCTGGGTCGTTCGCCGAGTACGCACCCGGGAAGCTAACAGTCTGACTCCCAGCATTGGTACCGGATCCACTGATGTTAATCTGCGCACAGCCCTATCGCACACCACCATTAGCACATACCTCTTTACGGAGAGAATACGCAAGTCACTCACAATATAGAACTGCGCCTGCCCCTGCTTAGTCGCCGAATGCAGCGCGATAATCTCCGTCCGCAGCAAATACTGCCCGGGCGCCACACAGCTCGGGATCTGGAAGTCGACCCACCCGCCGCTCGCAATCATGCGGTCGACGCCCCATTTTCCGGACCCGTCGAGCCCGTCTTCCCCGATCTTGAACCACTTCAATCCCTGCCCGGTCGCCGAGGCCGCGTTGTCGACTTTGGCGAGGTAGAAGATCGTAGGACCTTTTTGGATGGGGTGTTAGCATGTGCGCTGGTTGTGGAATAGTTAGAGGGGGAGAGGGGAATTACCCTTGTGCGAAGGCGCGATCGGGTTGTCTGGGTCGTTTGGAATCTGGGCGCCGCCGAGTACGTGGCCCCATTGCGTGCCTACTTTGTCGCCGGCCTTGACGTTGATGACGGTCGAGGACACGGGCGAGTGGAAATTGCTGTTGCAGGCGAAGTTGCCGTCGTTGACGTTCTGGATGGGGTTGTTTGAGTTGGGCGTGCGGATGCCGACAAGTTGGCCTTGGTCCTATGGATAGGTTTAGTATGCTTCAAGTATTCGTCAAGAAGTAAGGTTACTTACGGCGCCGTTGACGCGAACGCGCTGGGCGACGCAGTGCGCTGAGGTGAGCGCAGGCAGGAGCGCCAACACAGCGGTGGCGAAGTACTTCATGGCGATGGGATGAACCGCGAAGATCTACAAGAATGGTAGCGATGGTCTGCTCGACAATGCAGTCGATGAACTTCTAGCGCACCGCTCCCTTCATCTTATATACGCCACTGTCGGCACCGGTCACCAGGCCTCCGGGCAATTCTTAGCATACACACGATGACGATCCACCACTTTATCCCCCGCATGGCATTCGTGAAGAAACGCCAACTCAATAAACGCGAAGCAGCCCTCTGGTCCTGGGCGTTGCTGGGCATGCCCTCCACACTTCACTCTATGCAGTGCCGGCATGTAGCAAAATCCGGAGATCGCTTCAGCCGCCTTGCTACCCCTGTCGAGCTTGTTTCGAGGTATACGTGCCAAGGGTGTGTGTTTGGATAGTGATATTGATTGGGTTGCAATTTCGAACGGTAGCAGATGTGGGTGCTGGCGATATTGGTGTTTCATCTAATTTGCCGGGCCGGGTGCCGTATCTCTGACGCCAGAAGCGAGTAGAACTCGTTGATCGGATCCTTTGTCAAACATGTGGCCTGAAGCACTATAGCTTCGTCACGCGCATGAGTATTGGTGTGTAGACAGGCGATGCCGGGCAGCGGCGGACGTGGGATTGAGCAGGCGACATAAAGAGCGCCGGGAATGATCCTCGAACTCTCGTTAATCGGAAGCATGATCCGCAATCCACGCAGGAACGATGAAGAACGTTTGCTTTTCAGACATGCATTGGAATTGGTCGGAGAAATACTCTGCTCATGCAGCACTTTGATGGCCCGTCTGGTGGAAACACTGCTCCCGTGCAATATCCACGACCGATCTTGGGTGCCAGCAATGTATACATTGCGCGTCGTGCGACACAGGCGTTCGAAAAGATAAGCAGCAAGTTTGTAGGCAACCGTTATGTGGCTAAATAGGAAGGGGGGAATGATGATGCTGAATGTATAGCGCCTTCTGAAAGGGTACAATCGAAGATAATTGAGGAGATGTCTATAACTGAGATTTAGCTTCAGAATATTGCAACCGCCAATGCGTGATGATGACAAAACGTGTTATTAGGAAAGAACAACAAATGACATCCGAAACAGAGATAAAGGATAGCTATACAAGATTGCAGCTTCTGACTCCATATCAAGTAAACCATCTGTTCCTTGCCACCTTCCACTTCGTACGGCGTGCTTCTTTCCTTCTAGCTCCAAGGGCATCGCTCAGTACTGTCTTCAAGAGGGCGCGGTCGGAGGTCATAGCTTTGTACAGCGTCGGCGCGTGCGATGTGATCAGGTCGTGAACTCTGCCATTCGAAAGAACGCCATTCTTGAACGGCGCCGCATGCAGAAGTGTGTCTTTGCTTACGGAGTCTGCGGATGCTTTGACGTAACCAACGAGGTTGCACCACACTGCAAAGTCCATGAAGCTGCGGAAAGGAAGGTGTTTCCGAAAAGAAGCTCCGCCAAAATCTTCTATGATGGACAACTGGTGATAGCCTTCAGAGATTCTCGTTGCCGCCCTTCCGACTTCATCCAGATACGAGGTTGGGGTTATGCCGGTCCTTTTCTCGACGCGCAATGCATATTCGATGCACATGATAAAGTACTTGTCTGTGTTATTTTCGCTCTGGTGGACAGTCTTGATGATGCCCATATAGGCGTTGGCCCAGCGACGCTCGGTATCGAAAAGATCGTGGCCAGTGCCATCGAGTATGGTTTCCCTCATCTCAGGGGACTGCAGAAAGTCTCTTGCCGTTCGGTGGAAGAATCGAACCTGTGATTCTGCATTTGTTAGCTGGATTACAAGCTAGACGTAGAGTATGTCTTTGTGTGTCTAAGGCACTTACTCTTCGATAGCCAATACCCTGGCATGGTGCTGTCGCAGAAGTCTTCAATTTCTAAAAAGCATTTACAGCGCGCTAGAATGCGACGATGCATTGTCTCCATACGATTCTTTACTTCAATTGGGGAAGAAAACCTGGGATGGAGCCCCATGGTAGATGTACAGTCGTCATCGTCCGCGAACCATAGCTCAAGCAGCAGGGGCCGTTCAACTGACATGACAAGTCGAATTAGTTGGCAAGCATCTTTGAAGTATGCTTCATCTAAACTCCATAGCAGTCGATCGTAGAGGGCCTCCAATTCGCGCGGCAAGGATTCAAATCTCGCAAATAAGTTTGACATGCGGTCGCCATCGGATAAACCATCAAGGAGGGACTGTACCACGAGACGCACCCAAAGGAAAACGCCAGCCGCTCTAGTGGTTATTTCCGTTTGAAGTGAAGCAGCGCGGTCGGGCTCAAGTTCTATCAGTCTCTTGTAATGTCTGTTCCCTTGGAAAGCATCTCCAACGTACTTGCGAATGTCCCTCTCTGTTAATTGTTCCAGAAAGAGCTTCGGTCGGTGTTCGAACCTATCAGCGAATACCAGCCAAGGTCGACTCGCTACACAGACTTTTACATGGGGTTTTGCAGCTGCGCTCGTTACAAGGTCTACGAGCTCTTTGTGATCTCCATCGAATTCGTCGAGTCCATCAATCATGAAGAAGTATCTTTTTCGACCACGTGGTTCCGCGATCAATTTTTCAAAAGCTTCTCGTAGTTCAGACCATGACAGTGGGTGTCGACCTCCAGCAAAGGCAACATACTGCAGCCAGCGATGGTTGAATATTTGTAAAAGCGCTTCCTTGTCCGCGCGGAGTGCTCCATGCAGAAGCGTCTGGAGGAGGCCCATCCGCGACATTTGCATGACGGTGCCTGAATTCCAAAAGAAGAAGCCTGCTTTGACAACGGGATCGTCTCCATTCCACGTGGAAAATTTAGCTGTCGTAATGTGATCGTACAGATATCTCATAAGGGTGCTTTTGCCGCTTCCGGGCTTCCCAGCAATCCAATACAGGTTACTGCCGGAGGTGTTTGAGAGCCACTTTGGAAAATCATCCCAAGTATTTGTGCTGGCCATCGCAGGATCTTCGGTCAACATCCACTCAAAAGTATCTCTGTGGGCTTTAGGAATGGCCTCATACCGTTCAGGCATATCAGCGAAAAACAATCGAGCGAGCATCATCTCGCAGAAACGTTCTTCGATATCCATGTCCACCGCAGAATGAAATGTGTGTGAAAACTCTGTCATCCGGAATTCCTCCAAAGCTTGGTGGCTCTGGTCGTGAAGAGAACCGAGCAGCTCCTTCTTCTGACGACTCATAGGTTTTGAACCTGTGCTCTCAACTGGCTCCATAACGCATCTGCTTTATGTTAACGTCACCATATGTTGGCTGGAATTCACATTGAGCAAGGAAAACGAGTACTGTCGGCATCATGACGCCTATGCCGAGGCACCATAGTATTCTCAGGATTCTGCGTGGGGTCCAAGACATACCGAAGAGATATTAGTAGAGCGGTGTCAATTTGCTTTTGAATAGAATTCAGTTCAGCGACAAGTGTGTCGATCTCTCCCTGCTCGAATATGATGCGGAACGACGTTTGCAACGCGTCCCACTTTCCGCCATTTGGTGTCCGCTTCAATGAATCAAGTTTTGATTGGAGTGCCGCCGCAACTTTACGACTTTGACGAGCAAGGTCAGCAAGTTGCTTGTCAGCAGCTTTTTTCGCCTTCTGCACTTTTTCGTCGACAACCTTTTCCGCCTTTTGCTCTCTGTCGTCAACATCTTCTTTCTCGAATTTGGCTCGCAACCAATTAGTTTTCTTGTTTATGAGGTAATTATTCCCAAGCTCGTCCAGTAATGTTGCAGAAAGCTCCGACAAATTTCCTGTCGCATTTGATAAGAAAGAATGCGCATTCGAAGCGCCTTCGGCGGACTTGTATATCTCCCTCGAATTGGTGACGACCTTTATTGAGAAGTCGACGAGTTGAACAACGCTCGAAGCGAGTGAAAGTGCACTTAGAGGCTCCATGGTGGTCAAGAGAGTGCGAAGAGGATTGGGTTCGAAGGGCCTCTTGATATGGGCCAGGCTACAGCCGAGTCTCCCCCCACGGGGTTCGCGGTGCAGACGAGTTTCAGTAGTCGACACAGCCTGCAGCAATATATTTCACCGGTACCTGCTGGATCTTCATTGGTCGGCGCGGCCTGTAGATTCGCAAGGCTGTGCATGCAGGGGCTGGCAGCTCAGCTTGTACAACTCGCCATCAGTCAATGCGTATCGCGAGCGTGGTGTAATCGTATAACCAGTATTTCGAATGCCCTAGGTCAGATCCAGGACAGTAAACAGCTGTGCGTCCGGTGCATACGAGTCGGTGCAGCAATGCGCTATATGTTCACTGCTCAAGCCGCATTACCTTGGCCCCAAACTTTGATGACCAAAGGGGTCGCCATCTCGAACTGGACGCATCTTCACCTTTTGATGTACAAGGAGGGCAAGGGTGCATATGAGCAAGGCGGAGCGAAAACACTTACTTGTTTGACATCATACCTGAACACATTACGTGCGCCTAAGGGTACCGTACTACATCAGGTTCCTGTTTCGAAGTGTCACATCGTGGCTTCATAGAACGTCGCTGCGCCTTCCGTTGAAAGCGTCCAATTCGAACCCAGAGCTAAAATAGACGTGTAGCGAAGGGCTGTGGTCGTCACACTTCGCGAACGAATACAAGTTGCGATGACGGGTGCCTTCGTACCCGCTCTAGCTTACTAAGACGTAGTTACCACGCTCATGGGATCGTGACAGGGTAGCAACAACCGCAGTTCACAAAGCTTTTATTGTATCCTCGTGAAACTTTACTCGCATGTTCAAGTCTCTGGAAACATGTTGTCCCAACATCAACCGACATCAATGTCGTCACTGCAGACACAGTGGGCAATCGAAAATCATTCTTGAGTGGAATCATGCTTCTTTGCGTTTTACATTTCAGGTATCTTAGCTTTCATCATTCCTCGCACCAAAACGTACCGTCGGAGATGCTCCTCGACAACCAGCGACACAATTATTTTACATAGCCCAGACGCCGTAACCCTAGGAGCTAGAAGGTGGGAGATAATACAAAAGGGGAAGCGTCATCAACAAATTACATATTACGCGTGAGTAAGCGTGCGCTTACTCGACGAACTTCTTAACGTTCTCCAACCACTGGATGTACTCCTTCTGCTCCTTGTGGTCTATGTAGTCGGGGATGAACAGGGCCATCCGGGTGTTGATGCCGCGCTCCTCGAGGTACTTCTCGAGCAGAACCTGGAGGTCCTCGTCGAGGTTGTTGAAGGGGGGGCCGGTGTACAGCGTCCGCCTCGCCCAGTCCTTCTCGGCGGTCGCGGGGTCGGCGAGATCGGCGGTAGGGAAGTACCACAGGTCCTCGATCAAAAAGTCACCATCCTGGGCGGTGGCATCAATGGCAAGAGCACCCTTGCCGGGTCGCTCGATGCGGATGTTGGCGTGGGCGGGGAAGCCTTGCTGGCCCGCATCCTCGTCGAACTCGTCGTCGAGCTCTTCACGGTCGGCGGGGGCAATGCGGTCTTCGGGTGCGACGCGGACATTTCCGTCGCGGGTGTTGCCCTGGTTGATGGCGCCCTTGGTGCTGGCACCGCCGGACTGACCGTCGATGATGTCGTCGACCTCGCCATCGTACATGGCGGAGTCGTTGAGGTCCTCGTTGGGCACGTTGTTGTTCAGGTCGGCAGTGGAAAAGGTAATGCGGATCTTCTCGTCGCCGAAGGTGCGGGTGAGGGTGACCTCCTGGTGACCGGGCTTGTCCTCGAGCTGTCGAAGTCAGTTTTGACCTTCATCCGTATGCAACTTGCGGGTCACGTACCTCATAGGGGCTGTTCTCGAGGTACTCCTTGATGTTGGTGGAGAGATCCTCGTCCTCCTTCAGGTCCTCCTCCATGGTGATCTCGTTTTGCAGCTTTGCGACAAGCTCCTCCTTGACTGGAACATATTAGTCAAATCGTAACCCCAAGTCATGGCATGTCGTACCATCCGATTCCTGTCTCCGGATCGCTGAGAGGTGGAATGAGGCTGTGAGGCGCGGTGCCGATTGTGCCCATGCTGCAACTGGTCGGAAAAGGGACGGTTGCGGACGGATCGCTTTCGAAGAGAGGCGAGCAACGGACCGCGGGGCTGCGCGGGCGATGTTCCTGAGACCGAGCATTGTGATGGAGAATAGGGTATATGGAGAATTACGGAAAGAGGCAGAAAAGTAGGATCAGAAGAGGATGGTTGCGGAGCTTGTGATGATGTTTCCCAAGCGCAACTTTTAGACGCACAGACCTTCTTGGCGAGAGCTATGATGCGACTCACTTCTTCCGCTATCGGCTCGAACAGTGTGCAATTGAACCGCATAGTGAATCTTTTCTTGAAGAGTCTTGTCGCGTGTTTCTTGTGCCTTCCTTTCGTTGTCGCCGACTTCCGAACGAATCAGTCGAGCTTGCTCCGATTGCAGCTGTGACCGCGACGCGCCTTCCACCACGCACGCGATACACATTGAGCAATACGTTCGGTCGGTACAGGCTCTTGAAATTTTGCAGAGGCAATTTCGAGCATACAAAGCGCCTCCATCATGGCCACCGCGCCATCAGAGAAGAAGAAGGTAGCGTTTCGACAAAGACGTCATACAGGATTAAACTGAGTTGTGGTAGCCGAGCGCTCTTCGATCAATTATTGCAGGCGCAACGGCAGGTGCCGTAGAGATTTGTACAAAGGCCCCAAAACTGCACTCAAGTCATACTTGCTGACCGTTACAGCGATAACCTATCCTGCCGAATGTATGCGATCAAACGATGCTCTCACACGAACGAAATGAACATAGCCTGACCAACGTATACAGTCGCCAAGACCCGATCGCAACTTAACCGACGGTTACCAGACGGAAAGAAGCTACCATGGCCTCCGTTTGGCAAGCAGTGGTATGCAGGGTGCACGACACTGATTATTGGCAACTCACTGAAGGCTGGAATACGTATGTGGAATCGACGTGGACAACCGCGACCTCTGTCTGACAGTCGCAGGCTTCGTCGCTTTTGACATGTACAAATCACTACTCGCAGACGCCGAAGGCCAGGTTTCAGGTCCTGCGACCGTAATTGCGGGATTCGGCGCTGGAGCCACGGAGTCATTATTCGCTGTGACACCCTTCGAGAGCATCAAGACTCAGCTCATTGACGACCGTAAATCAGCGAATCCC
Organism: Karstenula rhodostoma CBS 690.94; assembly: GCA_010093485.1. Lineage (NCBI taxonomy): Eukaryota > Fungi > Ascomycota > Dothideomycetes > Pleosporales > Didymosphaeriaceae > Karstenula > Karstenula rhodostoma. Next base: position 210,065 of record MU001501.1, read on the forward strand.
CGCATGCGCGGCTTCCTCCACGGTACGAGATTAATAGCACAAGAGCAGGGCATTCGAGGTTTCTTCAAAGGCTTCGTCCCTACAACAGCACGGCAAGCTGCCAACTCGGCTGTTCGCTTCTCCAGTTACACGACACTTAAACAGATGGCACAGGCGTATGTCGCGCCCGGCGAGAAGCTAGGAGCTGCAAGCACCTTTGGCCTGGGAGGCTTAGCCGGCATCATTACCGTGTATACCACAATGCCTATAGACACGGTCAAGACACGGTTCGTATTCCTGTTCCAAGCTTCATTAGTTGATACTAATACCTCGGATGACAGTATGCAATCAATTGAAGCCCGGAGCACGTACAGGAACAGCTTCCACTGCGCAGCACAGATCTTCAAGCACGAAGGTGTGCTAACCTTTTGGTCTGGAGCTGTGCCGCGTCTAGGCCGACTTATTTTGAGTGGAGGCATTGTGTTCACCATGTGAGTGACTTAACGGCCCGGCAATTGTCGAAAGCTAATCGCGACCTAGGTATGAAAAAGCCATGGAACTCATGGACAGGTTCGATCCGCACGGGCGTTACATATGATAGGCGTCCCACGCCGATGAGAGTCGCTTTCTCAAACCAGCAGTTCGCCTGAGATTCCCATATCGGTATACCCTGTATTGTACACCAAACAAAAGTCTCCAGCGACCCCTATGGACACTTTACATTCGAGAGGGCCAAAGCTCGAAACACAATTACCTGTATCTGTATATTCGGGACACATGCCTGCCGGGGACATGAATGCTTATGTCGACAAATGTGATAACCTTCAACTTCGTAAACATTAGAACAGTCTAAACGAAGGAGCCACACACGTGCAATTGTCCTCCCAAGCTGCAGAATTATCAGGCCAAGAGCTAAAAGATGCCATTGTGCAAATGTGTAGGTAAGATTAAGGTTGTAGTTTAAGTTCTTACGTAGGGCTACATATCCCATCATAAACCAACTTGCGAATGCTTCTCACCGGTGCTCTTCGCAGAAACTGGACCGCTATGGTACGTTGGGGCTAAACGCTGGGTGCATTAGAGCAGTACTCTACGCGGAATCTATTTTTCCGTCGGCAGAACAAATCCTTCAGCGATGAGTGTAGCCTGTTTCATGCGGGTCCGAATTAAACGCGTCACTAGGTGTGCTCTTTCAGGCAGCATCTACTCAGAGCAAGCGTAGTGCACCACGTGGTAGCTCCGCCCCCAAGCTACGCTTTGAGGTTGGAATCCAGTGTAGCCTAGTTTTACTCACAGATCTCCCGCGATGCGGCAGGCAGATAGTCTTAAAGAAACATACTCTAGGCGTGATGGAGGTACCTGACGTAGGGAAGATTTTTATCGCTAAATTTTACCACATCTACCGAGGGCAACAGGTGGTGCAATAATTATTAAGCGCTGTAATAATAACTTATACCTTACTAATACAATTCTAGTAATTCTACTAGAGGAGAATAGGTCTCGCAGGAAAGAATTAGGGTGGCAAAGTATTAGTCATTATTACAGCGCTCAATAATTATTGCACCACCTGTTGAGGGGTCTGGCTATTTCCGGTACCACCCTTGTCGAAGGAGCCGTTACACCATGCATCGGTATGCGTCGATATGCGTACTTGTGTAGTCAAACCACAGTGAGCTGGAGAGGTGTGTGAGTGAGCGCCTATGAACCGACTACTACAACTGTACGCAGAGTGTAGAGATCCGAGCGGCTGACAAAGACCCAGCCGTTTTACGAACCTCGTGCAACTCATAACAGCTACTATTGTGCCTTCCATGAGTGCACCCCGGCCTGCACTTCACAGCGATAGCGGGCCCTTGCTTCCGTCTGTAGGCTGGGCGCTATCACGCTACGCGAGTAGTTCCCAAGGGCCGCTGAAAGGGTGAAAGGATTGCACATGGCACTGCAGACCATCCGGTAATCTCCCAGACGCGGACACATCCTGCAAAAAGATGGCGTTGCAAAACCCTGGCGTAGGCCCGGCATCGTAGTCGAAAGAAATTTCGCGGCGTCGATAATCCTAGATACGTTTTGGGGGCCGCCTATACCCACCTACCTAACGCTTCATCCAGATATCAGTTACCCTACCCAAGTTTACTGGGCGAAACGCTCCCATATATACTGTCTAAGCCACCGGACCCCCCCGATTTCGCGACCTTGGGACTTTATTGCTCTCGCACGTACCTATCTTGGTACGTCCGTAAGCCCAAACACCCCGCACGCTTCGCACGCAAGCAACCCGCGATACGGGGCCATTTCTATGTCAGACTCAAACCCTACCGGCTCGCTTCTCCAAGGGGTCTCCAGCGGTGCATCACCACCCGCAGCCCACGAGAGGAAACCCAAGGAGCATACCCGCATCCGGCGCCGCAACCGACTAATCACCTCATGTCTGGAATGTCGCCGTCGCAAATTAAAGTGCGACAGGCAGCAGCCATGTACGAATTGCACCCGGTTTTCGCGACCATGCGTCTTCGTTGCACCGTCATTGGACCCGGAGGCGCAGGCCAAGCTTGCGGAGGTCAAGGAGAAGATGGGTATGTTAGAGAAGACGCTTGAAGACGATGTCGCGCGTCGGAGCACTCCAAAGCCACTATTCGAGGCCCCTAGACTGCCAGGTCAGGACCCAGACCACAGCGATGAAGATGAGGAGGAAGACGTGAAAGACTTGGATTTCATTGACATTGTTACCGAGCATGCCACATACTACGAGGACGAACGCAACGATGACGTTGTTGACCTGGGCATCGCCATGGGGAAGATGCGAATCACGGAAAGAGTGGGCGGTCTCGTCCGTCCTAGGTTATACGAAGAACTTAACGAAGCTCTCAAGCTTGTTCCCGACGTAGATCCGTCGTTGAACCCCTATGCCAGCCAATCGCCCAGTTCCTGGATGTCACCATCTGCCGACTTTCTAGCCCCGTCGTCTGGTTTCTACTTTGCCCCGGGTGTCGAGAAGACCACCATGGTGACCTACCTCCCAAACAAAGTCCTCGTCGACAAGCTGCTCGCGCACTACTGGGAAGCCGTGCATCCCATTGTCCGGACGCTCCACCGTCCATCGTTCGAACGCAAATACGATGCCTTTTGGCGGAACATTGCTTCAGGCATCGAACCACCAAGATCTTTCCAGGCGGTAGTTTTCGGTAATCTCCTGCAGTCCGCGGTTTCCATGTCTGCAGAGAGGTCCTTGACTGACTTCGGAGCGGAGAAGCAAGGCTTGGTCGACAACTTCAGGCTAGGCTCAGAATCAGCGCTGTCGAGGGCGAACTTCTTGCGTACTACCAAGCTTGAAACTTTGCAGGCTACCGTTATGTATTTGGTGAGTAACGACCAGAATCCTCGGCTCTTAGCTCCACTGCGCCCAAAGCTCATTGAGGGTCGAGAGCTGTATCTCTAAGCTTGTCTGACCTGGCCTTGCAGTTAGCACTCTGTCGAGCAGAGGTCTCGCGCGCCCATTCTGCCCTGATGGGAGCCGTCATCCGTCTTGCAGAATGCATGGGTCTTCATCGTGATCCATCAACCTATTCCACAAACCCCATCGAGGTTCAAGTTCGCCGTCTGATCTGGCACCAGATCTGCTTCCTCGACCTACGCACCTGTGAAGCAACTGGACCCCGCCCGCAAATTAGGCGCGACGAATACGACACACGGTTCCCGCTCAATGTTGAAGACGAGGATCTCGAGCGTGCTGCCCAGCGCGGGGACTATGTTACACAAGACAGCAAATCCTTTACCCCGATGACCATAACCCGCATGCGAGCAGAATGCTTCGAATTGTACCGCATGATCTGGACGGAGCGGCCGAAGCTGCAAAGGAAAACCGAACCGGGCGAGAAGAAGACCACGCTGACAGGTCTTTTGGGACGGATACAGGCGTTCAGGGCAGCCATGGAGAAGGCGTACCTTCCGATGATGAGCAGAGACAATCCGCTACATGCGGTCGCAATGGAGATGTATGGCATTCTCAGCTCGCGGCTATACCTCGCGACACTGCACCCTTTCGCATCGAGCGACAAGCGCAAGATGCCAGAGCGACTGCGGCAGATCATGATCTCCTCGTGCATCATGATCGTTGAACACAGCATGAACATCGAAGAGCAGCCCACCTTGTCTCAGTGGTCATGGTACGTCGGCGCTCTGCATCAGTACCATTCAGCCATGCTTCTTCTCTCAGAGATGTACGTCACGCGGGCCGATCCAACGCTATCGGCGCGGATATGGCGTTGCATCGACTACGCTTTCGAGTTGCCATCAAGTCTAGGCGAGAACGAGAAGATCCGCTTCCTGCTGAGCGAACTGGTAGAGAGAACAGGCTCATACGCATCGCTGCGAGGAGTTCGTGCGCCTAGCGACATGCCTCACGCAGGCCTGCGCCTCGAGGACGGCACCTCGCCTTGGCCCGAGGGCATACGGCACCCGTATCTCCCACAGGTCTTCCAAAACGATCGCCACGACGGGTCCAACCCCCAACCAGATCGGCCCTACGCGTCCTCTAAAAGCAGCGGCTATGATGCCAGCAACAATGACCGTCCCTACACCACACCCTCCTATCTCCCCTCGCGCCCTCTTGATCCCCCGCGAGCTCCGTACACCACCCCCGGCGGCCTCACCGGCAAGGGCCCCCTCGGCGCGATCCCTCAGGTTAACTGGCGCGCCGTGGGCATGAGCACGCAGGACCTTTCGCAGCTCCCGCCCGTGACCAGCGCCGAACCCTACAGTTTCGGCGGCTTTGCGCCATCCTCGAACCACGCGCCGTCACCCATGCCGCCGATATACAAGACGTCCAGCAAGGAAATGCATGGGGCGGGGGCGGGGTCGGGTACGAGTCCGACTGATGCGCTGGTTAATGATATTGATTGGGTGAGTGCAAAGGTCACGTGCTGTTTCCATGCCCATATCGAACTTCGCCGTATCCCATGCGGGGCCGTTGATTGTTCAAAAGTGTAGTATAAAGCTGACGAGATGCAGAATGAATGGGACAAGCTATTTGGAAGCGCGCAGGTGGGACCGGGAAATGTGGTCATTCCGCCGTTTACGTTTCCGTCGTTTGAGCCGCATGAGTTTCAGTGGTCAGGGGAGCAAGGGCAGCAAGGGCAGCAAGGGCAGGGGGGGTCGGGGGGGTCGGGGCTGCAGTGAGATGGGGCACTTGTGAATTTATCTTCGGAGCACTGGAGACATACTGCGGATGTGTATATGTGTATATTAGGGTCTCTTGATCATGGGTTGGGTTGAGAAGGAGTAAGTGGATAATTTGACGACGAATCGGCTCACGCGGTGTCAGGACCGCCATTCTCAAGTAAAGAGACGAGACGATTAGATTTGCCAAGGTCAACGAGACGTCCACCGCGTACCTGAAGTATATTGCTTTTGGCGCAGTCGCGTGCGCGCTGGGGATTCCCAGCCCTACGACCGGCTAGCGGCAGACAAGCTTCCTGGGCCGGCGCTAAGATACTATGAGGTGAGTAAGGGACAGGCTTCCCGTGTCGTCAAGCAGAGCAAGCCATGGCGGGGTAATTGAGTGCTACAAATAACAATTCAAGCACATCATCTAGGTCTGTTCACTTCCTGCCACACTGATATATTGACTCAACATCCTCGCCTCTCGATCCAATTTGCAGTTGTCGTGATCTGTCAGCCCATCTAACCCAGGCCACCGCAACGTCACCTCTCGCCAAACCACCCTGCGCACCCCCGTCAACACCACACCTTCAACAGGCCAACCAGCGCCCTCTGCATACTCAACCCTCCACCACGGCGCCCCCACCGCTCCGACGAAACTCCTCCTTCGCAATCAGCCCTGCAAAACTCGCGCCGCCCATGCCGAGCAGCACCGCCGACAAGGACAACCCCCCGCCCTCCTCCTACTTCACCTACCCCGTCGCCTACGCCGTCAGCGGCCTCCTCCGCCGCCTCAACTCGGAGCCCGCGCACCCGCCCACGCACTCGCCGAACACGCGCTCGCAGACGTCGCCGGGTGCAGCAAGAGAAGAGAAAGACACAAACATGCACAGCGTGTTCCAGCCTCCCCAGCGGACAGCGTCCCCTTTCCAACCGCCGCCCCTCACGCCCCTCACACTCAACGGGTACAAGACCTCCACGCGCGAAGCAGGCAAGCTCCTGTCGCGCGGGCTGGCAGAGGAAATCCGCCTCCTCGTGCCCCCGCGGCTCCAGCTCGTCGACACCTGGTCCGTCGTGTACAGCCTGGAGCAAAACGGCGTAAGCCTCGCCACGCTCTACGCGTGCGCGGAGGAATACCGGGGGCGTCGCGGGGGCTTCGTGCTGGTGGTGCGGGACGCGAGCGGCGGCGCCTTTGGCGCGTACCTCTCTGACGCGCCGCGGCCGCAAGCCCACTTCTTCGGCAACGGCGAGTGCTTCCTGTGGCGCGCTTCCGTGCTGCCTTCGCTGCCGGACCTGGCCAATCTACCGCCGCCGCCGAGCGCGGATACCACGCATGCGGTGCGCATGACGACGCTTGCGAGTCCGACGAAGATGAAGGCGGGGGGTGGTGGCGCGTTGAGTCCGCCCGCGAGCGAGAGCGCGAGCCGTAGTGGGACGAGCACGCCTGAGCGGATACGCTTCAAGGCGTTTCCGTATAGTGGGGTGAATGATTATATGATTTTCTGCGAGCAGAGTTATCTGAGCGTCGGTGGGGGGTAAGTTATACACCCTTCCAATTCCAGTATGAGGGAAATAAGGACGAAGCTAACGAAATTGCAGGGATGGTCACTACGGCCTCTGGCTCGACGACAACCTCGAGCACGGCGTCTCCAGCACGTGTCCCACGTTCGGCAACGAGCCGCTCAGCGATGAGGGGAAGAAGTTTGAGGTGCTGGGCGTGGAGCTGTGGTATATCGGCGCGTGATGGACTCCCTTTTTGTACGGAATGACGACATATAAAAGCATCATCTAACGTAGCGGACATGGGCATGGCGTTCAAGCGGCGCTCTGGGAAATGGGGTGGGCTATGCTAGGAAGCTGCATAAGGCGAAACAGATGGTTCTCTGGTTCTGCAATGGCATGGGTGGTTGGCTTGTGATATCCCCGAAATACTACACTTCGTTTCTCTCGGACTGAGTACGCCTGCATTGAGGATGAGACGGTTTACACCCTTCTCTCCTTCCTCGCCGTGTCACCATTCCTCCGATCCGTCGACCCTTATCAAGCCATCGCGCCGCTCACAACGTAAACCTATTTCTCTACCTAATTGTGTCGGGAAGACCAGCTCTACAAGCACGTAGTTTAGGAAACTCTCGCATTACACTTTAGGCTGACTGACTCAATACCCAAATTGCGGAGAGAGTGCGATTGGTACACGTGTATCACAAGGCTGAAGGTTACATGCGCCACCATAACTGAGTTACGATGTGAGCATCGGTTACTGGCTGCTGTCTCAACGCTACTCTTGTAAGAGTTAGAACCCTGGAGCACCGGTGAACAACGACCAAACTTTCTTTAGAGATATAACAAGATTCGTCCCAACTCATGAGGTGAGGTGTCGCTATCTTGATGTCTCACTAAAGGATACCCCGCCCGCCCTGCTATCCCTACTGGCGGTCGAAACTCGTGAGCTGGCGTATCTCCTCTTCCATCATGTCATCACTCATTCCCGCCCGGGGTTCAGTCTTTTCCGCCGCGAACGAGAATTATGCCGCGCTAGCAAACGTCAAGTTTGATTTCTCTCTCATCAAAATGGAAGCGCCAGTCGAGTTCAACGGAATCGTATCTGCGCTTTCCACGAAACGAAGAGCCGAGGCTGAAGACGGCCCCTCCCACAAGACTGCACGAAGATTAGGAGCCTTGTTCGAGGAAATCGTACCGTCAACGCCAAAACTCATATCGGCTTACGGCTCCCGAATGTCGGAGATCATGAACACCCCTGATGTGAACGACATCGGCACAAGCCAACACGGGCCATTCGAGCCGTACGTGGGAGCGGATGGGACCTCGCTTTGGGCTGCAGCGACATCCGGGATCCCTGCCCTGGGAGTGTATCTGCTTAGTTGCTTGTTAGCTCGTGCATGGGATGCAACGGAAGCTACGGCCATCTGGATGGAGCTTGTTGCGGCAAGGCGGAAGGAAATAGAACACCAACTCGAGACCAACCAGAATGTGCCCCCGTCTTCTGTCGTCGGTGCGTGCCAGGACATCACGAGGAAGGATCTTGCAATGTGGGATAGCAGTGCGAGATCGTGGCTTCGTAGAGCCGACAAAGCGAAAGAATGGTCTCAGTGTCAGTTATCGCTGGTTGTGAAGAACATCAACACTCCGATTGCTGGGGGGCTTTCAACTTACTCGAAAGTCATGAGTGTGTGGAAGCGGTCGATGTTGGCTGTGGAACAACTCCTCTCCGGCAAACCGCAGGATATCATGGATGGAGCCGTCTTCCTAGCCTTTTCCGCATGGCACATCTATCCAGATTTGATCGTGCTTGGGGCAGAGCCAAAGCACGTCAGGTTCAAGGATAAACTCGTGCCTCCGTCAGGTGTCGGTACCGTCGGTGTGGAATCCAGGAGTTCGAGAACGGAAGGGGTCCAGTGGTCATTGGCCTTGTCTCACCTGCAGTACTACGGCGATCCTGTTATTGTCCGGAGCGACCACGAGTACTCGAGGCTGACCTTCTCGCAGCTCCAAATAGTAGCTCTTGGGGGATTGCTCGGCGCGTGGGGGATCAGTGCCCGGGACTTTTTACTCGTCGCAAACTGGTTCACACTACTATGGTCTCGAATGGGGTTTTCTCATGACGATGCTGAGATGAGTGGTTCTTCGGAGTTCGGTTGGCTCTACCAATTTGTTTCAGGCGCGAAGCAAATACTGGCTACGGACGACCCGGACCACGAACGAGACATGATTTTACTCAAACATGGAAGCAGGAGAGCAAAGGGATTTTTGGGTGACCAGAATTGCAACCCGTCACCCTTTTTCGGACTTCTTAATGCGCTTACAATGTGCGCGCTTCAAGAAAAGCTCGATGTTGATTCCGGAATTACTTACTTGCGGGTGTTGGCGGGAAAGCTTGGCTTGAGGGGGTGCGATGCTGTTATTTGCTATGCTCACGCCTTTGCTTCTGGACGCACACGCTGCTTTGAGATTGCAGCCATCCACAGAAACGGCTCACAGACGCACCGAAGGTGGATTTGTCCGTTCATCGAAGACAAGTCCAGATTATCGCCGCGCACAGACAACGACGAGCTCCGCAGTGAAGAAGACTATCAACAAGATAGGGTTGAATATATTGTAAGCCAAGGTGAAGAATGTGAAATCCATCCAACGGGGCTCAAGGTGCTCGAGGCTTGGATGCAACACTTCAGTTGGTTAGATCCGCCATCAATCTTTCTGGAAGGCATTGGAGAGGATTCAAATGAAGCAGTTCACCAGTCGAAGAAAGCCAAAGTGGAAATGCCCTTCAACGCTATCGTTGGTAACTGGCAACTTGGTTTATTCCTATGTAGCGAAGCACGTCGTAATAAGCACGATCTGCTACAATCCTACATACAAAGGGCAACTTTCGAAACTGCCAAAACGGAGAAAGTCTCAACATCAATACAAAACTTTACCGAAACCAAGCTGGTTCCCGGACGATTGAGAGACTACGTCGGTTCCCTGATGAGCTTCTCCAAAGATTGGCGTATAGACTATGCTTTTGAGGCACCTGGGATCTCTCTTATGTCAACGGCTCACACATTCCATATCGACTTTGGCAAGTCTGCCTACGCCCTGTATTCAGCATCCAGGATCTACGCCGACCTTACCAAAGCCACCATCTCACTCAAGCTAGTAGCGCGTCCGCTGTGCATTTCGTCATGGTTCAAAAGTGTGTTTGAGAGGTGGAATCCAGGCCGCAGCAGTACCCGTGAGCGGCACCCCTGGTCCACGCAAGAGCCCCTCCTCGTCCCCCAGCAATCCCCCCGTCCCGATCGCCACGAATCATTCAGCTGCATCGCCCTCTTCGACTCCGGAATCGTCGACATCAACCCCGAAGAATTCGCCTTCTCCTTCGCCCTCTGTTCCGAAGACACCATTTACGTCCCCCGCGTCGTCCTCTCCGACCCCTTCGCCGACGTAAAAGAGCACGAGATCCAAAGCATAACAGGTAACATCCCCCGACCGGGCATCTCGATCCTCGTTTCGCCCATGGAACCCCGCATCCGCGAGTTAAGCGACAGCTACAACCTCGTAAACCACAACCCATACGACTTTAAACGCGAAAACAACTTCAAGGAGACGTCGCTCCACCTCTCCTTCACCGACTGGACGTTCCCCCTCGCCACCGACGACGCCCGCACAATCGACCACAACGTCCAGGTCGTCGAAGCCGTCATCTCGGTCCGCGACCGCGGAAAATGGGTCGGCGATATCAACGTCCTCGAAGTCGATTTCCAGGAATTACTCCGCCTCAAGACGATGCCGTGCACCATGGCCGATCATACGCGGAGTCGCAGTCAGAATCTCGACTACGACTACACCTCCATCGATAGCTGGGAGGAACTGCTCGATGGCCCTAACACGGTTGGCATCTTCAGGGCCCACGGGAATTGGGCGGCGAGGCTGGCGGCGGTGAGTTTGCTGTCGAGGAAGGTGGCTGGGGGGCAGAATTTCGGGGTTCTGGGGCCCGAGACGTTTTGTTTGAAGTGCTTGGAGGAGGAGTTTGAGAAGCCCGGTTGGAATATGTTGGAGTATGAGTCGACGCTGCCGTCGTTTTGTATTGATTGAATCAACTACCCACGGTACGCCCCGATCGTTCCTTCCGTGTGTTTTCCAGATCAAGCATCGGCGTGGACCCTACTTTGTGTTGTACGCCGCTTCTTCCTGGTAACAGTTCACTCACGCACGCACTTGGGTCCTTGCCGTACATGCGCTGTTCCTTTTACATTATGTTTTTTCTCTTCTGCCTCGCACTTGCGATGCTCGTTGCTTTTTGCGGCGCAGCCAGTCCATCGTGCTACGGTGACATCATTTGCATACGAGGTCTAGGCAGCAGCGCTGGCAATACGGCTAGGTGCAAGTTTCGCAACCAAACGGCCGAAACTCTCGATCCACCTTTTCCCAACAATCCTTCAACAATACATCAGTGTTGCTTTTAACAACAACGATAACGATAAAGATTGCGTCTGAACTTCATGGCGTCGGTTCATGATGTTGAGTCGGCGGATGCCTCTCCACCGCGCTCACCTGCAGAATCCTCAATATCTCTGCCTCCGCGTCATTCTTCGTTCTTTGATGACGGATGTGGTCTATGTCGTCTAAATTCGACAAAAACGTTAACGATACGGGAAATACTTTCTGCATCTACACGCCGCTGTGATTGGTGCGAGAAAATGACTATGGCTTTGTCTGTCTACATGGCCCAACAAGCCACACATGAGGATCCATCGGACCATGAAGAATTTTTCCGGCCCGAGGATAGAGTTCGTATGTGGAGATTCGGCAGTTTCAACTGGATCATGCCCTTTGTTTCAACTTCCATGTCCACTAGGCCGACAATTGAGATTTGTCTTGACAGGAAAACCGCGGATATTGCAGAGACCGACGTCAATACTCGAGATACTGGTGGAGGCTATCTTTATAAAGGTTCTATGTACGGGCTCTCTGTACCCTGGTCTACAGGATCCCAGTTGGTTTAAAGAAATGAGAAGAAATGTGCATACGTTAGTTCTATGTGGGCGGGTGCATATATATATGGCCCGCCAAGTACGCTACATACGCTAGTCCAAATAAGACTAGTGGGTGAAACTAGGGATCACGTGATCTGTTCAAGCCAACTATCCCCAGAGTCATTGCACTGGGCAAGAGCACAACTGGAGCAGTGCGAAGGATCCCACATCCAGTGTCGCCAAGCACAGTATTCTCTCCCCAAAAGAGTACTCGATCTTCGCATTGTCCCTGGTAATGGTAACGACATTCGCTTACGGGAATCCAAACCCCAGGAAAGGGGCCGATATGTCACTTTGAGCCACGGTTGGGGCAGACAGCATCCCCCCAAAACCACAAGGGCTAATATACATGCGCATATGGATAGACTCCGCTTGGAGGCCCTATCGGAAAAGTTCCAGCAAGTTATCGACTTTGTTCGCCGACTTTGTATAGAGCTCCTTTGGATCGACTCCCTTTGTATCGTTCAAGATGATGAGTTGGAAAAGCTGGAGCAGATACCCCGGATGAGCGAGATCTACAGCAATTCTGTCTTAACAATAGCGGCTTCGCACTCCAGTGACTCCCAAGGATCATTGTTCTTCACCAAATCGCCGTCATATATTGGAATTCCGCTTAGTTCCGCGTCTCATCCCAGCGAGCGTTTATGGATGGTCAGAAAAACATTTCCGCACAAAGATCTTCTTGGCTCATTATTAGAGTCACTCTCTCATATTCAAATTTCTGGGGTGTTTCCGCTCTTGTCACGGGCGTGGGTTTTACAAGAACGTATGCTCAGCCCACGAATGCTCCATTTCGGTGAAAATGAACTGCATTGGGAATGTGGCGCTAATTCATCATGCGAGTGCGGAAAAGAGCAACGTACATACTGCAAGCCATCTATCAACGGCCTCGGCGTACTCAACGTGAATTTCTACATGTTCCGTCACTTAATCAGTTATTATACCCATTTGAAGCTCTCCTTCGAAAGCGACATTCTGCGGGCACTAGAGGGAATCACCACTCAGTTAGAACTTGTCAACAGAGAAAAAAGTGTTGTAGGTCTATGGAAGAGCGATCTTGCGAGGTCTTTATGTTGGTGTGTCCTGGAACCGAGTCCACGGAGGAGACATGCGAAGGTTCCCACTTGGTCGTGGGCATCTGTTCCGTCCCCAATAGATTATAACTTCAACGACCTAGTAGGTGGGTTATACCCGACCGTGGTAGAGTGTCACAGGGTATTTCCATCGTCAATCGCACCTGCCTTAGAGTACAGCTTACGACTCCGTCGCCGCGTTGTGTCGGTGACGCCCAGACGAACCCCTGAAGGGGCGCTTAAGAGGAAGGGAAACGGTGAATATATAATACAACTTTCGACAGGCAGAGAGACGCCATTCCGAGCCGATATTTGTGATTTCGAGGGTGATGATTTGTACTTGGCCGAGATCGCCCCAATGGACGAGTATTGGTTCAATATTACGTTTCTCGTTCTCCAGCTTGCGGGCGAAAGGCAACACAGAGTCTTTGAAAGAGTCGGGCTGTCTCGTCTGGATCGGAAACCCTTTTTTGATATTGTCAATGACGAAACTTTGGATGAGGAAGAAATCTACATCATATAGCTGTAGCTCTTTCTTTTGATTTGCCTCTTGTAACTTTTTCTTATCATATTTATTTTTGAGCTGTCAGCTAGGGGGGCACCTTTTTGTGGTCATTTTTGTACTTCACACACTCGATAACTCTATATTTTTGTCATTATTGCCCTCTAGATGGTTGTAGCTTACAGCTCCTGGCACAAATTGCAAGGGGCAACCATTGGCTGTATACTCTGACGGATCCCATAGTAAATCATACTCGAACCTTAAACGCAAAACAAAATTCTCCCAGGAACACTCAAGGCTCAGGCGTCCCCCACCCACCACCAGCAGGAGACTGCACCTGCATCCGCTCTCCCGGCTGCAACGCCAACTCCGCCTTCCCACCCAGCGAAATCCTCACCAACTCCGTCCGCTCGGCATTCCACTTGAACGCAAAGTTCTTCCCCACGCTCCCCGCCTCGCCGCCTTCCATCCCATACGGCGCAAACACACGTCTATCGCTCAGAATGCTAAACCTCAGCGGTATCCTCGCCTCCACCTCGCGAATCGCCCCGTCTCCGCCATTGAATTGCCCCCGGCCACCCGTCCCATGCGCAATCGTGTGCTGCCTCACCAGCACCGGCGTGCGCTTCTCCACGATCTCCGCATCCGTGATCTTCGTATTCGTCGAGTGGACCTGTACGGCATGTTCACCGTGCCAGCCCGGACCAGCGCCTGATCCTCCCCCCACCGTCTCGCCGTAGTTGAACCCCGGCTCGATCTTCCCCGTCAAGGAATCTTTCCCGCCCATGCCCCACCCAAAGCTATTCGCGCAGCCGGCGAACGCAGCGCACTTCCCGTACGCGCGGAGGATGACGTCGATGACGCGCTGGGACGCAAGCGTGGAACCGCATATAGCGACTGAGGGCTCGGGATTCAACACGGAGCCTTTGGGCACTTTGATCGTGATGGGGGTGAGGCAGCCTTCGTTGAGCGGGATGTCGACCGCGATGAGGCACCGGATCGTATAGATGGCGGCTGACTGCGTGATGGAGATGGGGCAGTTGTAATTCCCCCACATCTGCGGACCCGTGCCATCGAAGTCGTACACCGCACTACCGTCTGCCGAGATGGTGATTTTAACCTGCAGCTTCGTCCCGTCGTCGAAGTAGTCCGTTGCGGTGAGCGGCTCGGGGTGCTCCCTCAGCGTCCGCTGGAGAAACGCGCGGACCGCGACCTGCGCATTGTCCTGTATCGCGTGCATGTACCTATGCACCACAGGCAGGGTGAACTGCGCGGTGAGGTTCTGCAGGAGCAGCAGGCCGCGCTGGTTGGCGGAGATCTGGGCCTTGATGTCGGAGATGTTGTCGTTTATTCTGCGCGTGGGACTGCAACCGGGGAAGTCGCCGGCTTTGGCGAAGGCGGCGCGGACGTCTGCCTCGAGAAATTCCCCTGCCGATACGATCTTCATGGACCGCACCAGGATGCCTTCTTCCCAGAGTTCTTTACTTGTCGGCATCATTGCGCTGATGCCTTTGCCTCCGATGTCGGTGTGGTGGCCTCGGCTCGCGAGGTAGAAGGTTATTTCTTTCCCCGAGCGGTCGAATACCGGTGTTACGACGGTGAGGTCCGGGAGATGTGTTCCGCCTACTTCCGGGTGGTTGGTTAGTACTGAGTCGCCGGGTTGGAGTCTCCCAAGCCATATCTCGTGTTGGCATTGTATCGCGTACTGCATGGAACCAAGGTGCAGTGGGATATGCGGAGCGTTCGCCACAAGCTTTCCGTTTGGAGAGAAGATCGCGCACGAGAAGTCGAGGCGTTCCTTGATAGACGTAGAGATAGCGGTGCGTTGGAGGGTATTTCCCATCTGCTCCGCGATAGACATGAAGCGGTGGGAGAAGACTGAAAGGCGGACGGGCTCGATTTCGTCGGTAGCTGCAAGAACCGGGTCAGAGGCTGAGTCGTTTTGTTGCCGTTTCTCGAGCGCGACGTGCGAGGGGAGGATGTACGCGGTGAAGGTGGACTCCACGAAGATGGTTTGGGTTTCGTCGACGAGGAGGGCGGGGCCGGAGACTGCGTCGCCGGTGGAGAGTTGGGAGAGAGTGTGCACTGCGGCCACCCTCCAGGCATGGTCAACATACACCTTTTGGGTCGTAGCAGGCTGCTGCAGCTTCGCGCTCTCCCTCGTGCTCGTGAGCGTCGCAATCAGGCCTTCGGAGCCAGGCGAACTTGCCGTCTTCGCCACACCTCGAACATGGACTGAATCGAAGATCGCCCGCCGTTCCAGTTTGAACGCGAACTCCCTTAGATGCGTCGCCCCGAACGCAGCCCCGTAGTCTTCATCCTCCGGCTTCTTTATTGACAAATTCGTATCCGTGCCTTCATACCGTATACTCAACGACTCCTCATACACAATACTCTCCCTATCTGCCCCTTGCGCCACAAGCTCCCTCTCCACCGTCTCCCTCACTCCCTCAATCTTCTCCCGAATCCCTGGCAACGCCTCCCTACTAAACACGCCCACAAATGGCTCAAAAGCCTGCGCCTGCAGCTCCGCCTGACTCAGCCCATACGCCGAAAGAATAGATGAATACTTGTGTATCAAAATCCTCTTGATCCCCAACTTCTCCGCGATGGCGCACGCATGCTGCCCGCCCGCGCCGCCAAAGCTAACAAGATTGTGCGCCTCGGGGATGTACCCGCGGGCTTCGGTGGCGTTGCGGATTGGGCGGCTCATGGCTTCGTTGGCGACGTCGAGGAAGCCGAGGGCGACTTCTTCGGGGGTGAGGCGCCGGCCTGTTTGGGAGGCTACTTCATCAGCTAGATGGGCGAACTTTTGGGATGCGGTGATGAGGTCGAGTGGCTCGTTGGCGTTGGGACCAAAGATGGAGGGAAAGGAGGTGAGGATGAGGCGGCCTAGGAAGAGGTTGGCGTCGGTCACGGTTAGGGGTCCGCCTTTGCGGTAGCAGGCTGGCCTAGTAGGGCGGTTAGTTGGTTCTAGTAAAGATAAAAGTTTCCTGGGCTATAGCGAAAGGAGGAACTTCGTAGTATGTGCGAGTTATGATGAGTCTCACCATGCTACGTTCATGCGCAAGAATAGGCGCATGAACGTAGCATGGGCGCCTCATCGTTATTCGCACTTTCGGGAAAATCCAAGCCTTCGTGTGCCTTCAGTAATAATTTCACCTACCCTGGATGAGCGCCCGCGCTTTCAGGTCCTACAGCGAGAAGTCCATTCCTTGCAAAGAGAATGGAACCTCCACCCGCTGCCACAGTGGCAATATTGAGCATCGGCGTCGTGACGTTGCGTCCTGCAATCGTGGTTTCGTTTAGATAGTCGTAATGGCCGTCATACCGTGAAACATCCGTGCTCGTTCCGCCCATGTCGAATCCTATGATTGGCGTCCCGTCAACAGCGTCGTAGCAGGACTTTGCAATTCCAACCACGCCGCCAGCTGGTCCACTCAAAAGCGCATCGTTTCCACCAAACCGACCGGCGTCCCGCAGCGACCCATCGGAACAAATGAAATCGACTCGTGTGGGAAGTACCTCGAACCCCGCTTGGAGATCTTTGACGTAGTTTTGTACGATAGGGCCAAGGTATGCCTCCGACAGCGCCGAATTAGTCCGTCGTAGAAGATTTATCAGCGGACTATTTTGAGACGACGAAACAACATAAGTGAACCCTAGCTCTTTTGCCAGGTTTGCAACCTGAATTTCGTGATCCGGGTAGATATACGAGTGCATGAAGGAAATCGCTAGCGACGTGAATCCCTGGCTCCGGAGATCCTCTAGGACCGTGCGAACTTCATCCAGATCGATAGGCTTCAGCACGCGTACGATTTCGCTACTTTTCGTTCTCACCAGTGCCGGGTCGATCAGTTCGCGGTCCTTATCCAAGGGCGAAGGGTTCAAGTCATAGTCTTCGACGGTGACTCTTTCATCTATTTCGACAGACACAGCATGCAGGGCCCTGGCCTTTTTGATGGCCAACTCGAACAACTTCGGCCTGGTTTGGTCACCAATGACACAGATATCTTTGAAGCCTTTCGTGGTGAGCAGGGCAAATCTCTCACCCTTGCCTTCAAGAAGCGCGTTAGTAGCAATGGTGCTTCCAATCCTGCAACTCCTGACTCTTGATGCGTTGAGCTTCTCGCTTCGGGGAATCTTGCACCCTTCAACCGCTTCCAAGGCTCTTCGAATGGCCTCAGTAGGCGCATCTCTGTAGTTTCGAGGGTCTACAGAGAGCAGTTTGAAGATGAAGTCGTCCTTGCCAGGCGTCTGCACGAGAACATCGCAGAAGGTGCCTCCTCGGTCTGGAGTTGTGTCAGTATGATCTACAATCTAGTCGCTGTATCGTGTATCATGGGGCAACTCAGGCAATGATCTGCTGTGCATCTTATTTGCCTACACCGCGTCAGAATACTTACCGATGGAAATATCGATATCCGGTGTCGCCATGATAGTTTGGATGCGGCAAGCGAGTGGCACCTCCAGCGTCCGGGAGCCGTACTGTGAAATGCATGGCTACATTGTATGGCGTGCGAATGAAATGGGTACCGCACGCGCGACTTATCCTTTCCATACGCTAGTGTAGCGTTGGAGGTGGAGAAGATCAAGGGGGGCGCTATTGACGAATTGGGCAAAATCGGTCGGAATTGCGCCATACCACGTGAAGACGAGCTCCTCCGACGGGGACATCCCATTCTTGGCTCGATACGGTGCATTTGATACCGCAAGATGAAGCCTACGATTCATAGGTTTCGCGTCACGAAGCGTCCATTACCTACATCGCCGTCATCGCCGTCAACCACCCGCTCAGCTGCTGTGCAATCATGCGACAGATGTCGTCAACAGAAGAAGAAGTGTACGAAAGAACGACCCACGTGCGCATTATGCATTGCCCACGGTTATGAATGCAGTTTTGAAATAGACCTAATTAGCAAATCTCCGCAACAAGATTCATCGACTCCAGAGATTCAAGCAGGGCTTCCAAAACCCAACACTCAAGAGCAACATCCCACCATCACGTCGGCCCTCACCCAATATCCTTTGAAATATGTGGACGCGTATTTCAGCCATGTACACCGAGCTTATCCATTCCTCGATAAACACCAGATCAAAGCTCGGGCGAAAGCCTTACCCCACTATGAGCTATGGACGGATGACATTGTCAATCTGGTAATGGCCATCGGAAGTACTACGCTCGTACGTGCGGGAAAGTTGGAGGCCGATGCTTCGTTTCATCTTGCAGTACCATACACGAACATCTTGAACAAGTACCTCTTGTATCCGACGATGGAGGGCCTCCAAGTCCTTACACTGCTGTCACTGTACTCTCTATTCGACACCTCGGGTCCATCAACCTGGACTATAGTCGGCATCTTGACTCGCCAAGCTGCAGCACTTGGTCTGTCCCGAATCAACCCGACTTCAGAAGACCTAGAGCCGCAAACTCGTGAGTTACGGAATCGTCTATTCTGGAGCATCTTCGTCCTTGATCGCATGGTAGCTGTCTCTGTCGGGCACGACGCAGGGCTTGTTGATCATAACATGGCGGTACCACAACCAGCTGTAACGGTACTCGAATTCGCTTCCCAAGACCGAACCAAGCATGCGTCGCTACTCCAGCTCAATCGGCACATCATACAGCTCCGCCAACTGGAACATCGTATCCTACTCTCGGTGCATCTCAGAAATCACGCCGAGCTCAGTAAGCTCACCCTACCGGACCGGAAAGCCATCTCGTCCGAGTTGCGCTCCGCTATAGACGACTGGTACAGTCATGCCTGTTTAGTGTCGATGCCCGAAGCCGACAACATTCCCATTCATAGCACCATTACATGGGTCAATGCGCGATACTACAATCTTCTCGTTCTGCTGTACTACCCATGCCACTTCAACAGCCAAGCAAGATACGCATCGACGAAAGATCTTTTAGCCCACGTCCGCAAGTTTATCAACTACAACCGTATCTTGCTCGATCAAAGACAACTCCCGCTCAATCACATAACGCTCGGTCGACTGATACCTGCATGCATGGTACTTCTACATTGCTTTGCAGTAGCGCATCCACGAACATATATCACTCAGGCAGAATTGACGAGCTGCATCGAGATACTTCACGCATTCCCTGCAGCATGGTCCTCTGCACACCAGACGTCCGGAATCATGAGCGAATTCATAGAGCTTGTAGCCAACCATGAGACATATGCCTCCCGCCAGATTCTACAATTCGATTATTCTGGCCACACGCCGCTGCAAAGCTCGATCAAGACGGGGATGCTCAGGCTTCGGGACGATTTATCGGGTGTTATACGAAAAGCTTTGAGTAACGCCAGCTGCTACCTAGACGTCGAGGCCTGGGAATATATGGAAGGCGCTGAGTCGTATGGTTCTGCGAGCCAAGCCACTGGGCCATCCCCCGACGCTACCACCGCTTTGATCAGTGACTGGGAGTTCGAATTGGGATATCTTTGAGAACGAGGCTCCAAGAGTGCAGTTTGCATTTTTTGCGCGTGTAATATTTTCAAAGCTCGCGCTAGGCTGCGTACGAAGGTTCATTCCAAACCCTATTAGCCCAGACCAAACTTCAAGGCAAAATGAGTCAATTTAAGTATCATTTCGTTTTTCTTGACTTCTCTCTCGGTTCGCCCGAGTGGTCTTGGACACAGGCTTCGCTGCAGTCATAAGCCCGAGTTAAGGCTTGGGATGTGTGCTCGTGGACTGGACAGCACGTCATCCGACTAGCTCCGATACCAACCGAACTCGGTGCATCGAAAGAGCAATTTGAACTAATGAGACTATTCTTTCGGGATTCCGTCTACCAAAGATTAAGCCGCTGAATTTGGTTGATGACATTGGAAGCCTCCTCACGCTATCGCGCTCTATCAAGTTTGAGTCTCTAGCATCCAGCGTGCGCTGTACCTAGAATCGAGAGCAACGCTACTTTACTATACCACCCAGTCTTGAATTAACCGTATGACTTCGTCGTTCTTCTCATGATGCACGCTGTGATTGGCATCTCTGAAAATCTCCAAACGCGAACCAGGTATGTGAGACGCTATGATTTCCGATTGTTTCGGTGGACATATCCAGTCTTGGTCACCAACAATGATCAAGGTCTTCGCCTTAATCTTTTTCAAATCTGCGCGATAGTCGAAGTACTTTTCTTGTTCTGAGTACAGGTCATCTATCGTCATTAGCTTGGCATGCTTTACTCTTATGCTTCACCTACTGTGTGACTCCGCAAAGTACACTGTCCTCAAGGTGCTCGACAGGGCTGCATCCGCATCGAATGTCTTGCTGTATAGAGGCGCTGCAGCATGCATGACTAGCCGAAACTCCTCGTCGCTTTCGAATCGCCCGAAGATCTTGTTCTTCAGCTGGTTGACAGAGAGACTAGGGGCCTTGTGGAGTCGCTTCTCGAGCACTTTGATCGCTTCCTCCTCGTCTTCGGTCTGTCAATATGTAGTCGTAACAATATTCTTGGAGATACTCACGATGATACGAAGGCGCAGTACCGCGAAGTATCAAATGAGAGATGTGATTCGGGTACGTGATGGCGTACTGCTGCGCTAAATAGCCACCAAAGCTACCACCGCACAGCACGAATTTATCGATATCGCCAGTGAAATGGCGCCGCATGCCTTCTATGTCCTCTACCAACTGGTGGAAAGTGCAAGGCTTCGTCCTAGAACTGCTTCCATGGCCCCGGTAGTCAAAAGACAAGATTCTGTACTTGTTTGCCAGGGGCAGATATGCTCTGTAGTCACCTTCATGGCTTCCTGCACCTTTCAATCAGCACTACGGTCGGAAGCACAACAGCTTCATACGTACCAAAGCCTCGACCACCATGGAGCGTGATGAATAGAGGCTTGCTTGCGTCGGTGCTGGAGATCACATACGCAAGTGTCGCTCCGTTAATCTGCACATACTCGACCATGATGCTGAATTCGATATTCGAGCGCGATACTGCACACTATTGACGGTGTCGTTCGCTCTAGCTGATGATGTTGCGGCATAGGCCTGGGGGCCGCGAAAGTTGCCTCGCAGCCAGTTCGGGTATAGCTCAAAGTCTAACTCACATTGGGTAATTACAGTCGGCCCCACCTGTCCTATTGGGCGCTCAAGCACTCCGACGAGACGCACCCAAACAAGTTACTTACCGGCTAAATTTCTTGCCACAGCGGGCAGAATTCGTCGCTCGCACCACGTTCCTTGGTGAAGAACGAAGATAGCGGATAACGATACTTCATTGATGAATTGCGTGACAGAGACCATACCTACTTACAATCAATAGACATGTATTTAGGTGTTCACCCTGTAAGTCGGTAAGATCTCACCTTCTCCACTTCTCATTGCTCGGTACAGTTTCCGACCATCAACAACGCTACCGCCTGCACGGTATCAGTATGATTATTTAGGTGCCCTCATAGCATCAGCCCATACAACATCACAGCCCCCAGTACTCGGTCGAAGGCTCTGGACGGTAGATCGTCGCTATGACCGTTCACGATCAACAACTTCCAAATGCCGGCGTCGCGCCCGGGTTCGCACCGGATGATTTAACGCCTGCCATCTACTCAAATCATGCATCGAATATATCGGATATCAAAGGGAAAGACGCGACCACAATTGATGTTGGCGCCCAGGATGGCAGCAGCTCTGCTGGTACTCAACGCCCTGGAACAGAACCCCACAGGTCAGGTTGGTTCCATTGGCACGAGCCCGGTACATCAGCAGCTGAAAAGAAGCTCATCTTCAAGCTCGACTGGTTCCTCTTAAGTTTCAGCTGCCTTTACTTCTTCGTAAAGCAGCTTGATCAGAACAACCTCTCCAATGCCTACGTATCTGGCATGAAAGAAGACCTCGATTTTGGCCCTGGCAACGAACTCAGCTGGATGAACACCTACTTCCTTATTGGAACCATCATTGGCGGCCCTTTCGCAAACCTCATCATCACTATTGTCAGACCACGAATATGGCTTCCCAGCTGTCTCATCATCTGGTCCCTCTTCGTACTCTTCATGTTCAAGACTACAACTGCAGGGCAATTCTACGCCCTGCGCTTTTGCATTGGACTTTTTGAGTCCGCAGCCTGGCCCGGCATTCAGTACGTTCTCGGTTGTTGGTACAGAAAGTCGGAACTTGCCCGCCGAAGTGCGCTTTTCGTTGTCTCTGGAGTTCTCGGTCAGATGTTCTCCGGGTTCCTCCAGGCTGCGCTATTCAGTGGCATGGAAGGCAAGGGCGGAATGCCTGCATGGCGTTGGCTCTTCATCTTCGACTTTCTCCTGGCGGTACCTGTCGCGCTTTATGGATTCTTCTTCTTCCCCGATACCCCGCATACAACACAAGCATTTTACCTCAACGAGTGGGAGCGAAACCGCGCTCGCGAGAGGATCGAGGAGGAAGGTCGAGCCCCGAAGGGCAAGCTTGACAGGACCATCATCAAGAGGATTGCCTGCTCCTGGCAGGTCTACGTTTTCTCTCTCGCTTACGCGCTCTGGACTTTGACCTGCGGCTCCTACATCATCCAATACTTTGGGATTTGGCTCAAGAGTCGGAAGATCTACTCTGTCCCTGAGATCAACAACATTCCGACCAGTGTGGGTGCGATCAACTTCGTCTTCATGATCGGCACTGGTTATGTCTCAGATAAGATTGGTCGTCGCGGCCCTGTATGCTTCGCCGTCGGCCTACTACTCACGTTCTGCTACGCTGTTCTCACCGCCTGGAATGTCCCCAACGACTTCAAGATGGCGGTGTTCATCCTGATCGGGTGTTATGGATGCTACACTCCCCTGCTAGCAGGTTGGGTTAACGCAACTTGCGGCCACGATCAGCAGCTGCGTGCGTTTGTTCTGGGTATCATGGTGAGCGTTGGACAGGCGGTCGTCATTCCTTTCCAGCAGTATCAACTCCCAAGTGGACAAGCTCCGCAGTTCAAGAAGACACACGGTTGGGGAAGCGCTCTGGCTTTTGTGATCGCGTTAACTCTTTGGACCGGCTTTGGAATCGATCTAGCAAGAAAGTGGTTCGAAGGAAGGCAATCGAAAGCGGACGTGCAGGAAATTGACACGAAGGCCGAAGCAGTCGAAGCGTAAGAATATCACGTTACCTATGCAGCTTTACATATGACCTCAGTATATCTAATCATTTGCTGAAGACGTACAATTTCGCTACCGGTCATCGGTTCCTAGTGCCGGAAACTACGCATCGCATCGACTGATACGTCACCCACCGGAGCAAACGAGCAGCTATGTGAAAGATACAAGGAACAGTGACACAACACCCTGTCACCCACATATCTAACTGACCATTAAGCCATCGCTCGTCGATTTCTCCGATTGCTCCTGTTCTGTTCTGACAGCATTACAAATACGTAATTCGTGCAAACAAGATCCATTTGCTGCGTTGGTCGCGACGTCTGCTCTCGTACTCAACAAGCTGAACTCACTCTCACCGTTCATCCCCAAATGGTCACCACTCCTCCAACATCAAGTATGCAAGATCACCCTTCACCTTTCACGTTCACTCCGGACGGTATGAGAGTATTAAAGAAAGCCGCTCGGCTGGTTTGCTCCGTCGCTGCTCCACCAACCTCTCCCAAAACGCCTCCCAGTAAGTCGCGCTCTCCCCCTCTGGCGCGCGACGTTCTCTGACAAGAACGTTTCTAGGCATTGCGTCTTCCTACGCGGCGCTTACGATCATCGAAACCGGCAAGCTTATAAACCAAAAGTCGGCCCAAGATGCCTCCCATACGCAGTCGCGCGGGCAAGAACCGAGCCGTCCAGAGGCGCTTCACGCCATAGTACGTGTAGCGATGTCTTTATTGATATCCTTTCTGACACGGTGAAGCTTTGGTAACAAGATTGCGGATATCTTCCTTGGCGACTCGAGCCGTCATTTCACTATCCATGCCGACTTGATCTGCAAGAGCTCCCCCTACTTCCGAAAGAAGCTCCAGGGCAACCGCAAGGAGATCGCAGGGAGCTGCTCCATTTGCTTCGACGACCTAGACACCGGCGATCAACAATTGACCTACTGCACTACGTGCGGTGGCAACTTTCACGAGGAGTGCACGACACAGTGGTTCAAGCAGTCTCGCGGCCGACTTTGCCCTCTGTGTCGTGGACTTTGGTCCAAGCGCTGCAAGAACCAGAGTGTCCGCCTCCTGAGTCTATGCCAGAACGACTTCGCGGTCTACCGAGATTGGCTGTATTCGGGACATGTCACATATGACCACGCAGTCCAACAAGACGACTTCAAGCCCATGGTCCGAGCTTACTTGTTCTCTATGTACGTTGGAGATGTCAAGTTCGGCACCGCAGTCCTTCAAGCGATGCTTGATTGGTATGAGGACAAAGGCTCGTATCCTGACCAGGATGCCGTTGCGCTTGCTTACGGCACGTATTACGACGAAGACGCTATCGACCGCTGCTACAAGGAGAATGCAGCAAACAACCTCCCGGGACTGCATCGCCTCCAGCGTTTCCTGGTCGATACATACATGGCGGTTGCTCACGCGACCTGGTTCGAGGACGAAGACTGGCATGCATATCCACATGAATTCCTGAGGGATTTGGTCGTCGCGATGTACTACAAGCATCCTGCGAAGAACAAGTGGAACATCGACACCTGGAAAGCTGAGTTGGAGGCTGAGGAGTGGTCTGTACAAGAGCAGAACTGAAACGCGAGCTCGGTGCGATGATTGCCAGCAGTGCAGTCGCAAAGCTACAGTAGAGACGCGCGCTCTTTAACCCTCGTCCTTGAAGTCTATCGAAAGTTACGCCGCGCTCATGTATGGCCTGTCGGAAAGATTGACCGCGGTCAAATCCGGTAAGCCTACAGAGTGCAAGATTGGTGATATACTTTGTCCATCTCTTGGGGTAGATGGGGATATTTGAAAAGTTACTCCGGCTACATCTTGCTCTATGAAGCCACACGGGCTACATTCCAAACACCGAAACACAGCACTGTCGGCAATGTCATTACCGCAGCATCTTCTACCACAGCATAGTTAGCATCAAGCTCTACAAAGGGCTCGGAAATTGCGTCTTGGACACACAAACGCAAGAGCTTTCCAACGACCTCTCAAATACTTTGAATGAATGCAATCAACTTCCTGAACCTAATAACGCACACGCCACAATGACTCACCAATCTTCATCGTTCTGAAAGGAGATTACTATCCCTTCTCCCAAAATCCACCAACACGTCTCACCCACCTTCCCCCGTCATCCCCTACTCCTCCATCGCACCTCCCAGCCCCACCGCGCACAAGTATCTCATCCCCTCCCCACACCCCATAAAGACAGCACTCCAGCGCCTCGGCACCCCGGCCCCGCCGCCGCGTTATCCGTAAGCTGATCCTAGAAAAATAACACTGCTACATGACGTATCGCGTGTGCGTGTGCGCGCAATTTCGTCCTCGAAACAAGACAAAACAAAGCAAAAGAGTATCCACGATCCAGAAACAAGCCTACTCACAGCGCGCCCCACCACACCACAGCAAGCAACCATCCCAACAATCTCAACAATCTCAACAATCCCATCTACTACAGCCTCACCATCTCGCGTCAGCAAAGACCAGAAGGGGAAGTACGCCAGATCCCGACCGGGCGCCTGAGCACGCGTGGGCATTGCGCCTTCGATCGCTGCTACCCTGTATCGCTGCTGCCCCGTGTTTGGGGCGCAGCAGATAGATACGGATGGTGTGGGACGCGCTGGTATCGGGGCGCGACTGCGGCGGTGAGATCCGGTGGAGCATATGCCTGTTTTAGATGGTAGTTCGTGCGTAGGGCTGGGGAGGGGGGTACCGGGGCCGTGGGGTTGGCTTTGGGTGGGGACGCGGAGGGGGGGTGGGTTTGGTGGCGGGGTGAAGTGGGATGTTGGGGATAGATGGGAGTGCGAGTCGGAGAGCGATGGACGGGGTTATATTGATGTGATACGAGATGAGCGCGTACGGTTGTTTGTTACCTCACATTGCGTTTTAGGAAGGGAAGAGTTGGGTAGCGGGAACGATGGTGGGCGGTAAGCGCCTTTGCATATCTTACCAATTGGTGTGGACTTGTTGCCAATGGGGTAAGAGGGGGGAAGTCTCGGTTCCTTCGTTATCCTTTGAGGTGAGTCCTTTGGGATGGTTCAACCGCCAGGGCCGACAATCGCACGCATGGTTGCTATAGTGATCTTGTAGTGGTAAAGACGCAGGACATTACTTATTGCCGTGCTAACCCCGGAATACATAAATCTGCTATATCCGTACGCTAACTAGCAGCGGACAAACCGACATGCTGCTGAAGCCTTGCGCTGATGTTACCCTCTGCTATTACACTGTAGTACTCGACGTACAGAAGCCTTGCAGTCGTGCAGCATTTGTCCGTCCAGGGCATGCATGGGTTCGCTGGGTTCTAACCGGTGTGGTTGAGCCGTGCAACGTGTTACGAGTTTAACAGAGCCACGCCGCACTCAAAAGGCGCAAGAAGTGATCCAGTCGTACAACAGAGGCGTAGGCTTACTTCGACACTGGAAGCAATACGGTTCGACAGCAAATACCATATAAGGCGTGTAGGGCGGCAGCGTTGTTTTGTTCCTGTGCCACATATGCGGCTTACTCGGGTCCCTGCGACTGATTGGACAGTTCCAGATGGAGGAAATTCCGTCCGTGTTCGTACGAAGCGAAGCGAAAGGAAGGGTATTTCCACATTTACAAACTCGCCGAAACGACTGACTGATGGGAACGGAGTCGGCATTTTCAAAACGCCTACTTGGTCGGGAATAGTGGGTGATATGAACAGGGCAAAAGATCGCGATCGCGCCGTGAGTTCTCCCGCATTTCATGCTCACGCTTGACTCACCACTGTGTAGGGAGTTTTGGCGCCGTCATGAACTGTTTGTTGTACGGCGGGAAAAACCAGCCACATAACCACATGTTGGCAGCAGAGCTGATGGGCGGAGGTGCCGCGGACAAAAATCAAATGCCGAGTCCACCACAACCACCAACTGCAGAGGCTTGCAGGCTGACGGGTTCCCGTAGTGGAATTCCAACAGAGTTCACGCGAGTGTGCCGTGTGTGTCCCACATTCATGGTATTCTAAGCAAGGCGGAGGTTGAATTTGAAATCGACGCAGTTGGTAATGCGGACAATGTTCCGGACCCTGCGCTGATTAGTACCATTTTTGCGCTTTTATCCGAACCGACAAAACGCATTCGCACTTCGTCCATCAGAGCAATGTCGGAGGTTGATTGCGCTATCGCAACAAAGTGCCCGTGAGATGGAGACTTTGTAATCCCGGATTGCGCCTTTCTCAAGGCTGTCAAAAGTGTTCCGCGCGGGATAGATTATGTGAGCAAGTAGGAAGATGAAGAGCCAAGAACACGCGGCTTCCTGGATGGTGTATTGGTGTGCTCACGTCTTGATTCCGTCAGCAAGTCAGGAAAGGTGAGTCCAGAGCGACAAGGCATGACCGACATCGCATGCCCGAAAGAGGACACCAGTATGATCGCAATACAGTGTGGCTCAGTCGTTGGGATATGCAGGCGCCCGACAGTAGGAGGTAGTAAGCGATGGACATGCGTACCGTAATGCTGGGTCCTCACATGTTGGGGGTGTTTGAGAGGTTGCAGGTGCTCGCAGACGCGTCAGACAAAACGGGCACCAACGTGTTGTTGGACTTGGCTTCGGCGTTGTTTGCTCTAGGGTCCCGAGAGCGCGCACTAGAAATTTCAGAGACTGTGGTTTCTTTTTTACAAGCCATTACTGTGTAGGCGAAAGACCAGGGGCAGGGTGCGAATAAGTTTGGTACGGCGACAGGTCCACCACGCTCGGCCTCATTCTCGATGCCTTTGTGTTTGCGCTACCCCTTAGTCGTTGATTGAGATGGCCGTTCACGATCTCCTGCCCGAGTCCTACCAGGGATGGATGACTCGTACACGGGGCAGTACAAATCCTGCAACCGCAGCTAGGCAGGATGTCGGCAGGCGCAACGATCGGACACCCGACAAGGACGCCAGATGGCTAGCCGTTGGGCTGGGCGGAAGCGGGAACACGGGAAGCCGCGTGTGCGGGTCCCGAGAGAATTCGTCCTCCGAGGCTGGTCGCCAAGAGCGGAGAGAGGGCGGGCTCCTGGGCCGGCCCTACATACACTTGGATGCCACGCCCAAAACGTCTCCATGGCAAAGGAACGCGTGACGCAGCGCAAGGCTGGGTTTTCTCTTAGTCGATATTCCAAGAGGGGCTTGGTGCATGCGCGTGCAAAGGAAGCCCGGTGCGGTGAAACAGGGTTATCGTAGCGAGAGGATCTGCCAGCAAAGCCAGTCGGTATCGCCGATCAGGATAGGGATGATCTGAGAAATTGATCGAGGTGCGTCGTCTTGGGCAATTCAGTCTTCTTGGCCGCTCAGGTTGAGGCTGAGGGGGAGGGGCATGGTTCGCCAAGTGGGAGAAGGTTCGCAAGTCGGAGAGGAGCTGCTTTCATTGGTTGGGCCGCGCGCCATGTGACTGGGCAGGCGCATTCGAGGCTGGAGTGCAGATGATGGTGATAGAGTGGATGCGTAACAAATACAGAATCTGCGTCGTGTCATTCATCGGGCAGAGCTGGGCCCCAAGGCTGAAGTGGATACTAACAAGGCGTGGCGCACGTGGCTGATGTCTACCTGTGAACGTTTTTATTACCATTACCATACGTACACGCCATGACTTGGGACCGTGCTGGAAACCCAGAATTGCCGCCGTCTTCGCCGTGCTTCATGGAGAGCTCATTGCTGTTTACAGCTGCTCACTGACGTCAGTGCCAGCTGGCCAGCACTTAGTCGAGTTTCACATGGCAGTGTCCACTGTCAACACCAGGATGCGCGGTGCTTTTGAAGCCGCTAAGGTGATACACGTGCAGCCCGATCATGTGGAGTGAGGCGTGGGCCGACGGATTGCGATGCCAGACAGAACAACACTGGGAAATCTCCGTTTCAGAAAAGAATGGTGCGAAACAAGCGATTTGCTATCTCTTACACCTACCACAGGTAGCAGCGAGTCTCTGGGGCGTCGTGGTTCGTGACTGATCGCATTCATGCTGCCCAGAGAGATCGAGGCCGAACATAGAGGCTCTTTGCGTGGTTAAACATGTAATTCCCCAAACTTTCACTGTTCACACCCGCATCTAAACTCAGATCGTGGTGTTGACTCTTCTCCACATTCGACATGCCATTGGTGTCCAATGAGGAAGCTCGGTTGCGTTCCGACAGGAATCGAGTTAACCTAACATCGCAAGCGTCCAAGCAGAGAAGAGTTGGCATTGCGGGGCCTGCCTGGCCCAGGAAATCGCTGTCTTCCAGATCGTCTCATGTGTTCTTCCTGGCCACCATTGGCTCTGCGTTGGGGTGCTTGGTCATGTCACCGACAGGGTTCCCAGAGCCATCTTGACTGTATGTATAAGTGGTTACTAGGGCTTAGTGGTGAGTCGAAAGTGGAGTGGCAACGCATACCATCTTGGGGATCTAAGGAATAAATCCCCCGCACTGGTTCCTTAGTACACAGGAAGCTATGAAGCATGCAAGGTAAATCACCATGGCGCAGAAGCCACAACCCAACGGTGAGGTGGCTGTCGAGCCTCGCACAGTCGCACCTCGTGACTTCGCAGGGTATTTGCCTAATAAGACGGAAATGGGGTGAATCACGTTGAGAGAAGGCCTTCATTCGTCAGGAGATGCTGACTAGCGGGTTGGTGTTGCTGACGTGACACGCGAGGTACAAGCTTTCTGGAATATGCACAGCCAGCTGCGTTTGTTCGTACTCGTCTAGTTAGTGGCTTGCCTGTCGCGAGCAATACGCCGCCCCGTTCCAATAGAAACTGCTGTTCGTTTCGCAAGCATGTATGGAATAGGAAGCCTGAGCCCCGCTGCCTTACGACGACAATCCCAACCTACTCCTCAAACGGGTTGAATACTGCGAGAACAGTAAATCATGGTGAGCGGCTGGGGTGCGGTGATACTGTTTGCATTGGTCGCTCACGAAACCGGCGTGGAAGCGAAAACAGTTGCGTTGCCCTCGTGCGCACGCGCGGCGGGATGAATACTAGGGAGTTGCAGCAGCTCAGGACCGAAGCGATGCAGAGTTGCGTCCAGACAAGCTAAAGGGCCTGACCTAGCGGAGACATTTGTATCCCTTCTGCGGAATCCCTTCTGCAGGGCATTGATAAGCAGCACAGACGCTGATCATCTACACCTCGCCAGCGTAACGCCCATCTGCAGGATGCGACTGGTTCGTTTGTGAATGCTTTGAAAGAATGCAACACTGCAACAGTATGGAATGGCGCACTGAGCGGTACTCAACCAGCGCGGTAGATGGAAGTTAGAAGTGTGTCCGGGAACAGCGATCAGACGCGGTTCCTAGACATACGCGTCTCCGCCTGCTGCTTGCGACCGTCGTCCAATACTGGGGATGTTGTGGCTGGAGCTGTGGTGGATAGTACTCGGAAATCAGTTGGCCGGTCATTGTTACAACCCATTCGGCGACTCGGCGATCAGTAAGCTCCAGGCCGCATAACAGGGGTTGGTCGTCCGCACCGATCTCTGGGTACACAGTAGGAAGCCGTTGAGCCATTTTTGCGTCTCGTGAGGTCAAATAGCAGGGCTGTTCGACATGTGGACAGCGGGCGCTTTCGCAAACTTTTTGCTCGGCCGAAGCCCCACGAGCGTTGTTTGGCGCAGGTCGCAGGGCTAACGTTATTAGTTATGAGTGGATATGACGGTGCTGATACAGGAAAAGAGTCTACTGCGTGCCTGGACAATGGACATTGGACACCAGGATGTCTGCGTTCGCGCGGCGAGTCGAGAGCTCCGACTTGGAAGCGCACCGCCGGCGTTGAGGTAGATCCGAAATCCGAGCCGTCCTCCTCCTCCTCACTGCGTGGTGATCTCCCGCCCGCGCTGGCGCTGCCGTTCTTCCATGCCCCTTCTACGAGAACATTTCGGGGCTCGTGGATGCTGCCGTGCTGTCGGATATTGCAGTACCCTTGTGTTGTACTGTTGCTTTCGAGCTGCGAGTGCGGGCGGAGAAACCTCCAGCATGCGTCCACGGTCCGCCTGCGCGCGTTGTCACTGCCCGTCCTCCTCTCGTCGACTGAGCCCAGGGTCTTCGTAAGGTTGGCGCAGCGCCCGCCGATCCTGGACCCCTGTGCGGTCGTAAGTAATCCAACGCGCTCTCTCCGTCGGCCGCTGGCTGGCCCGCCGAGGCAGCATGCTTCGATGCTTCGGCAGGGGTGGTTTAGTAGTCCGGCGGGTGGAGCGCAATATTACATTTTCATTACCACGCTTCTGCCCGTCCCAGCGCACACCTTAAGGCCGAGCGTCCGTTTGAACCTGCCCTCTGACGTGAATAGATATAATGCCATGGTGCCCACCCAGGCCACACCGTATTTAGGTATCCAACTCCCGCCCACGTCTTCTCGTTTCACCCACTGGATGTCTCTGGCCCCCCACTGAGCAATCATTACCATCAACACCACCATACCTCACTACAACTGTCTGTCCCTGGGACTAGTGTACGATACTCGAGGCACCTGACCCTACTGCCACCGACACTTGTCTTCACAGCCATCGAACCCCCATGGACTCTTCTCAAGACAACATCCGCAAGCGGGTGTGTAAGGCGTGCGATCGATGCCGTCTAAAAAAGTCAAAGGTATGTCTTCGCCGGTGCTTGTCTTCGGCTCTACTGATAGCCTGGCAGTGTGATGGCGCCAGCCCCTGCAGTCGGTGCAAAGCAGACAATGCTATTTGCGTCTTCGGAGAGCGCAAAAAGTCGCAGGACAAGGTCTATCCTAAGGGGTAAGTCGAGGTTGGGATTCGTTCTTTGGCACAGCTTCTGACAGTCGCAGCTACGTCGAGATGCTTGAACAGCAGCAGTCGCAACTGGTCGCAGGCCTGCGAGAGCTTTATACCAGGTTACAGCAAGGCCAGGGTTGGCCGGGTGCACCATTGCGGGAAGCTCAGGGTGGCCATCCACTCACCCATGACATCCTCGAGAGGCTTGATTTGCTCCACTCGTCCAAGGAGAGCGGTAGGAATTATGAAGGTTTCGAGGAAGACTGCAGTCGCATGCAGCAGAGGCTGCTCGAACGAGGCGCATCATTCACCCGTCGGAGAGGATCGACAAGTTCCGACTCAGAGCATGACCACACCTCGTCCGGCTCATCGTTTAGCGGTACACCTACAACCAAGACGATGCCCTTCATCGACCCCTTCGCACGGCACAATGCTCCGCCAACACCGCCCATGAACAGCCCATTCCCGCGTCAGTCCCAGATTGTTTCACCAATCAAGCAGGAAACACCAATGGTTGCGAACGATTTCATGAGCTCCGGTGGCCTGGATCCCACGGCTCTCTCGCGATCGAACTGGCAAACCGACACCATGATGATGGAAGAACCACTCGACTTTGGGAAGCCAATGTATGGCTTTGAGACGTATGGAAACTTCGACCAGAGCTCGATGATGCTCGACCCGATCGTTGTGAACGACCCCGCAATGCCCGACTGGAACACACCAAACGATTTGGACTTCAGCAGCTTCATACATAACCAAGTGGGCGCATGATTGGCTGCGGCAACACTCTCCTACGTTCCAATGGCTTCTGTCCAGCGTTCAAGCGATTTGGGTAACGATCCGCGAGGTTTTCCGGATTCGGATTTGTGGGTCTTCGGCGTTAGGGGACAAGGGGACAACAAGGTGGTGTGTTTTATTGATCCTACGGGAATATCTCAAAGGGAAAGACGGCCATGGCTACACAGGGGCATTGGAAGGTTCACCATGACGTGGGCGGTTTTCGCCGGCCTGCTTCGGCGGACTGCTATCAGCGGACATGCGCACATGCTAGGCGCCACATCCAAGATTGGAGGTGGAAGTCGTCGTTAATTCCAGCGGTGATAGCGAAGATTGTAACATCATACTGTATGAATTCTTGTCGTGTTGAGACCGCAATCCTCTGCTTGCTCGGTGATCGCGATCGTGCAGTTGGGCGCGGAGCTGTTCCGCGCCAACTAAGCCACTTTTGACTGGGGCTTCACGTGACTGTCTGATGGCGGGGCCTCCTCCAGCCTCACATTTGCCCAGGACGCATACAACGCCAGTCTCAGACCACTACAGCCGTGCAACTCCACGATTCAATGGATCCCTCACGCTCAACAACAGCCCGTGTGTGGACGGCAAGCGGAGAAATTAACCTAGCATCGCCTGATTAGGCTAATCAAACGGTCCCGCACTCGTGATTCTGTGTACTTGAACCCGAAGACCCCACCACAGCTCACCCCTCCTTACGACACAAAGACACCTCAAGCCGCCTTTCGACGCCTAGAGTACGGTGCGATTACAACAAGACCTGCGGTAAGTATGCTCATCGCTTGCAAACCCAATCGCATCATGCAAATCTTACGCGATCAACAACGAAAGCGGACGAACAAGGCCGCTGGGCATGTAAAAAACATGGGCCAATGACGTATCTAACCCTCGTTGTTTCGTGAAGCTAACGGTGCATGCAGATTCCCCAGAGCCGCAAACGTCGGAATACCAAGCCTACCCAATCAAATCGTTCTCGTGCCAACATCATGTCTACGGACAAGGCTTTCACATTTCTCCCGCTAGGGGCCATTATCCAGGCATTCAGGGTCGATGGAAAGAACATCGTGCAAGGATTTCCTACCGCGGAGCTGTACAAGGCTCACAATGCCCCGTATTTCGGCGAGACGATTGGGAGGATAGCCAACCGGACGGCGCATGGCAAATTTGAATTGAACGGTCAGACGTATCAATTACCCGTTAACAACGGTCCAAACTCTCTACACGGGGGTGATCTTGGTTGGGGCAAACGCGAGTTCGAGGGACCCCTTGATGTCGACCGGAACGGGAAACAAGCTACCCTCTTCAAGTACCTCAGCAAAGATGGAGAAGAAGGTTATCCTGGCACGGTAGAAGTCCGCGTCTGGTACGTGCAGGAGAAGCTAAACGAAGACGGGGTCCAGAAGGAGGTGCTGCATATCGAGTACGAAGCAGAACTGGTGGGCGACGACACTCCTGCGACCGCAGTCAACATCACCAACCACAGGTAAGGGAGAGTAATTGCGTGTGCATTCAAAGGGGTCTTGCTGACATGTTTTCAGCTACTTTAACCTTAGTGGAGCTTCTACTATCGCGGGTACAGAGGCCACTCTGATCACAAACAAATACCAGGTTGTCGACGATGGCGGGATCCCCACAGGACCCATCGAAGAGTACCCTGGTGTCAAGTCCAACACTTCGTTCACCCTGGGCGAAACGAAACCTGACATCGACGACTGTTTCATCGTCAACACCGACCCCTCCAGCGTCCCACTGGATACTCGAGGCTCGGCTCTGCAAACGGTAGCCTCCTTCTTCCACCCCGAGTCTAAGATCCATCTGGAGGTAGCGACCACCGAGCCAGCTTTCCAGTTCTATACTGGCAAGTATATCGATGTTCCAGCCGTGGAAAGCCTCCCAGCTCGTGGTGCCCGCTCTGCCTTCTGCGTCGAGCCCAGTCGCTATGTGAACGCCATCAACGTGCCTGAACAGAGAAGCATGACGATACTGAAGAAGGGCGAGAAGTACGGAAGCAAGATCGTTTATCGTGGATGGAAAGCATAGACGTTCCTCCTGTTTGCTCGGTTTTGATTGTGATTTATGAGCATTTGAGAGCATCAACGAGCATACTGTTCAACCTAGAATTGCACCATTTTACAACATGTGGTCAACTCCATCCACATCTTCTCCGCTCGAATTTCGATTGATCAAGTCAAACAAGTGAACGGTGAACTACAGTATACCGCAGATTGACCTTGTTGCGTACAACGTTGACCTTGGCACATACCGAACTTCGAGAAACCAATACCTAGTAGCAACAACGTATAACATAGCACGGCTACGCCCCGGCCATTTTCTCCAGTACCACGACTCATATCCCCGTTGCGATGGGATTTCCGCAAACATCGAACATCCCATCCCTTTCACATGCGAGATTCAATATGTTGTCAATCGATTTGACCTTCTCCATCCCTTTCTACCACGTTTCTCGAAGCTCTGGGCCTTCTGGACCTCTACTCACTTGGTACAGATTCTTGTTTCGTCCCAAGACGTCACCGCTATATCCGCTTCCGCACGCCAAACATCCACCACAACCTGCGCTTCGTCCCGCTCGCGGGGGCCGCGCGTACACAAGGGGCACAGCCACAAGAGCACGGCCACACACTCAAGACGTCATTACCAAACCAACCTCACGATGCGCTCGAACAATCAATCTTATTTACGCGCGTTCGATTACATTGCCAACGCGGCTATGCGGCACAGGCTTGGCCTATAAGATGACAGATGTATTTTTATCGGACGGCACCCGACTTCCGGTCGCAGTCTAGCGAAAGTCCAAAGACTTGTTTTTTCGAGTTGGCGTGGAGTTGCAGAGGGACCGAAACTATTCGGGGCTCGTCCCCATCTCGACCATCCCCAGCGGCACCTGGGCACGGCTTCCCGTCAAGCTACCCCGCAGTTACATGAGTCCAGGACCTCTCTTGGAACTGCCATTCCCACGTGCTTTGGGGCTGCCTTACCTCATTTGAGCCCATGGGCATTTGTCATTGTACAGCCATCACATGGACAGAACCGAGGGCTTATCTTGACTGGTGAAACCGCATCAATTACCCCCAGCATGACACGGAGATGATGGTAATTGCTATCCAATTCTTTACGCGCGACGCAAGACAAAGCTTACCAGTGGTATTCCCACAGATAAGCTAGCGATACTGTGGTTCACGTTATCGAGTTCCACACAATCCTCGTAGAAAGCAGATTCCAGAGTCACGCCGCGCACAATTTCCGTCTACTAGCTGCCAGTCTCGACGGAAGCAACCGACGGTCGTAAACATCACATCGTGGCGAAATTGAATTGTGCTTACCTATGAAGTTTGCTGCTGAGCTCGTACGAGGTCTAGCCCGATACCAGCAACAAAGAAACATGGCCAGTTCGGCGAAGGCGCGCGTTGGTCGCCGGTCCCATTTAGCATCTACTTTGCTCGCGCGAGGCGGAAACCTCGCTGACTTAGTCGGACAGATGTTGGTGGATGTGTGCGGCCCGCTTCCGATGCTACTGTCGGATTTGGCGTGCATGGTACCGTAGAGTTTTTCTTCTGCCGGTTGAGCTAGTTTACACCTTGAACCAATCATAGAAGCTATATGTGCCGTCTAACCCACTTTTACGATCTATGCTGTTTTGTGATTAGATCGCTTGACACCCTGGTCAACCGGCACAAGAAAAACTCTACGGTAGGGCATTTCCAAAAAAAAAAAAAAAAAAAAAAACTCTCCGCAAGGCTCATGTAGGTATGCTGCGGGCCAAGGGTTCTAGATAGTAGCTCACTTTTACGCTCGAGGGACAAAGAAATACTTGCACAAATACGGTACGTCGCGCATACCGCGCATGTGTGGCGCTGGTGTGAGCTTTGCAACCACTGCTTGGATAAGAGTCATACATACATGACTTGGTCGATGTGTAAGGCGTGGTATTGTGCATCTGTAAGTGCACTGCATCTCCATAGTGCACAGTCACGCTTCCTAACCCACACGCATGCAACTACTAATCCTCACGCCGCTCCCAGCGCCCCTTAGCCGTAATTTTCCACCGCACCACCTCAACTCCCTCTTCACACACGGATAGTCATTCCAAGCTGCATTCACCGCATCGCGCGGGCCAAATGGCATGACAGCGGAGCCAGCATCGAACCCCTTCCAGCCAGATATTGGTGGCGTGAGCCTGACTAAAACAGCCTTGATTCGCCGGCGCGAGGCTACAGTGGGACGCGGGAGCTTGACTAACGCATCGGTGACAGCCCCAGCGCGAGGTTTTCCTCTCACGGACCAGCTTGCCTTTAGCACCGTGCAAAGACGTCTTCGGACCAGGATGCTCCTGTTTACCCGACCCCGGCGCGAGGTCGGAAACGCGAGAGAAACGCGAGGGAAACGCGCGCCGACGTCATGCCGCTCTTGGGCTCGCGGTCTAGGAAGGGAAGAAATAAAATATTAAAATCCCCGGGAACTATCGTGGGGGCTAGCTAGGGATCGGGAATCTTGCTGGGCGAGCCTGGTGGTGCTCGATGGAGAGGGTGTGAAATCCGGAGTGGCGTCGATCGGTGATCGACACTGGGGTTGGGTCTGTGGTGATAAGGCTGCGCTAGTGCGCTTTGGGGGGTCGTGAGGTGTGACTGACGTGTATGCTTTGACGTTTGGCATTTGTAGAGGCAATGATATTGTCACTGTGAAACAAGCGGTAAGTCAACAATATTCTTCGATTGCGCAATTGTGATGGAAGGGAAAATTGAAGAGAGCCCCGAAAACTTTCGGAGGAGTTTGAGATACGCACGCACAGATGATGCATATGGTATTTTTTTTTCGTTGTAGGTTTGCCTGTTACATAAGGCTAAAACGTTCCACAGTTCGGTGCATGCAGATTAGGTCATCATTCACCAGTCATTCGGCATTAACTTGTATACCGACAGTGAAGGGTCCGTTACCAATCTTCCATCGTGCCTAGGAACTAATAGGTAGCATTAGCTTGATAGCCTGGCACAGAGTCAGTGTCTCCTACTTAGTAAGACTACAATAATCATCATCTTGTTCGTACGTGTGAGGCATGTCTAAATCTCCGTCATACGCTTCTACACTAGACTTCCTATCAAGTTCATTGACATTTATCACCTTGCTAAATACTCGTTGGTAAAGACGGAGGAATGATCAAGCTACGTGTTGCTTGTAGACTTTAGATCATGAGTGCTTCGAAACCTCTCGAAGTGTGAAATTCTACCTCAAGAAATTCACTTTGGCCTACTTGTTACTACTGTTAAGATGTCCTGGCGGGTGCCATCATAGTGCCTTATGTCCAGTGTGCGTGGCACAGTCGACCCACATGTCTATATCACAAGGGTACCCAAGAGCTCACGCGGTGTCTCCATCTATGGTAAACTCCCCACGGCCAGTGCTATATGTTGGTGTGGAGGATAGGTAGAATATCAGTGCCATGAACTAGCTTTCCAATCTCAAGCGCCGTTGAGAGAAACAGATGAAAAACATTCAAATACAAAGCCTTCGATGCCAGGCTATCAGAGATCCAACCGGGTATCGTATCGTGTAACAACCAAACTTCCTCCCGCTATCCCGTGTGCGCGCACTCTGCGCAGAAAGAAAAACAAACAACATCTCTGATGCTGCAAGACTTTTAGTAGATGATACACTCACTTACTACACCCCATGTTTCGAAAATGACGAGAATCCAATGCCGAATCGACATGATATCAAATCTTCATGAGACGATACCGTTTAATGCATCTTGGTACTCGCGTGGTGTCGATTTTGCCTGCAGGGAAACAAAAGTCTTTTCAAGGCAACATAACGTTACCATGTATGGACTGGATCGCAGTATCAACTCGTGTCCAAAAAAGTGATGTACTACTATGCGGAAAGCATGGGCGAGGAGGGACTACTCTTCAACGTCTGACTCGGTCAAACTGCTATTGTACTCGAACAGATAGTCCAATTCGTCTTCGCTGCTCGCATCTTTTGTGCCACTCGGGTCATCCGTATCGCAGGATTCGTTTTGGCTGTCATGCAACGCGCTGTCGGTGTCGTTGCATGATGTTCCATCAGTTGTGCCCGGCTGCTGCTCATGTCGTTGTGGTTTGTTCTGGGGAATAGCCTTGATGTGGCATACAATTTCAGGTTGTGCACTCTTGCGCCGGAAGCAAATCCTCTTGATGCTACAACCTTCTCGACCTGCGTCATCACATGCTTTGCTAATGGCTCGGTAGATCAGAAGAGCGAGAGCTTGGATTTCCCCTAGGTGGCCTAGGTTCTTTGGGTCCGGATGAGCAAATGCGCCTAGCTCACAATGGAAGACAAATGTGAAAGTATCCAGTTTATGAAGCTGCGCCAGATATGTCGCAATCGTTTCCATCTTGCTTTGGGCCTTCTTCCAAAGAAAACCAGACTGGAGCGCTTTGGTGACCTCCCAGCAGGGGAAACCGAGGTGCTCCAAATCGGGGTTGCTCTTGATCAGACGTTGCAGCCACTGGACATTGACGTTCTTCTTTCCCACATCATGCATGTACTCAAGAAGGCCGTAATGTTTCCGCATGGTATTATGAGGAACCGGCCACAGCGCCTCGGTCATAAGTGAAAAGGTAGTCAAACTGTTCCAGTATCCCAAGAACTCAACGATGTTCCCTTCGACTCCCTTGATGTACAATTCTGGGTGTCCGCGCTCGTCCACGGTAAGGTCCTTGATACCAACTTGGCCGCGGGAACTCATGATGTAACTGAATAACCTTGGCAACTCGGCGCAGTCGCGTATGATCAGAACTTCAACACGGGACCAGTCAACTGAACGGAAGCTCTCCGGGGGAATCCGAGAAAAGTCTACGTATTTGAAGGCAAGACAGGCGATGTTCTTCGCAGGTCTTCCAGTGTCACCAAGACTAAGACTCTGGAAAGGGTTCTCGGAGAAGGGCAGCAGGTTACCATTGACCTTGTTACCTATGATGACAACATCAGCTTTCCATACACTGTAATCTGCGTATGGTTGAAGAAGTTGTCGAGCCGTCGTCATCGGAGGACCGCGGGCTGGGCGATTGTGCGATGCTGGACATCCGGTGAACGTTAGCCGGAATGACCATCGGGATTGATTTTGTTCTGTTATGGGTCGGAAGGTTACCCTTCCGCTCATCAGAATGAGATTATCGATGTATTGGGGAGTATCTCGAGCACTCATACGAGACAGCCAGATGTCCTTCAATGCTTTCCGAAGAACCACACCGAAACTCGAAAACAGGGCCATGTTGAGACGCATGAAGTTATCGTACGAGAGGAAGGACTTCGGGAAGTGCATCCGGCGTAGATGCAATCCTTCAACGATTTTGATCATGATTGCGAAGGAGGCCTGCGCAGACGGGGTGTCTGGAACCTCCAATTCCAAGGACTTGGACCACTGCTTCATCTTTGGGATCGACCCTTTGAGTGTATCATCCCGGTTGCGTTCTACTAGGTTTATCTGGCCAAGATCGAAACGTAGGTGCTCATACAAGTGTCAGGTTCCTATAACGTAGAGATACTCGCTCGCTTGAGTCAGTTGATTTGCCGTGCGTGTATCGCTCTAAACTCATGTTATTGAACTGACTCGAGCGTGCGCGTAAGATGTGGATTATATGCTTGCCTGAGCGATAATCTCCATCATGGAAGTCACCACGTCGAGTGGGAGCTTGGCCAGAACGTCTTCATTTGAGCATCTCCTCCGCTTCTCGTTGTTGTACACGTACTCGAGGGCTCGCTGTTCGTCTGCCGTCAATTTTTCCTGTTACTCGTCAGTAGGTTTTTCTGAGCCATATTATATCCATACCAATATCCCCTCGCTGAATCCATCGAAGAAAAGCCTCGAAGGGACGAGATATCGAGCCGGGCTCAGAGTTGAGCTTTGCTCTCCAGGCTCCTGCATCTTTGCTTTGCACGGGGATCCTGCAGCTTCTGGAGACGGCGTCCGTTGCGCGGGTGATCGGACCTGCTGGTTAAAGGGCTCGAGCGTGGCAGTTGCCTCAGTCGTGCCGTGTGTTGAAAGTCGGAAAGTGCGGATTAGCGCGTGAATCACGTGATGTTGCGCTCCCCGGGGCCCCAGGGCCCCTTCCATGACCCTGTGCACGTCCTTCACGAAACGGCTACGTTGAAACCGGGAAATCTTCGCCTTCTCTCCGTTTAGTCTTGCAGAACCCAATAAACAGCAGCTCACCTCATCTTAGCGTAACGTAACCACAAAGTAGTACTGCTTTCTAGACAAACATGCATATCGTAGGCAGGACGGACAGGTGGGGTGTTTGAACATGTCATGTGATTATGTTTGCATTTGCATGGCGCTGGGATATTCTAGATACATACGTGCAGCAAGGGGAGGTAGGTAGGTAGACGAGGAGGGGGGTTAAGGACACCGAAGTGTATGTATGTGTGTATGTGTGTGGGGATGGGATATGTATGGTATGCAAGGCAAGGCAAGGCAAGGCAACGCCGGCAGTCATCCATGCTGTGCAAGTGAAAAGCAAAGATGGAGCAAAGCAATATAACAAAGCCAGGGGAACGCAATTAGGTAGCAGGCAGCGCAAGGCTGCAAATGCACATCCAACGCATCATCCTCACTCCATCTCCGCATTGGAGAAGAGCTCGGCCTCGAGCTGCGCGCGCTCGTCCTCGTCCCCGTCCCTATCCCCGCCGTAGCCCGACTTCTGCCGCTTCAAACTGGGGCCGCCCTCGGGCGTAGCGTCGGACCTGCGCCGCGTGACGCCCATCGTGTGCGCCTCCTCCTCGTGCTGACTAATCCACCTCTCGCGCCAGCGCTCGCGGACGACGTCGTAGATGAAGGCCAGCTGCGGCTCGCTCTGCACCATCATCATGCGCTGTTCCCTCAGGCGACTGACGACGCCGAAGATGGGGTCCTCGGTGTCGGCGACCTCGTCGAGGCTGCCGTCGTCGAGCTCCTGCAGCAGCCAGTCGAGCGCGATGAAGGTCCCGCTGCGGCCGACGCCGGCGCTGCAGTGCACGATGCGCGGGTTCGTCGCGTTGTCGGCGTTTTTCTCCCTGCTCAGGGCGATCAGGCGGAGGAGGGCCGCGCGGTCGGCGCCCTCTGGGACGAGGAAGTCGGGCCAGCCGCCGAAGAGGAGGTGCCATACTGTCCGCGAGTCGCTGCCGTCTTCGGGCGTCATGTGGAGTTCGCGGATCTGGGCGCGGGCTTCGTCGTTTTCTTCGAGGTTTGCGAGGTGCAGCTCGTGGATGAAGGCGTCCTCGTATTCGTCCTGGGCGTTCAGGGGCAGGGTCGGGGTTTCGAGGGATTGCGGGTAGTATGGGTAGCATTTCTCGCGCGAGGCCTCGTGGGTCTGGGTGAGCATCACGATGACGGCCGGGGTGGTGGTTTCGTGCCAGATCATGCGCCAGAAGTGCGAGTATGTGTCGAATTTGGGACCCTGATTCGCAGTCAGCTAGGATACCCGTGGCCAACCCGCACACAACGTACCTGCGTTGCGATGTATTTCAGCACCTTGTCCGAAGTGCTCGATCTGAGCTCCACGGGCGAGGCATTGATGTAGTCGCTGGTCCCGTCTGGGACTTTTAAGCGCACGCGGTTGCTCTGGTAGGGATCGACATTGAGGTATCTATTTCGGTCCTTTACGTCGTCGCCGGCGCACCGTGCCCATTGCGAGGGCTGCTGGTCGGGGTCGGTATTCTGGGGTTGCAGGCCTTGCAGCACGCGCTGGCGCTGCTCCCACTCGAGATCAACAAACTTCTGGTGTACGTCTGCGGCTAGTCAGCAGCCGGGCTTGTGTATAAGCTGGAGGCACAGTGTACCTGCCTGATCTGCTCAAGGTCAAGAAGGCGGGGTAGGGCGTGGGGTCGTGCTCGAGGGGCTGTAGGCTCTGGGGTGTTTCGCCTGGGTTGGGTATGACGAGGCTCGGGGCGCTGGCCGAGGGCGTGAGGTGGGGTGTGTCGAGGGAGGAGGTGGCAGCAGAGCGGGTGCTGTCTTTACTACGAGAGCGCTTCGAGGACGAGGGCGAGGGCGGGACGTGCAACGACTGGGGGGATGCCATGTTCGCGTCTGTCTTGACGCCGCCCGCGAGTCTGGCCTTGCGCCGGAGGGCGCGAAGTTTATGCAGCTTGAAGGGCGTGCGATGGGCGGCGCACGAGTTGTGGCAACGGAGGCACGACAGAGTTGGAGGGCGGAATTGCGACGGTATTGGGCAGAGGGTGGCGCGAGGCCGGCGCGGTGATAGGCTGGCGGCGGTGTTTGTAGCAGGCCGTGTGCAGAGCGATGGGCGTGTGTGCTGTCCAGGACAGGCGCGTGGAGTCTTGAATCTCGCAGAGGGATCCGTAATCCGTCACGCCTGTTGTTCGTGTGATTGGCGTCGTGCGCGCGCTCTTTGCGTGACCTGGACGCCTTTTCCACGCCT
Organism: Karstenula rhodostoma CBS 690.94; assembly: GCA_010093485.1. Classification (NCBI taxonomy): domain Eukaryota; kingdom Fungi; phylum Ascomycota; class Dothideomycetes; order Pleosporales; family Didymosphaeriaceae; genus Karstenula; species Karstenula rhodostoma. The sequence goes on from MU001501.1 coordinate 253,311, forward strand.
TTTCGAGAGGCGACAAGCGTTGGAGACGCTGGGGCTGGGCTAGATTGTCCGAGGCGCCCGGTCCGCCATCTGGTGGTGGGGAGCGCAACAGAACGCAGCTGTCAAGAGTGCATGCGACAGCGGGTATGCATGCTATCTAACTTAAAGGCAATTTTGGCGTGCGAGGGGAGGGCTAGGGCCAGCGCAATGACGGTGGTTCGCAGCCCTTCATGCGTGGCATGCATGGGCACGTCGCCTATCAACGCCCCATCTGCCGCCGTGTCGCCAACCCTCCTTCACCGCACTCGCCCCCACCCGTCCAGCGCCACACCAACGTGTTGCCCCTTCACTCTTGACACCCTGGAAGCGTTGATGTGACAGAAACCATGGGTCTGCCGTGGTTCGCCTTGTTCGAAGTCAGTAACCCCCGGCCCGCCCTGTGAAGCTACAACTAACGCCACCGTGTAGGCCTGGGCAGTTGCGAAAGTACGTCACCCTCACCAAACGCCGCTATTCAATTTCCCACCATGCTGACGGCACCGAACAGCTCATCCGCAGCCCTACCTTCAATCGCGGCGTTCAGAAAGTATACCGCAAGATCAACAGGATCCCCGACACCGAGGCCAGGAATGGGCAAGGACGTACGCATTTGCCCGCGCCAGCATTCAATGGAAATGGTTGCTGATGGCACACAAGGCACCGGCCCCTCCTCTTTCGATCACTTCCGGGATGAGCTGAAAGACCAGTTCCGCGAGCTCACATGGCAAAAGCGCCCTCCGAGACAATGAATCGGAATGAGCAAAAAAAGAGCGCCTGCTCGAGGGCTGGAACATAAACACCATGCCGTCTGGTGTACGACGGGCGTCTGGATGACTCGTGGACATGTTCCACGGATGAGACCGAAATCCTGTTGTGAGCATATGCCCCAGCGAACAATCGTTTCCCGGCAGTAGTAGGGGGTTTCAATAAGTATGCGCAACCAGCCGTGCCGCCGAAATTAGGACCGCCGACCATGTCGAAGTAGCCAAAGAAAAGCTAGTTCATGGATAAGAGCATATTCGTTCTATACTCCGACGACCACTTTACTTATATTAGGTCAAAATTACTTGTCGATTGATAGTCATGCACTCAACGTTCAATCGCTAGTGAACCACTCTGGAAGAAAGGATACTTTTCTACTACTATCATCGAAGAGCTAATAGCAGTATCCCGCCGCTTTTGAAGGGGCTTCAAGGGGCGGAGGTCGCTGATCTGATACGACCCAACTCCCTGATTCCCAGTAAATATACTCTTCAAGGAATCATGCTCCTTCTTTCTCTTACTTGCAAGAGATGCAGTAAGCTGCGGAACCATGGCAAGGTTGGCGGAAGAGTAGTCTCAGTCTCAAATGGCCATCGCATTGTGTGGGTGATGTACAAGTCAAAGAATGTATTGATTCTACGGATTACCCTTAGTAGTGTGTACCATGTAGCATACTGATAGTCGAGTCAGCGTTTCAGCTTGGATGAAAGCTCGTGACATAGCATGGGTTGGATGGTCCGTGCTGGGATAAGATGCACGTCACGTCACCATGTTGGCGCACGCTTCGGCACCTTGCACCATGTCCCAATCAACGACAACGACCTTGGTAGCTCGCGGTTCGCCCCGTAGAACTTACCCTCCATGCCATGACTGCAGATGCCGATGATATGACCGACACGCCCTCCGCCGAGCCCTCTGCGGCCTCCGGCAGCGCTGAAGCCAACGCACCAAGCTCGCCGGCGCCGGCGCCCAAGAAGAGCGACCATGTCGAGCAGCAGGACTTTGTCAATCCCACGATTAACATAATAAATACCCTGTCTAGGAAGACGTCCACTTCCGGCTTGTCGCTCGCATCTGGCCTGTCAAGAGAAGGAACTCCCCCGCCGCTGCCCCCACGCCCAAACCTGAACCTGCTCGACTCTGTTTCGCGCCCTACCACGTCGCACTCTATAACCCCGAGCAGGCCGCGTCTGGTATCCAAGGCAACAACGCAGGTCTCCTTTGCAGACTCGGCGAACCACAAGAACGATTCGAGAGAACCCAGCTCGTCGCGTGCACCGAAACCGCGGTCGTTTTTCGGCTTGAACCTTGGCTCGTCGGGGGATACTAGCGATGGAGAGGACAGCGCGAGCATAGCAAGCATCGCACCCGCCGCAGAAGTTGGGCTAGATGCAGAGAGCATGCTGGGCGAGGGTATGGGCGTCCACGAGAAGACGCTTCTCGCTTCCCTGGGGCAACACTCTCAGGACGCGCCGAGCATGTTCGCGTCGGACCCCGACTTCGAAGAAGCCTTCACGAAGGAATTCGACGAGGTTGAGGAAATGGCGCGGGATAGCTCTAATGAAGGTCAGCGGCACTCACACCTGTTCTTGCATGCAGCATTCGTGAGCAGGACCCGTGCTGATAGCTATATAGAATCAATCATGAAAGCATGGCGCGCGAAGCTGAAGCACTTTCTCATTCTGTCCTCTGCAGGGAAACCCATATACAGCCGGCATGGCGATGATCAGCTCATCTCCAATTACATGGGCGTTGTGCAGACCCTCATCTCTTTTTACCAATCTACCGACGATACGCTGCGAGGTTTCACTGCCGGCCATGTGCGCTTCGTAGTCATGTCGAAAGGCCCGCTCAATCTCGTCGCCATCACACGCCTCCCCGAAAGCGATACCCAGCTGCGGGCTCAGCTTGATGCGCTGTACATGCAGATACTCTCGACACTCACACTCCCGTCTATGCAGCGCATGTTCGCTGCGCGCGCAAACTACGACCTACGGCGGCCACTCCAAGGTACCGAAACTTTACTATCTGCTCTGGCAGATGGCTTTACTCGCGGTTCGCCATCAACGCTACTCGGCGCCCTTGAATGCCTCAAGCTGCGAAAATCCCACCGACAAACAATCAACAACACCTTGCTAAAGACGCGCTCGCCCAATCTCCTATACGGTCTAATCGTCGCTTCAGGGAAACTCGTCTCGGTCGTCCGACCCAAGAAACACTCCCTCCACCCCGGCGATCTCCATCTCATCTTCAACATGCTCTTCGAAGCCGGCAGCGTAAAAGCAGGCGGCGGCGAGAACTGGATCCCTTTATGTTTACCAGGCTTCAACAACACCGGGTACTTGTACATGTACGTCAGCTTCTTGAACCTGGAACATCCGAGCGAGCCCATGCAGGAACGGCCGAAGAGCAGCGAGGGCGACCCAGATGAGGTAGCGGTGCTGCTAATTAGTGCGGAGAAGGAGGGCTTCTTTGAGATGAGGGAGATGCGGGATGAGCTAGTTGAGGTGAGTGCTGTCTTTTCTTCATATTGTTACTGCCGAACGAGGACCGAGTGAATGCCGCGCGATTTTTCGGGGTGACGCAGGGCTGCTGGGATCAACAGCAAGGACCAGCATCGTGTTGAATGCGACAGCATCGGCCGAGACCGAAACATGAGGCCGAAGCGTAAAGAAAGAGAGAATAGGGAGGATGTGGAATCGGCATGAAGATATGCTCCGACCCTCCGCCACGGAGCTTCCACGGAAATACCGCATCCTTCGACGTCGCGCATTTCGGCTTTCGCTCAATCCCTCTCGTCTACATGGATGCAACCCGCTAACCTAATACACGCAGCAACTCCAACGCAACGGCGGCATATCCGCCATCCGACACGCGGTGCGCCTCGGCCGCCCCCTCGCCACTGACATCGTCCCCGGCACGGTCCTACGCCACTTCCTTTACAAATCCCGTGGCAACGTGCAGTTCTTCTCCCCGTCCTTCTCCCCGCATTTCTCCACCCCCGTTGACCGCCGCCGCCTACTGAATCTCTACTCCCTGTTGCACAGCCACCTGCACAACAAGCCCGCGAGTCTGAAGATCCACTATGAGATGAGTGTCAGTGTGATTAGTCTGGCGTGGAGCACGCCGCTGTTTGAGCTGTATGCTGTTGCAGATGGGCGGACGAGTAGGCAGGCGCTGGCGGTGGCGGCGAATCAGGTGGTGCAGTGGGTGAAGAGGGAGGAGGAGAGAGTGTTTATTATTGGGGGTGCGGTGTTTTAGGGGATAGGTGGATAGATACCCGCGAGTTAGTTGAAAGGGAAGAGGATATATAGTGGTTTGGGATTTCGAGCTGCGCCTTCCTAATCCCTTTTTACTCCAAGCAAAGCAATCGTACCCCAACCGTACCTTCTACCTCCCTCACCCTCGCGCATCTTCACCAGTACTTGTTCCCGTCTGCTCGGTAGCTTCTTGCTATGGAAAATTGTCACTTGTGCTGATTACCACCATCAGATTCTCAATCCCCTCCTCCCCTGCAGCGCATACACAGTCTGTACTTCCATCATCATTACAGTCGCCTCAAAAGTTGCAGCTTCCCATCCACGCTCCAAGGATAGCAGTCGCACACGGCCAGTACCTTCCTCCCCACCACACATGGTCGTTGTCATGTTCTCTCCCCTCGCCCCGCTGCTCTCACTTCCACACCACCACGTCAGCCCCACCGCGACTCGTGCTGGTCGGTATCTCAGCATCTCTTGTGCCCTGTATTACTTCTCCTATCCGCTGTTGTTCTTCATTACTAGCTTTCGATATGAGATACTCGACTCTTGTGGTTGAAGTGGCGCTGGGTGTTGGGTTGGGTGTGTTTGCTTCGCCGACGCTGCCAGGTTACGACAGGCGGTACGCAACGCGGCCGCCCAGGTCACCTGTGCAGGGTCTCGGACAGGTAAGTGGCATCTGCCCACTAGTTCCGCTTCACAGACTGATATGTTGGTTATAGCTCAAAGCGTCGGCAGGCCTCACTTGGACGAGCTGTTTCGACCAGTTTCAGTGTACGGTTATGACGGTGCCGCTCGACTACGATGATCCTTCGGTTGGTACTGTGAATATTCAGTTCATCAAGTCTCCTGCGAAAAAGCAAGAGGGCTACACGCAGGATATTCTCTTCAATCCTGGAGGGCCGGGTGCGTCCGGTGTGAGTGTCATGCTAGATGACATCGATGCCATACGCCAGACCCTGGGATTGGAGCACAACATAGTCAGCTTTGATCCACGCGGCGTGGGATATTCTGGCCCGGACCTTTCCTGTTTCGCAGGGCCGTCGGACGATGACTATATGGACTTTCTTTCACCGATAGATATCCATAACAACGAAACACTAAGGTGGACATGGGACCGGGCGGGAGCCTTCGGCGACCAATGCACTCAGGCTGAACGCGGACGAAATTTCACTGCCAGGTATGTGAATACTGTTGCTACAGCATCGGATGTATTGCAATATACAGAGTGGCTCGCCAAGTCAAAGGGAGAAGACCCATTAACTTCAGAGCTATGGTACTATGGTGCTTCGTACGGTGCCACTTTGGGGGCCGTTTTCGCAGATCGTCACCCTCGCCGAGTAGGCCGCTTGGTCTTGGATGGTGTTCAAGACGCAGACGACTACTTTCAAGGCAAATGGATCGACAGTATTGCTGACGCTGATCGAGTTTTTGAGACATTTTTCTCCTACTGTCAGCAGGCCGGTCATTTTCACTGCAAGTTCTGGGACCGTTCAGTATCTCGTATCAAAGATCGCTTCCATGCAATCGAAGCCAAACTGGCGACGTCGCCAATCCTAACTGGGGGTTACATCTATGTCGATGCTGAAGAGCTCAAATACTTGCTCGTTATAGCTATTGATGATCCCCAAAGATACTTCCCAGAATTGGCCTACTTATTATGGGGGTTGGAGCAAGCGAGCGAAGGGTTCACGAGAGAGGAACACGAAATCAGGTTGCTTGAGGAGCGGTATTCTCAGACAATGTCAAAGTGGTCTGAAGATGAAGCACGACTTCTCATCGGTTGCACCGACGCCGACGGCCGCCTCAATCTCTCCTCTTTTGACGCTTTCGTTACTCACGCGAACACCGTGTACAACACATCCAAATATCTTGGCGAGTATTGGGCTTCAGATGCCACAGTCTGCAGCCATATATCCATCAGGGCGCCTCCCTCTCAGGTCGTCAACCCAGACCGGCTGGGTGCGAACAGGACTTCCAATCCCATACTGTTCCTCAGTACCAGTCTTGACCCCAAAACGTCCATCCAAGGCGCACGGAACATGGCGAAGAAGTTCGGAGGCTCGAGATTGCTGGAGCAAAAGGGCATTGGACACACGGTCTTATATGACTCCTCTTCCTGCACCCGCGCTATGGTAAAGAATTACTTGAAGGATGCTTCCTTGCCACCAGAGGGCACTGTCTGCGCAGGTGACCGGAATCCCTTCACGGGTAGTAGCATGAGAAGGGGGGATTTGGTGGATATTGCAGATATGCCTGTGCCCTTCTTCTAGAGTCGGCGGTATGGTGGTGTGGGTAGCGCTTTTCGTGGTCTTTCCCTGGTATTCTTGTCGATGGATTAACGACTGCATGCATCTTCTTCGCGCTGCCTCTTTCTACACTATGCGCGTGCTCAGCATACTATGTGATGTCACTATCCTAGCATAGTTTCCCTAGACCATGGCCGGGTTGGACGTACCCGTACCCGTACCCGTCCCCTCACCTCACCTCATCGCATCGCATCGCAGCAGCTGTCATGGCGTCGTACAACGTATGGCAGTCCAGCCCACCGAGCGTGTCCGCTGGATTCAACTTTGATGCTAGTTCACCGAGATGCTAGGGCCAGCGACATGGCTTTCCTTCGATGGCTGTGGCGTAAACCAAGGATGATGGATGGATGGATGGTGTTGCGCTTACGGCACACCAAGGCGCCGGTGCTCTGTTTGTTGGGGACAACCGAGGCTGCGACATCGAGGATCATAAGTAAAACAGCGGGCGGGATGTGGCAAGACTCGCAACTGTTCAAGTTACCTTACGGCACATGGAACATTATATCCATGTAAAACCATGTTCGGCTCGTCAGCAGCACACCATCACATCACCAACATCACCAACATCGTCATTCGGCACAAGCTTGATGCAAATATAATCCTTGTAAAGGGCTGCTGATATAGGCAGGCACCTGGACTACATATGCCCCTATGTAATTGCTGCCATATCCGTCGTCAGGGACGATACATGCAATGAAAGAAAAGAAACCCATGCCATACTGACATCCAGGCGGATGTCAGTCTTCCCAAGGTCTGCCAAAAGCAGAGCACCGCAAGTTATGCCTAATCCAAAACCAGTCCATCACCAAAAGCCATTGATCCTACTAGGGTAACCCGTTCGTCGATAGTCCTCCACCGGAATAGAGTCCAATCCATCAAAATGCAAGCGTTAAGACCATAGTAGAGGAAAGTGCGACCAAGGGGTAATCGAAATCCATTTATTTTGCTCGCATAGACTTGTTGACAGGCAATCGAGGAGGTCAAAATTCAGCTCCCAGTTCCGGAGGCCAGAAGAAGGGAGGTGAATAAGCCAGGCCGCCAAGTTAATGGCAGCCGATGACAAACCGATGAGCCATAACAGTCGTAAAGTAAAAGCAAAGCACTGCCGGTGAGAGGTAACCAGCTGTGGACCAAAAGAGTCCAGGGTCGAAGATCAAGGGTTTTTTGCAAGACTCCAAGCCAGAAGGAGAGCCGTTGTCGACAATGTGAACAAGTACCGTTCCAAGAAAAGCCAGGACCAAACGTTGATAAACGCCGGTAAGCAATTGCCGTATTAAGTGAGCTCAAGCATAAAACGTTAATAAACGCGGTTATGCTGATTGCCGTAGTAAGGTAAAATGCAGAAGAAACCTCCCGAGGCGGTGTCCAGAAACGAAGCTGGGCTTTGTCGATAGAGGCAAGGCCATGTTGCAACGGAAGAGCTGAACGTTCGCATATCGGGTAATGATGCAAAGCTTCCACGGAATGGTGCTGATGTGGGTGTTGCTGCATATTTTCGAAAAGGGGCTATGAAAAGACATGATGCTGAAGTGTGAATTGCCAGGGAAGCGGTTCTCGAAAGACATGCTGTGAAACGTATATTCGAAAGCCGAGAAAGGAAAACTCCGGGTATTGAGCAGTGGGCGTGATCCATAAGTCATGAATCGTAAGCCGTTCGTGATATGCAAAAGACGGTTGCCCACGTGAAATCTAAACGAACAAAAGAAAAAGAAAAAGAAACCGTGGAACCCTATTTGGAGCCGCAGAACCAACGCTGGAACCATGAGGGCTGTTCAGTCGGAAGACCCGCAGCTGCCTGTTCAACGGCTGCTTGATGAGCTCCGACGCGATGGACAGCCGCAATAGTGTTCTGGGTGATCATAAGTCGGCGTGCGTTAGGTGGCGTTGGTGACGACGGTCCATCAGGTGCGGTGCGCTCAAGATAATCCTCAAGCCGCGAAATGAGAGTCGAAGGTTTCTTGTTCCGGTTATTCTCGATCAGACCGGCGACTTCCTCCCGCGAAACGTTCTGCTTAGCTGAATTGGAAAACGACTTCTGTTCAGGTTCATCCATCCACTGAGCCAAAGGGCCTAGTTCCTCAAGGCGAATATGAGTGTTGTAACATGCCATCAAGCGCTCGGAAGCTTCACTTGAGTGGATCGCCTCGATTCCCATGAGCACCTCGTTCTCATAGCGAAGGAAGAGAAGAAACGCCATTGTTTCTACTGAGAAGCAGACGGGCCGGCTGCCTCGGGGTGAAAGGTGCCGTACTTGCGGGTGCGAGGCTGGATGTTGGACTGGAAAGCGGACTCAGGCTCCTCGCTGGGGTGAGAAATCCTGCCGGAGAGCGAGGGGAACGAGATGAAGAAACCGGGAGTGTATTGACGACCGGGACCGGGTCGAATGGCTGGGATGGGGGACTCGTGGCGCGGAACGCGGGGTGCAATTGTCTCGTCGCTGGACTCGCTGGACTCGCTGGCACGAGAGTTGGCGGGAACAGTAGCGGGCTCGGAGTCAGGTTCGACCGGGGTCTCCGGGCGAATGCAGGGAAAGAGTTTGAACAAGCCCTTCTTGAAGAACAGGCCACACGACTGAAGACAGAAAGTCACCTTCGACATCCCCTGCGCGTTCGTGAATGTCTGGCGACGTGAGCGGTCAGGAAGATCGTCCAGCTCGATCTGCGTGCTGTGGCCCGTTGCTCGCGATTGCTGTAGCTCCCGTACGCGACGTTGGCTCAGGTCGCGTCGATTGGCAGAAGCTCGGGTGTTGCGGCGAGGCCGTCGGCTGAACAAAGTCTTGCGGGGTGACGTAGTCTCGACCTCCTCGTCAGATGTATCGAGTGAGAAGTGACTCGCCTGACCTGGGTATATGTGTAAGTTCGAAGGAAGTGAAAGAGCAGACGTAGGATAGCGCTCGCCCGCGCCGTGGGACTGGTCGTCGTCACGAACGCGAACAGGCCCGATGGGGTAGCCGCTCGCGTCGAAACCAACAGTTGACGACTCGATAGACCGCCTGCCGTCGACGGTAGAGTTGCAGCAATGCCCTGTTGGACCGCGTCGCGCTGGGGGCGAAGCTGACGTACCGTATTGACTAGCCGTACCCGCTGACTCTGACGAGGCGCTGGATAGACGGTTGCGGAGGTGCGATGGCCCAGGCCGCGGTGAGTACTTAGACGCGGAGGGAGGAGGCAGCGAAATGTCAACAGACGGATCTGTCGCCCAAGGGTAGTTCTTGTCGAGATTCCAAGGGCGAGTATCAGCGACAGATCCCGTTATTGTACTCCCGCGTGAACGCAGCGACCTTGTGGATGGGCGAGAAGAAGGAGAAGAAAAATTGGTGTAGAAGAGAGAGGTTGAGTTGTGTTCGCGAAAGTGAGCGGGGGAAGGTGCCTCGAGCCCCGTTATGTTTACTGTATCGTCACGTGCACGCCCGTGAGCGACGACGCCGCTCCCCACCAACGCAGCAGCTTCACCCTGGGCCTGACTACCTCCTTGGCCAGCTATGTCTGCACCCAGATCTGCTTTGTCCAGGTTGAGACCCCGTCCTGAGGGTATATGCTTCTTCTCTTTCTCGGTGATCTCCTTGAATACTTCATCGTCGACGACTAACATGTTTGGAGAACCTGGAACAGGACGCAAACGCGCCGAAGACCGCTTCTGCACCGGCAAGCCCACCTCGTTGAGCCTCTCCATGGCCTTCTCCATGATACCCTCCTCATCTGGAAATTCGTCCGACTGCGCAAGGCCTAAAGCCTCCTTCAATTGCGGCAGTATCTCCGACAATCGAAGCGAAAGACCGTTTACAGAGGGAATGGTCAGCGAATCTACCTCCTTGACAAGAAGGTCCGGCGACTTGCGCGGCCAAGGGTCACCTGCATGCTGACGCGTCGCAGATGTCTTCGCTGGAGTATCGAGGCCGGCAAACACACTCTTGTATTTCTCTCGACCCTCGGCCGCCGACGCCGATCGCGGCATTACCGCCTGGGCCAGCTCCTCTCGCGCAGCTGGGGCCAAGTCCAACGACCGCGATACGCGATGATCCAGAGCTTCATCAAAACTGCCAAAGCTGCTGAAGTTCATAGAGGGCAAGTGCATCTGTTGGAGTACGCTATTGCGCGACGACCTAACAGATGGATGTCTCCGAGTCGCAGGCAGACCGTCAGTGGACATTCGAAACACGGCAGGCTGGCTACCTCCGAACGGACGAAAGTTGCTGGCGCTAGTGTTGAGACTTGAATCTTCATGCGACTCCTCCTTCAAATCAGGGAGGTGGGTCACGGTATGCCGGAAACCGGGAAGCCTCAGATCCGTCGTGGAGTCTTCCTGACTATGTCTACTACCTCTCGCACCCTCGACAGTATACGGATGGAAGCCATTGGCCCCGGTCCAGCTCAAATGCGTCGTGGTCTGACTGTCGCGACGATGAAGCCCTGCTGTCTGAGCGAAGGTTCCCGGAGATATCTCGTCACGAGACCCAGTAGAAGAGACGTTATCGGGCGAATACACTGAGGAAGCTTCCGGTACTGCGGGTGATGGGGTCGTGAGCGACGTCTGGCGTACACCGGGAGTAGCGGTAGCACTCGAGGCCGATGTGAACGTTTCTCCTTTCGGTGCAATGCTACTTTCATGCATGGTCATTGTCTCACTCTGTTGGTGCGGCAGAAGTCGCTCTTTTGTCAACACTCGCTGGGGCGCTTTTTGCGTTTCAACAGGCCGATCAGCAGATACAGTAATGTTGCCCGGCAAAACTCTCTCTCTCATGGGAGGTGGTGTAGGAATTCCGGCATCGGTATGCAAATCGTCCAGCTCCAGCGGCTTCGAAATCGTATCCTCTTTACCAGGTCGAAGATTCGACCCAGGACTGGCCTTAACAAAACGCTGGCGAACAGAGCGTAGTAAGAAGTTGGCGACGCCCCTTGACTGCTGCGCTTCCCTTGATGAGCTGGATTCTCTAGGAGGTACGGCGGGAGGTGCTTGCGTTCCGTTCTCCTTGAGAGACGAAAATGATCCGCCCGCAGAGCCTTGCGTTGAGCTTGGCCTGGAGTTTGCTCGAAACCTACCAACGACCCTGGACATGCCCGTTCCAGACGTCGACGACGGAAGTGCATTGCGTTCTGGCAAGCAAGGCGATGACGACGGCATTTCGGAGAATAGCCTTCGGAGGGATACTTCTGAAGCAACGAGCTGCGATGACGGTAGCCTAGACGCCGGCAAAGACCCAACACGATCAGGAGTGACTGCATCCTTACATGTCGTAAAGGATCTTGCATCTAAATCCTTGAAGGGTGGAACAGGCTCTGGCAAGTTTTCGTACGACTCGGCTGTCGTTGGGTCGAAGGTCTTCCTATGAGGATCTGCGACTTGAATCACATCTGTACAAGACTTGAAGGACTGCTCGTCCGAAGATTTGGCAGCATGGTTGCTTGTGTGGTTGCTTCCCTTCTCCACGGCGTCATCGTCGTCGATTGGCTCTTCAGCACCCTCTTCGCTCCCGTCTCTGGTATCCGTGCGCTGGTAGCCTTCCAGAAGATCCGTCATGCCATCTTCACTAGTCGGATCTGCGTCAGGAACATACACAGGTGTTGTATCGTTGTCCAAGTGCAGAATCGAACTATTGTCAGCTACCATGGGTATGGAGCACCGGACAGCGAATTCAAGCGTGGAAGATTCCATCACAGCCGAACCTGCCTGCGAAAGAATACTGTGCCGGTTGTTCGCATCCACCGAATGTGCAGGGTGCACAGCTCGGCTTCCAATACCACGTCGCAAGGTTGTATATTCATCTTCAGAGCCACCCGCGGACCGCTCTGGCTTCCGCGTTTCTGCTGTTACACCAGATATCTCCACCTCTCCGCTCGATGATTCGGGACCAATGCCTGCCAGAACAAGATCACGTGTGATGCGACGCGGGATTGGTGACGCTGGAAGCTCAGGAATATCGGGAACCATTCCATACGAGTGCTGATTCGCTGGATCCGGAGCGGTGACATTGCCCCCTTTCAAGACTGGCTCCGGTGTTCCTCGCTCTTCAATTATGGTTTTTATATGCCGAACAAAGCCTGTGGGCACTGCACTAGTGGAGGGTTCTGTGACCTCTTGACTCTCGTATTGCTCGCTATAGTCATAATAGTTGACTGTGCCCGACATGCTGCGAGGTATTGAGTGAGGACCAGTAGGGCTTACGAGCACGTCGACGTCTCTCGGCGTTGGAGGCGATGTTGAGTCGGAGGAAGGAATATCTGAATCAAAACGTCGGTTTGTGGAACCGCTCGAGGTGGAATGCTTCGCCGATTTGTGAGAGGCAGTCCGATGGGACCTCTGCGACTTCCTCTCACGTTCGCGCTCCAGGGCAGCATACCGATGTGGCATCAACGGCGGCACAGGCGGGATATCTGGGTGTGGGTCACCATAGAAGACCGGTGTCTGAGAGCGGCTAGGCGGCCGACGCATCGATGTCTCCGAGGGTCTACGAAGTCGCATCTGTCCTGGATATGGCGGCAATCCATTGTCCAGGTATCCGTGTCGACGCCGAGGGTACGAGCCAGCTGTGTCACTCAGCGCTGGTGAGGCCGGTCGATATCCAGGCCTCCGAAGTCGAGTGGGATACATGTAAGGGGACTTGGGACGTCGAGGGTGATCGTGGCTGCGCAGGTTCGCCATCGATCGATTGCTTAACAGACGAAAGGTCGGCTCGGAGCTGTTCGCCATGGTCATGGAGAGGCTGCGGTGTCCCTCTCTACGGTCTCGTGCAAACGGTACGAGAGGTGAAGAGCCCGAGACGTTCATGACCGTGGGCGACAAGGTATCAGGGACATACTGGGGCATGTTGTGCTCTCGCGAATGTCGAGTACCTGCGGAGGCCGTTGAATGCCAATGGTGATGTCGAGGGCCGGTTCGATTCGAAGCATTGGAGTGTGACGAGGCAATCGACAGCCGCGAAGTAGCACCTCCTCTCCGCGGTGCTCGCGGCACATTCGGCATAAGCGGGTCCACAGCAGAGCCCCCCAGGTTGCCCATCTCGGTCGACGTTCGAAGCATCGAGGCAACCGCCGGTGCGAGAATGTCGTGCTTTGCTGCGGTTACCGAACTCCTCGAGGGGCCGCGCGACACCACGGACATGTCGGAAGCTCGGCTGTTGCGGCCAGAGGCATTCAGCTCGCGGTCAGGTGGTAACATGGCGCTCCCGTCGTGCCGCAGCCGGCGGCAAGGGGGACAAGAAAGCGTCTCGGGTTAGCAGAAGCTAAATGATGCTGTTTGGTGAGGTGGCGCTGCGGCCTGCAAACAAGAGATGCTATTCCAACGCACACAAAAAGAGTTTGGAGCAAGTGACAGCGGCGGCAGTCCCGCGCTGCCGGCCAACAGGAGAAGAACAATGTTGGCTGCGGGATGGTGGAGAGAGAAAAGAAGCCGTCTCTGTAGAGGGGGCAGGCGTGCTAAGGGGAGTGAGAGGACGGCCGGAGCTGCCGCCTGCAGAAACCAGCAGGGCAACCACGGTCTTTACTCACCTGCGAGGGCTCTTCCCACTGCTACTGGGAAAACGCAAGAACACAAAGACGGACTCGACGGAGAAGGCGTGACCCTGTAATGAGATTGTTTTCTACCTACCAGGCATTCGACGCGCCGCAATCTCGGGCGGGCACTCTAGCTTTCTTCTCTTTCTCCCCATCTTCTCCCTCTTCTTCATTCCTATGCACCCCCGCATTCGCGGTTCTTCTGCTGCTACGCTCGCTGGTCCAAGCCCACGACTATGAGGGCGGCACTTCCGCGTTCCCAAACCACGCTCTACACGCGCTCTACGAGCATCGTAACCACTTGCAACGGAAACGGACGTACTATATAACCAACGCCTGGAACGCTCAGGAAGCGCGAATGCAGCCAAAAAAGTCTGCCGAAAGGGGTATATGGTTGCGCAACTCGCTGTGGGGAAAAGCAAATGCCGCTCAAAGAAACAAACACATGGGGTGATCACTCTACAATGGTGTCTACAGAGTTGTGCTTTTTCTTGCTGAACAGACGCTTCAGCGACGAAAGACTCGACTTCTTCAACAAACGATTACGCGACGAAGGAAGATGATTATCGAGGGATGTTGAAGCGCGCGGAGGAACGACGGGAGAAGCCGGTTCGGGTGTCCGCCGCGCGGTCAACGCAGGGGAAACGGCGCCGTAGCGACCTGACATCGACTGTTTAGGTGTGCTTGGGCTGCTACTGGGGAACAGCCCGAATTGCGCACGAGGATGTGAGGAAGATTGCGCAGACGCCGAGCGCGGATGTATTGACGTCGGAGACGCATACGAGGTACCGGAAACAGAAGAATAGGCTGAATCCTTGCCCGTCAATGGCGGGCTGTGCAAGAGCACTTCCTTTTCGTCGCTCACGACTACCTCTTTCTCATCGCTGAAGGATGCAGGTTCGGGTGTGTCCTCATACATATCCTGGTGAAGGACTATCTGTACGTCTTCTGATCGTCTGTCAATGCCGCCCGAGGAGCTACGGTAATGCCCGGATGGTCCATCCATATCAGACGGTGGTACATGGACGTCAGGAAGCGCCTGTTGCCTTAGCGTTAGTCGTCGGTCATCGTCCTCGTCCTCGTCCTCATCCTCGTCCTCCTCGTCCTCCCGAAGAGACTCTTGTGAGCTTTCATGCGAAACGACGTGAATCTGAGGATGGTTAGGCGGGGATTGCTGACGCGAACAAGTCCCGGATCTAAGTTCCACATTTGCTGAAGGCGGTGTCATAAAGGGCGGTCGTTCATTAGGCACACTTGGAAGTGGCTTGTTCTGCGCCATGTTTCGGAACGAACGTGCAGCTTCTCGCGAATTTGAGGAATTGCGTGACGAGGATCGGCTGGCCACCTATGCAAGCAAGACGCGTTAGCGAGCGGTACAAATTGGTGAAAGACAGCATGCAGAAGTTTGGAATGGATCGACAGCTGTCGAAAGGGGCTCATACCATACTACGGCGGCTAGCAGCCCCGCACCGTTTCTCGATCTCGTTGCAGTAGCTGCTCACTTGCACCAGGACGACGCCCAGCTTTTCGGCTTTGGCAACCAAGCTCTGCAGGAACTGTGCCCAGCCTCCAGTATTCCCGCACATGGCCGAGTAGATGCGCCCAATGTCTCCATCCATTGCCGTCCAGTTGTGTCCTATTTGGAGGAGATAGGCGTCGAGCTGCTGGTTGGCATTCTGGAAGGTGTGTATGTCTACCAAGTAATCGTTGAGCATTTGCGACATGCGATTGATGGTTCGTTCGATGGTGACATTGCCCTCGAGAAGCTGGAATCGATAAGTGCGATCGTCGAGAAGGCGGTCGAACTCGTTGACGTGCTCCATGGGAACCTTCAGGCACTTCCTCCGGAACAACATATCCTTCAAGCTCCCTTCAATATCCTCGTTCGCTCGTTGTAAGAAGCTGTCAAGCTCGTTGACATGCTTCAGCAAGATGTCGGCTACATCAGCAACCGACTTCTCCAGGTGTTGATGCAGCAAGTGCACACCAAAGATGATCTGGGCGACCGTCTTTAACAGGGGATGGTATTTGCCCTTTGAATTGTTGCGCCAATGGCAGTTGTAGGTGAAGTTCCAAGTAAGCTCGGGGGCGTCGTGTTCTCTGCAGAGCATGTGCTGGCGCTGCTCTATGGTTTTTTTGGGCTTCTTGAAGGGAACGAAGCCGGTCCCTCCGGTGGCATCGAGCATGGACTCCTCAAAGGGCCCCTGCATGGCGCCGATGGGGTGTACGGGGAAGGTCATGACGACGTTGTAGGCGGTGCGCTCCTCGCGCTGGAATCTGCTGGCGTCGATTCCGGCATCGAGGTCGCGGAGGCTTCGTCGGTGGTGCTGGGAAGCCCGGAAGGGCACCATGGTGTGGCACGCGCGATTATGAGGCGGCGGCGCCAGAGACGCAGACACGGCTACGTCTCGGGCGATTGGCTTCGGGCTCGGGGTGGTACACTGCCTGGCCACGGAATAGGGCCCGGACGGTGGGCGGCGTGTGCAGGTGCAGGCGGTGCATAAGCACGCGGGACGGCACTAGATGGGCAAGGGGTGGATGGTGAATGGACTTAGCGGGCCCGCGAGAATGCACAGCGAGGGCACGAGGGCATGTACGAGGGCATGGCGGTGGAGTGGTGGAGTGGTGGAGTGGTGGAGTGGTGGAGTGGTGGAGTGGTGGAGTGTCGGAGGACCGACAGCAGCGGCACGTCTGCGAGAAGGATGCAAGCTCGAGGGGGTTCCACCAGGAGGGCGCCCTGATCAACAGGCGCTGCCGCGGTCCCGGCCGTTCGCCAGCCTCGCTCGGTCGCCAGGAGTCGCATGGTGCATATCGTGGCGCCCGAGAGCCCAAGGCGGTTTGGACGGGTGCGGTCTTGAGTCTAGCTTCCGCCGCCCTGCCCAAAGCGCCGACGCTCCGCACCTCCTTGCCGTCGCCTGTTGTGACTGTGAGTCTGTGACTGCAGCGTGCACACTTGCTGCTGGCCGAAGCACCCTCGGACGCGCTCCCCGTCCACCAACAGCCATGCAGTCGCCGGCCGCAGAGCGCGAGGAGACGCCCTTCGCGACCCCAGGCGACCGCACATGGCCGTCCGCCCAGAGCAGCGCCAGCGACCCCCAGGACGGCGCGGCCCATGTGCTCCGCATCACTCGCGCTGCAGAGAAGATGGCCGGCCTCCTCCGCCATCTGGAGCGCGAGCTGGGCGCGTTGGACGCCACCGCATCCGTCCAAGCACGGGGCTCGCTCCAAGTCGTCATCAAGACGCCTGGAGACACCCCGAGAACCATCCATCTCGACGATGTCGCGCACAAGGAGCGTGTCTCTTTTGCCTTCGCGCCAAACGGGGAGGAGCCACCCGCCGATGCGGCAGGTGCAGACCCCTCCAACGCGCTCACCATCGACGACGGCACGGCCCCCGCGGCAGGTGCGACCACTACGCCCTCCTCCAAGCGCACCCGGCGCGACTCGGATGCCGAGCTTGAGCAAGAGCTCGTTTCCAGGAAGAGGCGGAGACTGGAAAGCGGCGACAGCGACGCGAACGTGCTGCACGACGCAACCGACGACGACGACATCATGCCGCTGATAACAAAGGAAGATCTCGAGAACATTGTGGCAAAGCTGCGCGACGATATACAGGAAGACACTTCGGAATGCGTCAATCATGTGCAGCGACTCCTCCGCCGCTTCAAAGAAGAATGGCACGAGAAAAGCACGTGGGACTTTGCACAGGCGTCGAAACCCCACGACGGTCGCGCATCCAGGCCTTCACTTGCTGGCGACGACGCGACGCCAGCCGCAGCATTTCCCTCGCCAGCCGCACACCAGGATGACCACGACATCACGGTCCCGGACCTGGTCAGACAAGAATCAAAGCTCATTTCCAGCCAGATCAAGTGGGTGGAGGATTGTCGCCGTGTCGCCGCAGATACACACGACAAGCGCGAGGACAACTGGCGAACATCGTCAGCTAACTTCCACGACAAGGCTCGCCAAGAGCGTGAGAGTTTCCAGGGCCGTCTCTTGCATGAACAAGGTATGCAGTCTCAGACACTCCATCAAATCCTCAGCGAGGTCAAATCGTTTGGGTTGTATGTGCAGAGCATGAAGTGGGAGACGCCGGGATCCCTATCCATGGGACCACCATACATGCCAGGACCACCAGCCTTTCCCACACAGCCGCCACCAGCACCTCCGAGAGGAAGAGGGAGACCAAGAGGAAGTGGCAGGGGAGTATGACAACTAATGGGCGTCGATGCAAATTCGCGCCCCTGATACTATATACTTACGGGTATCACAATGCCTAGACAAAAGTTTGAGTCGCACTATCACCCCAGGAGGAGCAATGCAGTACTCAGACCTTTGACTCAGCACTCTAACACATCGCAAATCTTCTTCTCTGCACGTTTTAAAGGGTGACAGTATTTACCATCCACGCCACCGGACCCAGACATCCACGACAGTATGACTATTCTTCTCCGAATCAACGATCAGATACCACCCAAATCCAGCGCCAGCCACACAAGCATGGTTTGGCCAAACCAGGACTTTGGACCCAATCTCCAACGGCTTCATGTTGTGCTCTGCGCCCTCCCACGTCAGCAGTCCATGCTCTTGACTTATACGGCCTACAATCCATCCAGTCCTATCTCCTCGCTCATCATACACGACGTTGCCATCGTTCCCCAGTTCACCGGTTACGATGCCCCATCCCGGATAGCTCTTACAAGGTTCCCTACCCAATGCCAAGGACCCGGCGGAAGCGAGCGCCTCTGGCTTCTCTCTTTCGTCGTACACAGAAGATATCTCGAGCAGGACTTTAATTCCGACGCTGTCTTTCGTCAAGGCCGCCCTCCCGGAAGCTGGCCGCGCGTGCGTCGCTACTTGCTGCATGTCGAGCACCGGGTATACCCCCGCATGCAGTTCTACGCTGTACGTCTGCTTCAGGCGGTTCAGCAGTGTCTTGAACTCTGCGGCTCTGGGTGAACCAGAGAGCATGTTTTGCGCGGCCGTCGCTGTTGGTGTCGCGCCAACCGTTAATACCATCTTTCTCTTGAGAAGCTTTAGATAACTATCCTCGATTTCCGCCGCGGCTTCTTCTAGGCCTTCCAGCTCGGATATCAAACCGTGCGCGGAATCCTTTTCCGAATTACCAGCATACGAGTGTCCGTAGTGCGAGTAGAATCCCCGGAACGCGTCGCCCACGGTACCTACTACTTTCCGGATCAGGCCGGGGAACTTCTGCGAGGTGGTCGTTATGCCGGCGCGCTTGTACCCCGTGTCGATCTTGATGAAGACGCCGATTTCGCCGGCGACGAGGGCGTCTTTCATCTTGTTGAAGGCGTCGATGTTGTCGATGAGGATGTTTACGCTTCCGGGGGCGAGTTTGGAGGCGAGGTGGACGAGGCGCGGGAGGGTGGATTGCGCGGGGGGGACGCCGTAGAGGACCTACCAATGAAAAGCATGAACATCATCGCAACAACGTATAGCGTGTGTGATTAGGGCTACTTACGCTGCTTTCTCGCCCGCCGGCCTGGCATTCCAGCATAAACGGCAGCAGGTTCTCCGCCTCGGTCAGCGTCGAGACGATGAAATTCGCGGGCCGGTCGCCCGCGCCCACTTGCAGCTTGGCCAGCTCGAGCGTCTGTTCGCCGTATCAACATCTATCACCTTTCCTCTTTCTTCCAGCCTCCACATCTGTCTATGAAAGGTGGAACGAAGGGAAGGGAAGAACTCACCTTGTGCGTTTTCACGTGCGCGCGAAACCCCACGCCCAACTTCCCGCACACATCGAGCATGGCCTCGCAGTTCTTCCTCAGCTTCGCACGGTCGAGGACTACCGCGGGGGTGGGCAGGTCGACTAGCTTCTTCCCTACGAATTGGAGCTGCAGCGACGCTACCGAAGGGAGGGGGTGGTTGGCTGTGGGGAAGTAGTCCATGGTGTGGTTTCGGTTGACTGGGATTTGGGGAGGGGGTGGTTCCCTGCGGTAGGGAAGTCTTGTACTTGGTATTATACGAAGTCTTTTGTGGGTGTTTATGTGTTTGTGTTTGTGTGACTAAGTAAGGCGTGGATGACAGGGGGCGGGGATTCAATGTCCGGGGGAGGACCCGGGTTGTTCCGGTGGAAAAGCGTGCGGGTGAATGGGGATGTTGGAAAAGTGGAAGGTTTGGTGACTGCGAGGTACGGATCCACTTGCAATGCCCCTCGTCGGTGGTACCTAGGACATCGCGCTAAGTAGGCGCTGGCGCGCGGCTAGTTGAATGTGTGTAGGATTGTAGGAGGTTGCTTGGATCTGTATATGATTTCCTGTACCTATGCACAGTGTTTCGATGTCCAAATGATGATGTTGGCTCGTCCACGCGCCAGGATCTGTTAGTACTTGCATCTGAAACGACATATGCAGACTTTATTCGTGGGGATGACGTCATTGCCTTCTTCCAAGGCAAAATACAGTGTTGTACTGTGTAGAATTACATGCCTGCCCCTTTACAAGTTCCCCTACGAGATCGAGATCCAAGTTCAACCACAGTCAAACATCCAAAGGTGCGGCGTGCGCTTTTCTTGTTGTAGCTAGGCTGTTTCTGACCTTAGTCTGCGTTCTCGGTGTTTTGCGAGTCCTGGAGAGAACGTCACCTTTATCGCACCTCGCTACGCCTTATAGCCAGCGCTGCTGCACGCTCATCAAGACATTTCACACCCACAAAGAGCCCAATTGCAATTGCACCGTGCACAACAACGAGCCAGCGCATCCGAACCCAAACGAAACGTACGGGAACCCTACCCCACTGAGGCTTGTCGTTCTTTCCCCATTGGGACCTCTCCCTCACCCACTCACTCTGCGAACGATCATCCCGCTTTTCCGTGCTGGTATCCACTCTGGCCTGATCCTCATTCACATTACCTAATACCGCTGGACCTCCTCATGTCCGACCGTGCTGGCATTTCGGCATCATCCAGCTCAAACAATGCGGAGTCGCGACCCCCCAACTCGAGATACCAATCCCATGGCAGCACTAACACGGAAGAACTGTCGCCGAAGCGCGCGGTCTCCTCAAAACACATAAGAATTTCCAAGCACCTGGATCGACCGCACTTGTCCGGCAAGAACCGCACGTTGAGCGACGTGCTGCGTTCGCACCGGAACCACCAAGAGCAAGAGACGCTGCTGGGTGATGATGACCTTGCTGATCATGACGGATGCATTCGAGGAGAAAATGCGGCACCGAGGGCAACTTTCTTTACTGACCCGAACATAAAGTTGAATGTTTACTACAACATCCAGCGGATCCGTCGGCTGGTCTTGGCGAGCATAGAGGACCCGTATAGCATGGACCAGCTTAGAGAACCACGTATGAATGTTCTAATCGTCAAGCCTCTCGTTGACCGGCTCTTTGATGCTGATGATATATCCATCGGTAAGCATGCCTTATTTGGTACTCTGGATTCAGACTGACGCAAGCTACGTATAGTTTACTGCCTGTTTGTCAACAGGATGCAATTCTTGCGCGAGCAGCAGTTCCAGCATCATCACCAGACTGTCAATCTAACGCGAGCCAACGTGTGCGAACTGGTTGCCATGAAAGTTCTTCGAAGACATGACGAGGAGTTCACCGGGAAGCAAGGCCTACTTCAATTGGCGAGGATCTTAGTCTCCCCATTCACACCATTCCAGAACGCGCCCTCAGAGATATGCCCCGAGAACCGCAAGTGGGAGAACCAAAGCCAAGGCGGCTACGAGGGCAAGTTGACCGCACTGGAAGTCGCCATTGTCTCCGAGAGTAAAATGTTTCTTAGCAGCTCGGCGCCGCAGAAGGTTATTGATGGTGTGTACCGCGGCCGCATAGTCTACACACCAACTGCGTTCATGGATATCCTTCCCGACAACTACAAGCACAAACCGATATCTCTCTACGACCCGCGGCACGCTCCTCTCCTGAACCAGTACCGTTTGATCGTGCCCAGAACTCGTGCTTTGGTGGAAGCAACGTGGTTTGTCATACTGATTGCGCTGTACTGTTTCTGCATGATGAAGCAGAATCACGACGAGTTCACGCTAGCCGAACTTCTGTTCTTGGTATACGGCGCCGGTTGGGTGGTGGACGAGTGCGCGTCCATGTTGGAGCATGGTTGGCAAGTGCATACGCAAGAGCTATGGGCCTTCTTGGATGTCACGTTTGTGATCATCTACGTGTCGTATCTGGGTCTTCGAGTATACGGCTGGTCAGTCGACAGCAGCGATCTAGGGAGGCAAGCGTTAGACATTCTTGCCATTGCTGCTCCGATCCTCTTCCCCCGACTGGCCTTCAATCTCATGCCCGAAAACATGCTATTCATTGCGTTAAGGGCCATGGTAAAGGAATTCACTGCCCTCAGCTTGATTGCTGTGTGGTGCTTCGCGGGGTTCTTGCTATCGCTCAAGTGGCTCAGCATGGGCAGCGCAAAAGACAACTTCGGCGACCAGCCCAGCCCCATCGAGATCTCAAAGTGGATGCTATGGATCTGGTTCGGCCTCGACGGCACGGGCATCACCGAATCGCCCAACTTCCACGAGGTCCTCGGCCCCGTGCTCATGGTCGTGTACGCATTCCTAGGCAACACGCTCTTCCTCACGGTTCTTGTGTCCATCCTCTCCAACACCTTCTCCAAGATCGCCGCAGACGCCACCGCAGAAATCCAGTTCCGCCGCGCAGTCTCCACCTTCGAAGGCGTAAAGGCCGACTCCCTGTTCTCGTACTTCCCGCCCACCAACATCCTCGCCATCGTCTTCCTCCTCCCCCTCAAGTTCGTCGCGTCCCCCCGCTGGTTCCACAAGATCAACATCACCATCGTGCGCGTGCTCAACGCCCCGCTCCTCCTGGCCATCGCCTGGTACGAGCGGCACCACCTCTGGAAGCCGAAGCGCAAGCCCACCGTCAACGGGCCGTCAAAGCGCGGGAAGTGGGGCATCTGGAGCACGTTCGACGTCCATGCCGAGATTCGCGAAGTGTTCGACGAAGAGCCGCCCGAGGCGGTGATGCAGCAGATCGAGGAGGAGGATGATCTCGAGGACGCGATTCTAGAGAACAGCTTTGCGGGGATGGCGGGAATGCGGAGTAGGAGTATGAGTCCGGGCAGTGCGATGCACCAACCGAGGAGGAGGCGGCTGAGCAGTGCGATGCAGGGAGATTCGTGAGCGGAGTATCTTCGGCGGACTTGCTGGCGGTGATGTAGAATGATGTGATAAGAATGTATACTATAGCGCACGACATTGTTGAGCATAGGTGTTAGCGTCGGGCTGGGGTTTCGGCTTGCTGTGTGGGCGTCTCGGTTCCAAGTCATATTGTTACTTCTATCTGAATCCGAATTTGATCGACATGGAAGTATCGAAGATACCCGTTAGGGAGAGATGTCCCCTTTCGATCAGTGCATCAACCAAGATTGTGGACTCCATGTGTAAAGTTTTATGGATCCAACTGAGATCGCATACGCAGCAATAAAAGTTCTGTATTCTCTTCAAGTAAATGCACGTTGGGCTAAGATTACATACGCAGGAATTCTGCTTGAGTATCGGCAGTGTGAGTTCGACGTGCATGCCTCAAGATGCACTGTCCAAGTAGTACACTTCACTGCCCCTCCGGATGTCCGCTTCCACTCATTGTACGCCGCCTGATCCCACGTATACCACATCCCCACGAATGTAGCGTGCTTCGGCAAAACCCTCTCCCTGGACGTTACGTCTAGAGGACCGATCTTATCATACAGTGGTTCGAGAGGTCGGATGGGCTGAGTATATCCTCAAGCTACCTCATCATTCAAAGCAACAGCAGCTTGAAAAATAGTAGATGGTGTTGCGTATATCGTAGACCAACAGCACGGAAGCCAAAGATGATTGGACCATCTTCTTCAGGATTTATCCCCGCTAACTCCGCTCCTCGATCCTTCTCAAACTCGAGGTCAACCGCCTTCATCAGACACCCGAACGTGGAACTGTAATGTGAACACTATGTCCAGCCGCTCAAATGCAGTCAAACGGAGGAGGACTACGTGCAAAACCGGATGCTTGACCTGCAAGTAAGTGATGTTCTGCAGGCGGGCGAGCTTGAGGCTTACCGAGGACAGAGCCAGGAAGGTAAAATGTGACGAAGGGAAGCCTGCGTGTCACAGATGTATCTCTACTGGCAGAAGATGTGATGGCTATGGAATCTGGGGAGGTGGTGGTAATGGATATGCTGAACCCCTCGGGGCAACCGCGTCCCCGTTCTCTCGTCGCTCGCAACACCCATTACTGTTAGTCAGCGTTCCTGCACCATGTTACACTTCCGACGAACAGCTATACCTGGACTGGTTCTACGTCAGAACGGTTCCGAAGATTCCGGGAATGTTCCCACATGGGTTTTGGAGCACGTTGTTGCGGCAAGCGAGCATGGCAGAACCGGCAATCTTGCATGCAACCCTGACTCTAAGCTCAGCCCACAAGACCACAAGAGGAGAAGAAGATTTCACGAAGAGGATGAAGACTCCGGACGAGCAAGACGACTTCATGCTTCGTAACTACAGCAAGGCTATTCGCCATCTACAACCGCACTTGGCGACCAAGGACAGAGCATCTTTGCGCATCGCTCTAATTGCATGTGCGATCTTTACCTGCCTCGAGTTCCTGAGAGGGAACTTCATGACGGCACAAACCCATCTGACAAATGGCCTGCGCGTCTTGCAAGAGTCTTACGGTGACGAACACAACGGCGTAGTCATCTTGCGAGCAACAGACGCCACAGACCAATGCATCATAGAGACACTGCAGCGTCTCCACGTGCAGGTTGAGCTCCTCCATCTCACCCACCGCCGCCCGACCCTCATCCTGCAACCCCACCAGCCACCACTCACCCTCCCAACCACAACCTTCCACTCCCTCAAAGAAGCCTGGACCGAGCTCAACGCCATCCTCCACCAGATCGTCGCCCTGCGCGGAACCACCCCGGCCCACAAAGTCTCCCCAACCCACAGAACCTGCACCACCTCGCTCATCCCCCTCCAACAACACCTCCACACCTCCCTCCACAACTGGCACACCACCTACCTCGCCTCCAAACCCCTTCTCGACCCCCAAGAGCCCACCCTCGTCATCAACGCCATAATCACAAACTTCTACACCCTCGCCTCCATCCTCTGCGCCACCGCCCTCGCCTCCGAACTCGCCTACGACGCACACACCCCCCGCTTCCTCGCCATCCTGGAAAACTCAATACACATCTGGAATTCGCGGCCGCTGGCGACGACGTGCGATAAAGCGGGGTTTAACATGGCGCATTCGATTGTCGATTTTGGCTGGGTGCCGCCGCTGTACTACACGGCGATTAAATGCCGGGTGGGGAGGGTGCGGTTGCATGCTGTGCGGCTGCTGGAGGGTACGCTGCATAGGGAGGGGATCTGGGATTGCAGGATCCTGAGCAGGGTTATGAGGCGGGTTATGGAGGTTGAGGATGGGGGGTTGTGGGGAGGTGGGGGAGGAGGGGCGTTTGCGTTGGATATGGTGCCTGGGGTTGGTGAGTTGGAGGAGGTGACGCTGCCGCTTGAGAGGAGGCTGGGGGAGGTTAAGGTTGGGTTGGAGGATGAGATGGGGGAGAGCGTCGTGGTGGAGTATAGGAAGGCGTGGAGTGGTGCGCAGTGGGAACGCGTGTGTGTTGCGTTGACGGATCCTGGTTATGGTTGCAGTTGATCCTGCAACTTTCCTAATAGGAGGGACGTTGTTTTGTTTTAAGAATCAGAACTCGGACCCAGATTCGCTACAGTCATGTTCTCATAAGCTAGAACTAGGAAATGCAGATGAAAGGCGTTACAAAGCAACACGCTGATCATATCGAACCCAGGATGCCGCTCATCCTCAGTACCTCTCAATCAACCACACCCTACGTTCTTCATCCGACATCTTTGACAACATCTCCTGCTCGCTCTTCTTCATCGTCAAGTAATCCTTCACGAACCCTTCCGCCAATGCCTCTACTAACCCATTATCTCCTCCGAGTTCAAATGCTGCCTCTCTAAAGCTAGCTGGTAGCTTCCGCGTGATACCATATGTTGCCCTCCCCGCCTCATCCAGACGCGACGGGTTGACCGATACATCTCTTTGCGGAAAGTCAACGACGTTATTCTTCAGTCCCAGGATCCCCGCCGCCAGAATAGCGCTGATAGCGAAATACATGTTCGCGAAGCCATCGAGGCACCGAATCTCCCACCGACCGCCGCTGACCCGCCGCAGCGGTACTTCGCGATTCTGCGTGCCCCACGCAACCCATGAGCCGCCGGTCCAGGAGTCGTCTGCCACACGGCCGTAGCTGACCTCCTCGGGCATTGTAAATGCGCAGAGCGCAGGCAAGTGGCTTAACACACCGCCGACAAAGAATTGGAGATCTCGATCTGGGGGATCCAGCGAGATGTGTGCGTGGGCTGCGGTTCCGATGCCAGGGAATGGCTTGGGGTGAAGTGTAGCTCGCAAGCCATGGAACGCTGCTATCTGCGCGACGACCTGCCTCGCCTGGATCAAAGAGTCCACGGCGTTTAGTAGCGGCTGGGGTGCGAGAACGAACTCGTACTGCCCTTGACCTGATTCAGAGTGGAACTGCTGAACCTCGATGCCGATGTCTGATAGTGAGGTAGCAATCTCTGCGAGCAAGGGTGTTTGTAGCCACTGCTCAGGGGTAAGGGTTCCCCATGCGTGAGTCCGTGTTAGTGGTATATAGGCCTCGTCTTGCGGGGCGTCACTGCGCCGCAAGAACGTGACTTCGATCTCGAAACCGCACAGGAGCTTGACTACGGCCATGTCATAAGCATTGGTACAGGAGTGTACATTGTAGGATGACTTACTCCCTTGGTTGTATTGCAATTCGTTGATCAACAGCTCCATGTTCGCACGCGGGCATTCGCGGATTGGGTTACCTCCTTCATCGCGCCAGAAAGATAAAACTGTTGCCGAGGGAATTGAATCCCGCTTGTGCGTCCTCCGTAGCGATCGTAAATCTGGTTCCACATAGATCTGTCCGATTGGGTTCACGACAGGCGTGGAACTATCATTCTGAAGCGTTCCTGTATTGCCCTGGGAAATGCCAATTCTGCTACCTGAGCGCATCATGCGGTCAAACTCCTTGATCGGAACCATGCGTGTTCGGATGGTAGCCATGTAATCGAGCCACTGAACGTACACAAACTTAACTTCGGGGTTCTGCTGCATGAAATTGTCGTATAGCTGGGTGTCGTAGACCTGGGGCTCCTTGGGTGGCGGAGGGAAGGGGGGAGGCTTGTATCCTTCCGACGGTGGTTGAGGTGCTGCTGAAGAAGGATAAAGAGGCACGAGCGTCGATGTTTGGCTTCGTGGGTCCAAGCCGGGTGCAAATGACGCAGCGTTTGGTGAGGTCGACGGCTCTACGGGCGACTTGGTGTTGTACGTGAGCGTCTTTGGCGGTATAGCAAGATCGTTGAATGTCGCCTCATATTGCAGATTGTATAGAACGTTGGAGTTGTTGAATAAGATGTCTTTGGTCATAGCGATAGCTTGGTGGGGTGTAACATCATCTCTCTCGACGTATTCGATCAAAAGCTGCCAAGGTCAGCTGGCTGTGTGCCGTTTCTTTGGTCTCATGGATGTACAATTGATCACTTACATCTAACCACACCTCACGAAACTGCAAGTTTGCGAGCCAATAGGTCTCCGGCAAGAAGTGACCGTCACTTGAGTAGAGCAACTTACTCCCAGGAGTGATCTCTAGCGCCTGTCGCAATATGGCTTTCTGGCCATCTCGGCTCACCATAGGAAACACTTCCCCTATGTCGAGATATACATTCTTGTACACTGTGGCAAGATATCCGGCCTCTCGCGCATACGGGTATGCAGAATGAAGCAAGACAAACGGGACGTTTGTGTAGTTTTCGATCACGGGCTGCAAATATGCTGGATTTGATTTCAGTAGATCGATATCCTTGTCTCCGAGGCCAGTATGCAGCTGCAAAGGCTTTGACATTGCATCGAGGCGCGGAGTTTCTTCAGAAAGGATCTCCAGTGTTCGCAGCACGAGATAGTCATTGAGGGCCTTTCGTTCGATTCGGTACTTTTTCTTTCGCACGCACCGCTCTACATAGCGTTCGAACGGGAGGCCAACATCTCGTGCAGCACGTTCATAGTCTGGCTCAATGTCCAGTCCGGTTCGATAGCAAATTACAGTCTTGAAGCCAGCCACTTCAGGGTCCAGGATCGCTTCCTGTATTTCTTTTTCGAACTCTTCGGTCAAGGTGATCCATGTATCTGTGAAGAACGTAGCGACATCGAGGTCATATTCTGTGACCCCGACTAGCAGGCTTTCCATGAGCCGCTCGGCCACAGTCTCAATTCTCACAATACGCTTGCTTGGAGCCTTTGTATACCGGTTATGCCAGTGATACGGGAGCACCTTTTCTGGACTGGCGAGGCCATCATCGATGAGCAGAGCGTGCACCCCTTGGAAGCATTGCTGGTTCAATCGGTCTGGATCTGTCCTCAGCCATTCCTCACGTTGAGCAAGAAGATCTTCCCAGTTCGCATCGTCGGGACACTCGTACAGCCGACGCAGTTGTCGCGCCGCTCTAAGGTGAGGAAGCGACTTGAAAGCATCGGTCATGGCCCGGCCTTGCGCTTCGGTAGTCACAGACTCAAGCGGTATGGTGTCTGCCAAAGCCGGATGGATGATGTTGTGTGCATGGTTGTCTATGATTGGAAAGGTGTTCACAACGTGGCGCAGACTGTCGATCGTAGGCTTGGGGGGAACTTCCATCGTGTCATGCAAGGGAGAGCCCCGGAATGTAAAGATGTAGGAATCTAGTTCGCGTCGAGCCGGATTGTTGCTATGTGAATATAAACGTCATGAGTATCCTCGAATACTTATCGATCCGTCGGAAGTGGTGGGTGAATGAGGGTGCCTCTTCGTTCGTCAGCCTCGCATACTCGAACGTGCATAGTCACCAGACCACACCACGAAGCTGGGTGCGCCTGCCTAAGCAAATTCCGCCTTCCCTGGCTTCTAACTGGGGGCCATACGTACTTCAGACCAAGCGTCCCTCGCAAAGTATCTCACCTCTGCGAACAATCCAGGTGATGAATCTGCTGCTGCCCAACCAGCAGGTGCTGTGACGTCGGCGCGTACGGAAGCGCCGGTAGAGAGCAGGCGTCTAACGGAGGTACGAAGATGCAGTAAGCGCCGAACTTGCTTGTACTCACCGACGCAAGAGATGAGAAATTTGATAAGCCCCACAAAGTATCCACTACTTACACAACAAGACTCAGCCGTCTGATGTAGGAAGAATCTTGATGCGGGATGTACAGCACTAGTCAACGCAGCCCAAACCACTTTGGGCAGTAGCACCTGACCTCTGTAGAACCTCGAGACAAAAACCTCCAACATTCACCAAACATATGTTATCCCATACTACAGACATTGAGCAGCTCACAGGATCGTCTCATCCTCCGACGCCCTCCACTTCTCGCTCCACCTCCCCAACCTCTCAAAATCCCTACACACCCTCTCCGCCCCCCACCCCGGCGCCTCCGCCCTCCCCATCTCATCCACCACCAGATCCTCCAAATTACTATCCGCAGCACACATCAGCGCCTGCCGCAAATACTCAAAGCAATGATCCAGATGATACAGATGCAGATTCGCGCCCATGTTCTCAATGTAGTGGTTGACTAGGGAGTGCTTGCCCTGCAGCTTGTGCAGTTCGTTGACGCGCGAGTAGTACGCGATGCGGATGCCATGCAGACAGTGGAGTTGGTGGTAGGCGGCGACGGCTTTGGGCGGCGACGCAATGTGCGGGTGCTCTACGAAGCCTTTGCCTTTGGGGATGAGGGATACCCAGGCGTTTTGGGTCAGGGCGGAGGGCTCGCCCGTGAAGGTGTGGTTTTCGTGCCAGACTTGGGGTGTGCGTCCTGGGGGTGCTATGATTTCTTGTCAGTACGGGGATAGCGGCGAGTAAAGATTTTGGAGGAGCGCATACGGAAATATCCGTCATTGGAGAATCCGCCAGCGGGCCAATAGCTCCATGCGATGCCGAAGAGTATCCCAAGAAGCGTGAAGAAGATGTGCGATGTTACACTCTTCCAAGACGATCCTGTTTTTCTTTCTCGCCACACCTTGGGGGCTGGTTTCGTCGGTGTATCGGGCTCGTTGTCGTCCGTGGATAATGAAGCAAACCTGCCATCAGGGCGGCGCTTGAAGCGTTCGAGAAAGGCCATTGTGATGGAGTCACAGAGTTCTAATATTATACAAAATCTGAGACATGTATCAATGGGCTTATAGAGACACATGAGGGTGAGTGTATACATGCTCAGCGTCGCTTAGGTGGACAAAGAAATGGGTACTTTCTATTCACACACAGACTAGGTATAGCCCATAAAGATCTCGGCCAGCCTCCAACTCTGGAAGACCAGTAGTTGTTCCTATATATCGTTGTTGTTTTCTAGGAGCGGCGGCGCAGTTATTGACTGGGACGTGATCCTACTCGCAGCCGTCTCAATGGCCACAATATGACATCCCCTTAACAAACATGAGGACACAGTCAAGTTACCAGAGCGATAGCAGCCTGAATATTCCTGAGCTTACAGTGACGATTATAAACACCGTAAATAGGCCTTCCAACAAACCCCAATCCAAGATACTTATCCTCTATTAACCACAGTGCAAGAAAGCACAAAACACACATCCAGTAACCCCCTTCCACCCCTCCCCCCCCAAAAAAAAAAACCACTACACGAGAAAAAGTAACGAGGCCAAAAATCCACCTCCCAGAATCCTTCACTACAAGAACCAACACACCCTCTACTCCACCGCAGCACATACCACGCCCACCCCGTACCCAACCCCCCAACCCCATCCCGTGGACCATCCCAACCCACATACCACGCCCACCCCATCCAGACCGAAAGTCCCCCCCAAGGGTCCCACCACTAGCCCCCATTCCCCATTCCCCGGCGCCGAACCCACACATGCATGTCCAGCATTCCCCTCACAAGTCTACCCCGCTACAGGTCGCGTTCCAGCCTGGGTAACCGGTAGACGTAGCAGCACCCAGCCCGCAGCGCATTTCCCACACCACAGCCGCACCATGCATCCCCGCGGTGAAGTTTGCAATGCCGAGTAGGTAGTCTGGTCAGGTCTGGTTGCCAGCGGCGCGCTGTCATCGCCGAAGGAGCGAGATGCCCCGCATGAGGTGAGGTGAGGTGAGCAGCCACCGGGGAGGGAAGAGGGGCGCAGCAGACGCCACATTGCATTCACATCGCCGAGCCGAGGACGCGCGCTTGCATCGTCTCGAAGAACGTACCTATCATGCTACTGTGCTTCTCGAGCAGACTAGGTAGGCCAGCCTAGACACTACACTACTACCTTATGGGTTGCTGGTGGTACACGTCACACACATCAAGTCAGCACCACACCACACCACAGCACCTGTAAGACATCAATTGGCAATTCAATCATCTCAATGTACACAGGATGTATTCGCATCTACCGCCGGATAGTAACACAAGAAAGCAAAAGGATATAAAGCCGAGCGCCTCTCAGTCGGTGAGAATTAAGGCTGCCGTAGAGGGAGACAAGATATACACAGACAGAGACAAGACACTTCCCGCACGCTATGCAAAAAGTCCGAACCCAACTCAACGTGCTTGCAACCCACTCCAGGCAGTGCTTACAACAAGATCATGGCAGCGCCCGAGGCGATGGCGCCGAGGAAGTAGGTTGCGATGCCGAAGTAGCCGACCGAGACGTGGGAGACGGTCAGGCCACCGGCCGCAGCACCCTGGCTGCCAGACTCGGAGGAGCTGCCGCTGCCGCCGCCGCCTGTAGCGAGGGCGGCACCACCGGAGAGGGTGCCGGTGCCATCCTCGCCGGCCTGCTTGAGAAGAGAATCGCAGGCAGCGGCGGTGGAGGCAGCAGCCTGCTTGATGGTGGCAGAGCCCTTGAAGTCGCAGGCCTTGGCGGCCTTGTTCTGGGCCTTGTAGTAGGTGTTCAGGGCGAAGGCGAGCTGTTCCTTGGGCTTGCACATGCCGTACGCGCCATAGGGGCCGGAGGTGGCGTTACGGTTGATACCAGCGCAGTACTCGCCCTCCTTCATGCCGCAGATGACACCGAAGAGGGAACCGACATCGTCGTCAGTCTCGACGGAGTCGGAGACAGTGCACGAGATGGTGTCCATCATACAGGAGCAAGCCTGGACATTCACGACAGGAGGGAGAGGGTCGGAAGGTGCGCCCCAGCTGCTGTCGACGGAGGGGCACTTGGCGGCGGCGGTGTTGGTAGGGTTGTAGTTAGCCATCTTAACGCCGGTAGGTGTAGCCTTTGCGATCTCCTTGGACAGGTTGTCGAAGTCCTTGTTGGTGGTGACCTTGCCGCCGCTGACCTTGGCGAGACCGAACTTGTTCTCCTCCTCGTGGAACATGTAGACGATACCTCCGGACCAAACATCGTTCATCTGCGGGCCGTAGAGAGCACCGACCTCCGTGAACAGGCGAGGAGTGACCTCGTTGCAGCCGTACTCAGCAAAGAACACCGGGACGTTGTAGTTTTCGAACTCCTTGGTACGCACATCGAAACCAGACTTTTGGAAAGACGATTCGCCACACCAAGAGTAGATGTTGTAACCCCAGAAGTCAATAGATTCGGAGCTGTCACCACAGTCGAAGAAGTTGGCGAGGTTCTCACGGATGTCCTTGTCGTCGTTTGTGGCGTAGCCGACACCGATGGTGCGGTAGCCCTTGCTCTTGATGTATGACTTGGAGTCACGGACAGCGGCCTTGACGAATGCGCTAGCGAAGGTGTTGTTCTTCTGGTTAGAAACCTCGTTACCAGCAAAGAAACCAAGGGTGTTGCTGTACTGCTGCATCTCATCGATGACAGAGGTGTAACGCTCGAAGAGGGGCGTGTTCCACTCAGCGTCCTCGCGGTTGATGGACGTCTTGGGTTCGGACAGATCGGCGACGACGTAAATACCAGCATCCTGGAGCGCGGTCATGCACTCCTTGTGGTCCTTGGTGGGGTCGATGGCGTACACACGGATAGTGTTGGTGCGCAACTTCTTCAGGTACTCGATGTCGCGCTTGCACGACGTGCTGTCGGCCAAAGGATCCGTGTAATCGGAGCTGGAGTCAGTCGACCCAGCGGCACCAACACCCTGCTGGTAGGCAACACCGCGCATGTAGCTACCAAGACTCAGATAGGATCATCAGGATGAACTAGCCTACTCACAATTGTGTGCCATTGGACTTGTAGAAGAATTTGCTACCCTTGATAACGATAGGGTCGACTTCCGCGACAGCGGTAGCTGCGAACAGCGCAGCGGCTGCAAAGGATAACTTCATGATGTGTAACTGATGTGTGGTTTGCGTTCAATGGAGTGCAGTTGTGTGCAAGGCGTTGGGCACTCTGTGTACCACGGAAGGGGCGTTTGACGTGGTGTTTGCCGGGGGTGGCACGAGGAAAGAGCCGGAGGCAGAAGGAGCGTTGGGTTGAATTAAAAACAGGTACAAGTAGAGAGCGACGTGGATAAACAATAAAGAATGAAGAAACACGGGTGAAGCAACTCGAGTAAAAGAGTGTATGGAGTTCTGGGGTTCCCGGGAGAAGTGAAGCTCGCTCACACAAGCTCGGGGCTCAACCCCTGAGGCCCGAAACGGCTAGTCGACTTTGGCTTGCACTGCCCACACTCTCCACAATACCATGTCCGTCGCAATCTGCTGTTTTTGAACGAACGTAGCCAACCAAGGATTAGGCAATTTCGATTGCGTTGAGTTCCAAATGGCGCTCGAGTTTAATTTTTGCTTTTGTATCTTTAGACAACCAAGTCTGCATTTTGTGCGCTTGTGCCTCCGAACTGCGTCGTGCATACAAAGCGATCCACAAGTTTACTGTGGTTGCGGCCCTATCTTTTGTTAGTGGGTCCGCCGGAGAGGGTGTTTTTGGCGATTTCTTGGCGATAAAAGTCTTGATTCGTCATCTGTAAAATATATAAATATACTAAGGTACTTCTATTAATAGTAATTAGCTGCTAAATCTAGGTACTTTATATTGATTAATACTTTGTATGGTTCTGGAGGTTTCTATACGGGGTGGCAACTCCGGGGACCCACTAACAAAAGATAGGGCTGCAACCACAGTAGATGCGACACACGATGCCCCACCTGTGCCTGCGTTAAAATCCCAAATTAACGCTTCTGGAACTCCACTGGTGACGAGACATGGCGCTTAGGCCTTTTTTCTTTTGTGCGTACGGAGCTTCATGTCCGATGTCAGATGTTAGAAGGCCGTGGCTGACAGTACGACGCGGGACACTGTAGAGGTTTGGTGTTTCTTGCTTGTGTACAGTACTGTATAGCAGGTGAAGTTATGTAGAAGGATGAACAGAAGACGGTACAGCTGTTCCTGAAGACTTTCTAGTTTAGCATCTCTCGAGGCTGCACGGCAGAAGTACTTGATGAAAGTGTTGCGTAGCTCAGCGGGCTGCCTGGTCCACGCATTGCTTAGGGAGATGGGCGGCATCCGCAAAGGGCAGGTCTGGGAGGTGGCCGGTGAGGCTGCTCTACTCATGCAGAGGCCTTCGGGGTCGTCGGCGTCGCCATATATTGCGGTGGGTAAGCCAGCAGCCAGCTTGCGTAAGACAGACTCGATGCGCAGTCGTCTGCTTGCCAGCAGTAGACAAGGCTCCATGGAGCGACTATTTGACCCACGCATCGAGTCGGTCCTGTGGCCGGGTCAGCAATCTCGATTTGGCCCGTGTAGGCTACTGTCCGAAGCTGCCACGCGGCGCGCGACGGGGACTAAAACGCGAGGACATGCACGGTAGGTAGGAGGTATATTCACAATCCAAGGCAGTCTGGTAATTGTTCTGCGAACCAGGGCCCATGCAGCGCAGAAAGTGGTTTGGACAGGGGGATAGCGCTAACAGTACCTTCATCTACGCCCACGCATGCTCCCACTCGCGGAGGGCATTTCAAAGCAGCGGTCCGTGTTGGTGCAAAGGAGACCAAAAAAAAAGTCGACAGAGGCGACGACGTGCACAATTGGCAGCGGCGCGCACGCCGTCGGCACGCTTGCTCCAAGTGTTGAGGGGCTCGTGAGCAAAAGCCTTCAGCCCCGTTGCGCTGCGCTGCGACAGGAGCCAGGAGCCCGGAGCCAGGAGCGCGTCTGGCAGTGAGTGGCAGGCAGGCATGCACGGCGGGGCCACGGTGGTCGGGGTGTCGAGGAGTAGACATCGGCGATAAGCCTATCTATCGCTTTGGACAGCCAGGGGGCAGGCAAGCTGAAGTGGGCATGTCCAATCTCGTGTCGGGCAGGGTGCTTCCGAGAGGCGCCTTGCCTGTTTGCGCTGGTGCCGTTTGATCGGCCGACGGGGCCATCTGCCGCAACTCGTCCTTCGTGTCCCTCTGCCAATTGGTGACGTGGTGCAAGAGCGCGGTTGGTCGGACGGCGGAACGGGGAGGCGAGAGGCGAGAGGCGAGAGGCGAGAGGCCAGCGAACACCAGCGCCAGCAGCAGTCGCCACAACGTCCATGTCGTCGTCGGCGAAGCGACGCCTGCGTTTGGAGCGAGCCCCAGGCGCACACCACAGCCAGGCGGAGATGGTGTCGGGGACGGGGACAGACGCACAACGGCTGCTGGGCGTGGTATTTTTACAATGCCGATCTGCTGCGCTTCACATGGCGATCCGCCACGCCCGCGTCGGTGCGGCGAGGAATGGGAATGCACCCGCACTCGCTCTCGCTCCCGGTTGCGCTGCCCGCGGCGACAGGCTAACACGCAACTAACAGTAACAGTACAGACGGCCTGTGTACAAGCGATGGCATGGCCTTGGGCGACGGCCTCCCATGATGGTGCTGCTAACCGTAGCAGACGAGCGAGACGCAGCCCCGTCAAGGAAATCCTGGATCGGGCCACTAGCGCCAGCGGGCAAGCGGCGGCGAGGATTCGCTGCCAAGCCGTGTGCCTTCCAGCCCCTGAGTGAATACCCATTGTCGCCATAAACCTGCCGCTCCCTGCCCCCTCGCATTCTTCTTGCACGTCGCTCTCTTCCCAGCCCGCCGACCCCACCCGTGTTTTTCTTTCCGTCTGTCGTTTGCATAGCTGCGTGCGAGAGACATTGCTGGTTTGCAGCGTGCCACTCGTGCCTTCCCACCGCGCGGAGACCCGTCGCGGTTGAGCTAGCCGCACCTGCCACGCGTGATACCAGTTGTCGAAGCAACACACGCCTACTGCATCCGCCGCATCCTCACTCGCTCTCCAAACCCCTTCGCCTCTTGTCTGTCGAGCCAGTGGCTCCCTAACAACGCACGCCCTCGACCCTCGACGCCGGCACAATCACAAACACCGCACCGGGCCCGTTCCACGCTCGCAAATTCCTCACGTCAATACCGGACGCTCGCCCGCCCGCACGACACTCGCTACCTCCAAATCCGCACCTGCCCTCTACCCAATATTATCGAGGCTGTGCCAGTACAATTAATCTCGCGCTGTTGCTCCTGATGCCCATTGTTTGAGGTACGCACCCTCCGACTACTCGTGTTTCAGGCTCGTCCGCCGCCGCACCACACAAGCATTCCTGTTGACACCTGCCGATAGCTTTACAACCCACCTTAATTCACCGCCATCATGTCTGCCCATCCGCAAGGTGGCCAGTATGACGACGGCTACGCCCATCAGGGCCAAGATGCCTACTATCACGACGACCAGTATGGCCAGTACCACGATGACCAGCGGGGCGCCTACAACGACCAGCACCAAGGCCACGGTGATGCTTATTACGATGAGTCGTGCGTAGTCCCGTCTGCACCCAGCTTCCATGTGCTAATTGCGCCACAGAGCCTACTATGACGGCCAGCAACAACACCCACAACAGAACGGCGCTTATTATGATGATCATGGCCAACCGGGCAACCAAGACGAGTATTACAACGATCAGTATTACGATCAGGGAGGGCACAATCAGGAGGGCTATGGGTGAGTTGCACGCTAACATCCGAATTGGCCACCCGCTAACGGATGAACAGCGCGAAACCCCGCCGCCAGCACGACTCTGAGGAGGACTCCGAGACCTTCAGCGATTTCACAATGCGCTCCGACATGGCTCGCGCCACCGACATGGACTACTACGGCCGTGGCGATGAAAGATACAACAGCTACAACGGCGGCCGTCCCCCATCGTCGCAGGTTTCGTATGGCGGCAACCGCTCCTCAGGGGCGTCAACACCCGTCTACGGCATGGACTACACCAATGCTCTTCCCGCCGGTCAGCGTTCGCGCGAGCCCTACCCGGCCTGGACCACTGAAGCACAGATTCCTTGCACAAAGGAGGAGATCGAGGACATCTTCCTAGAGTTGACTGTCAAGTTCGGTTTCCAACGGGACAGCATGAGGAACGTATACGACCACTTCATGACTCTGCTCGACTCGCGAGCGTCTCGCATGACGCCTAACCAGGCCCTTCTCTCGCTTCACGCCGACTACATTGGTGGTGAAAATGCCAACTACCGCCGTTGGTACTTTGCTGCCCATCTCGATCTGGACGACGCTGTGGGGTTCTCCAACATGAAGCTCGGAAAGGCAAGCCGAAGGACGCGGAAAGCCCGAAAAGCTGCTAAGAAGGCAGCTTCCGAGAACCCCGACAACGAGGCGGAAGTCCTCGAAGCGTACGAGGGCGACAACAGTCTCGAAGCCGCAGAATACCGATGGAAGACGCGCATGAACCGCATGTCCCAACATGATCGTGTGCGACAGGTTGCCCTCTACCTCCTTTGCTGGGGTGAAGCCAACCAGGTCCGCTACATGCCCGAGTGCTTGTGCTTCATCTTCAAGTGTGCCGACGACTGGCTCAACTCGCCTGCCGGCCAAGCGCAAACCGAGCCCATCGAGGAGCTTACTTACCTTAACAACGTGATTACACCGCTTTACCAATACTGCCGAGATCAAGGTTACGAAATCCAGGACGGCAAGTACGTTCGCCGGGAACGCGACCACGCTGCCATCGTCGGTTACGACGATATCAACCAACTCTTCTGGTATCCCGAAGGGTTGGAGCGTATCGTCATGGAAGACAAGTCTCGTCTTGTCGACCTGCCTCCGGCCGAGCGATATGCCAAGCTGAAGGACGTCACCTGGAAGAAGGTGTTTTTCAAGACATACTATGAACGACGCTCTTGGTTCCACATGGTCGTCAACTTCAATCGCATTTGGATCATTCACGTGTCGGCTTTCTGGTTCTATACTGCCTACAACTCGAAACCGGTATACACAAAGGGCTACGAACAGCAGATCGACCAGCAACCCAACTCCGCTGCAACCCTTTCTGCTGTGGGTCTCGGTGGTACCGTCGCTGCCTTCCTCCAACTCATGGCTACTCTCCTCGAATGGGCATACGTCCCTCGAAAGTGGGCCGGTGCTCAGCACTTGACGAAACGAATGTTCTTCATTCTCCTCGTTTTGGTCATCAACGCCGCTCCTGCTGTCTACATCTTCATTTTGGACAACCAGACGGGCACTATCCCCAAGGTCCTCGGAATTGTGCAGTTCATCATCGCCCTGATCACGTTCTTCTTCTTCTCCGTCATGCCTCTGGGCGGTCTCTTCGGCAGCTACATGAAGCGCAACTCTCGCCAGTACGTTGCCAGTCAGACCTTTACCGCCAGCTACCCGCGCCTCAAGGGTAACGACATGTGGATGTCCTATGGTCTATGGGTCATGGTTTTCGCTGCCAAGTTCTCCGAGTCCTACTTCTTCTTGACTTTGTCGTTGAAGGACCCCGTCCGTATCTTGTCTCACATGAAGAAGCCTGCCTGCCTTGGTGACCAGATCATTGGAGACATCTTGTGCAAGTACGAACCCAGGATTCTTCTCGGCCTGATGTACTTCACCAGTTTGGTCCTTTTCTTCTTGGATACCTACCTCTGGTACATCATCCTGAACATGATCTTCTCCGTCGCTCGCTCCTTCTACCTGGGTATCTCCATCTGGACCCCCTGGAGGAACATCTTCTCCCGTCTTCCCAAGCGTATCTATTCCAAGGTTCTGGCTACAACAGATATGGAGATCAAGTACAAACCCAAGGTGCTCATTTCTCAGATCTGGAACGCTATCGTTATCTCCATGTATCGCGAGCATCTCCTAGCCATCGACCACGTCCAGAAGCTACTTTACCACCAAGTGCCTTCGGAGCAGGAGGGTAAGAGAACTCTCCGTGCGCCCACCTTCTTCGTCTCCCAGGAAGATCACTCCTTCAAGACCGAGTTCTTCCCTGCCCAGAGCGAGGCGGAACGTCGTATCTCATTCTTTGCACAGTCTTTGTCCACGCCAATTCCCGAGCCTCTACCTGTGGACAACATGCCTACCTTCACTGTCATAATTCCCCACTACAGCGAGAAGATCCTTCTGTCTCTCCGTGAGATCATCCGTGAGGACGAGCCCTACTCCCGCGTTACTCTCTTGGAGTATCTTAAGCAGCTCCACCCTCACGAGTGGGACTGCTTCGTTAAGGACACAAAGATTCTTGCCGATGAGACCTCGCAGTACAATGGAGATTCCGAGAAGGCCGAGAAAGACACCGCCAAGAGCAAGATTGACGACCTTCCCTTCTACTGCATTGGTTTCAAGTCTGCTGCACCCGAGTATACTCTGCGCACCCGTATCTGGGCCTCTCTCCGATCGCAGACTTTGTACCGTACCATCTCTGGTTTCATGAACTACAGCCGCGCCATCAAGCTTCTTTACCGTGTAGAAAACCCCGAGGTCGTCCAGATGTTCGGTGGCAACTCTGACAAGCTTGAACGCGAACTCGAGCGTATGGCCAGGCGCAAGTACAAGATCTGTGTCTCCATGCAGCGTTACGCCAAATTCTCCAAGGAGGAACGGGAGAACACCGAGTTCTTGCTCCGCGCCTATCCTGATCTTCAAATTGCGTACCTTGACGAGGAGCCACCGGTCAACGAAGGTGACGAGCCACGCATCTACTCTGCTCTCATCGACGGACACTCTGAGATTATGGACAACGGCATGCGTCGACCAAAATTCCGCATCCAGCTTTCTGGCAACCCCATTTTGGGAGACGGCAAGTCCGACAACCAGAACCATTGCATTATCTTCTACCGTGGCGAGTACATCCAGTTGATCGACGCCAATCAAGACAACTACCTCGAGGAATGTCTGAAGATTCGTAGCGTCCTCGCTGAATTTGAAGAAATGACCACCGACAATGTCTCACCGTACACACCGGGTATCCCGAACCCCAACTTCAACCCTGTCGCCATCCTCGGAGCCCGTGAATATATTTTCTCCGAAAACATTGGTATTCTCGGTGACGTTGCCGCCGGTAAGGAACAGACCTTTGGTACTATGTTCGCTCGTACTCTGGCTCAGATCGGTGGTAAACTCCATTATGGTCATCCTGATTTCCTCAACGGTATTTTCATGACTACCCGTGGCGGTGTTTCCAAGGCACAGAAGGGTCTCCACTTGAACGAAGACATCTACGCTGGTATGAACGCTCTCCTTCGTGGCGGGAGGATAAAGCATTGCGAGTACTACCAGTGTGGTAAGGGTCGTGATCTTGGGTTTGGCTCCATTCTCAACTTCACCACCAAGATCGGCACCGGTATGGGCGAGCAGATGTTGTCTCGTGAGTACTACTACCTTGGTACGCAACTGCCTTTGGATCGCTTCCTGTCGTTCTACTACGCTCACCCGGGTTTCCACATCAACAACTTGTTTATCATGTTGTCGGTGCAGTGCTTCATGTTCATCCTCCTTCACCTGGGTGCGCTTAAGCACGAAACCATCACCTGCCGGTACAACAAGGATCTCCCCACCACGGATCCCCAGTGGCCCAATGGTTGCGCGAACTTGGTTCCTGTGTACGACTGGGTCGCTCGATGCATTTTGTCCATCTTCATCGTCTTCTTCATCGCTTTCGTGCCTCTTGTGGTGCAAGAGTTGACAGAGCGCGGGTTCTGGCGTGCTGCTACCCGTCTGGGTAAGCACTTCTCTTCGATGTCCCCGATGTTTGAGGTTTTCGTTTGCCAGATCTATGCCAATGCCATCACTACTGATCTGTCGTTTGGCGGTGCCCGTTATATCGGTACTGGACGTGGTTTCGCTACCGCACGTATCCCCTTCGGTATCCTCTACTCCAGGTTCGCCGGGCCAGCCATGTACCTGGGCGCCCGATCCCTGATGATGCTTCTCTTCGGTACTTGTACCGTCTGGGGTCCGTGGCTGATCTACTTCTGGGCATCCCTTTTGGCGATGTGCGTCTCACCTTTCGCCTTCAACCCTCATCAATTTTCTTGGGACGATTTCTTCATCGACTACCGCGAATACCTCCGCTGGCTCTCTCGCGGAAACACTCGGTCGCACAGCGCTTCGTGGATCGGCTTCTGCCGCCTTTCGCGTACGCGAATCACTGGTTACAAGCGCAAAGCTCTTGGCGACCCATCCTCTAAGCTGTCTGGGGACGTTCCGCGCGCCCCGTTTGGTAACATCTTCATGGGTGAAATCGTCGGACCCATCGTTTTGGTCGCCCTCACCTTGATTCCCTATTTGTTCATCAACGCGCAGACTGGTGTCAGCGAACAGAACAATGAAGATAAACCGACACCTAAAGCGACGAACTCCCTCATCCGCGTAGCGCTCGTTGCTTTCGGTCCTATTGCCGTCAACGCCGGTGTCCTAGCCGGTCTCTTCGCTATGGCTTGCTGTGCTGGTCCTCTTCTGGGCATGTGCTGCAAGAAGTTCGGTGCTGTCTTGGCCGCTATCGCCCACGCTCTCTCGGTCATTATGCTCTTTATTTTCTGGGAAGTTATGATGTTCCTTGAAGGCTTCAGCTTCACCAAGGCTTTGTTGGGCATGATTGCTGTGGTGGCCATCCAGCGACTTTTCTTCAAGCTCATCGTCTCTCTTGTTCTTACCCGTGAGTTTAAGTCTGACACTGCCAACGTCGCCTGGTGGACTGGAAAGTGGTACACAATGGGCTGGCACACGCTGTCCCAACCTGGCCGTGAATTCCTTTGCAAAATCACCGAGCTCGGCATGTTCGCTGCCGACTTCATCCTGGGTCACTTCGTCCTGTTTGTTATGCTCCCGCCCCTGCTTGTTCCTATGGCGGATACGATCCACTCGGTCATGCTCTTCTGGCTTCGACCTAGGTACGTGTTGACCCGAATCTTTTATCAATCACTATACTAATTAAATTACCACAGTCGCCAAATTCGACCACCAATCTACTCGCTGAAGCAGACCAAGCTTCGCAAGAGGAGAGTGATCCGTTACGCCATACTCTACTTCGTCTTGCTGGTCATCTTCATCGCCCTGGTGGTTGGTCCCGTGGTTGCCGGCAAGTTCCTCAAGATGGACATTGACATTCCCATGGATCTTCTCCAGCCTACTGGCCTGAACAACAACGATACTACTACCAAGGTCACTGGTAGCTGCGTAAACGGAATGCAGTGCCCCGGCCCTGGTGGTGATGATGAGACGGCCGAGCCGACCTCGACCGACAGCGCAGACAAGTTCCGCCGGTTCATGGCTTTTTAAAAAGTGACGAAGTCGACTTGGATTTATTTGACCTTACATTGTACAACATGGCGCAAGCATGACGGCGAGGAGACTGGAGTCTCTCATAATGATTGTAATATTGGAGCCGTTCGACAGGTGCAAGCATCTCTTTTGTCTCCTGAGTGTTGGACTGGGTTGTAGAGGCCCATGTTTTGTTCACTTCGTCTGCCTATCAGGCGGCTGCACATATACTATGACACAATGGCTGGGTTTTGGTGGATTTGGCTGGCGAATATGTTAGATAAGCGTTTGCATTGACTTAAATACACGGGTCTTAGCGTTCCAAACCATTGTTCCCCTACAATCGTGACGTGCAATGGATGGGCACACCTGGTTGAGGTGTGTCGAAGATCTGGACTAACAAACCCCATCATTGGGTCGTGCGAACGTAGCGGAAAGTGTCGTGTTCTGCTTGCGGCTGAGTGGCGGCCGTTGAAATTACGGGGCACGTGCAGGGGCGGTCGCGTTCCTTCTCTTCCGACGCACTCCGCAACCGCGACCCTCAAGACGGATCCAATCTTCGGAGAAGCAATACTCAGCGACCAAACTGCTGTCGCCGCCCACCATGGACCTCCAAGAAACGCAGAACACGCTGGTGCGCCTCTTCAACGACGCAAACGCCCAGTTCCACAAGATGCCCGGCTCGGCCATCATCCTGCGGTACATCAAGAGCAGCTACCAGGACGACCCAGTGCGCAGTGCAATTGAGCTGCTCCTGTTTCTGTTCGCGGTGCGATACATGCTGAGCCCGAGCTACAGCACTCAGAAGAAGGTCAAGCTGACTGAAGAGGTGAGTTCGCGGCGTGGAGAGGGGGCGGCGGGATAGGGGCGCTGACGCAGGAACAGGAGATTGACGAGTTGGTGGATGAGTGGACGCCGGAGCCGCTAGTTGCTGCGACGACGCCTACGGACGAAGCTGAGAACGAGAAACGCCCAGTTCTTGTCGGGTAAGCTGCCCAGGTCGCAAGAGCGCGGAACCGTGATGCTGATGCGTGCGCAGTCCTACGGGGCCCAAATCGAAGCTCTCCAACGGCCGCACCGTAACGAATCTCGCATCCTACAACTTCTACAACTTCGTCGGCAATGAGATGCTCAAGGAGAAAGCCATCCAGACACTGCGCACTTATGGGGTGGGACCATGCGGGCCGCCAGGATTCTACGGCACGCAGGACGTGCACATGAAGACAGAGGCGGATGTGGCAGCGCACTTGGGCATGCCTGCCTGCATTATCTACGCACAGTCTTTCTCGACCATCTCCAGCGTCATCCCGTCGTTTTGCAAACGAGGCGATATCATTGTCGCGGACAAGGCCGTCAATTTCCCGACGCGGAAGGGCATTCAGATAAGCAGGAGTACGGTGCGGTGGTACGAGCACAACGACATGGAGGACTTGGACAGGGTGCTGCAGAAAGTCACCAAAGAGCAGGCAAAGAAGCCGCTTACCCGGCGCTTCATCATCACCGAGGGTATGTTTGAGAACACTGGCGATGTGTCGGATCTGCCGAAGCTCGTAAGTTGTATGCACTTCACACGTTGAAGGAGATGTGCTCACGGTGACTTCAGGTCGAACTCAAGCACAAGTACAAATTCCGATTGATTCTAGACGAGACTTGGTCCTATGGCGTCCTCGGCAGGACTGGCCGCGGCCTTACAGAAGCACAAAACGTGGACGCAAGGGAAATCGACATGATAATCGGCAGCCTCTCGGGGCCTCTGTGTGCAGCAGGAGGTTTCTGTGCGGCGACTAACGAAGTGGTGGAGCACCAGCGCATTTCCTCCTCATCTTACACCTACTCCGCTGCCCTTCCTGCACTGCTTGCGACCACCGCCAGTGAAACGATCTCCATGCTTCAAGAACAACCCGAGATTCTGACGGCGTTGCGAGACAACATCAAAGCCATGCGCGCTCAATTAGATCCCAGGAGCGACTGGGTCAAGTGCACAAGCAACGTG
Organism: Karstenula rhodostoma CBS 690.94; assembly: GCA_010093485.1. NCBI lineage: Eukaryota > Fungi > Ascomycota > Dothideomycetes > Pleosporales > Didymosphaeriaceae > Karstenula > Karstenula rhodostoma. The sequence continues at coordinate 297,663 of MU001501.1, forward strand.
GATAATCCAATCATGATTCTGACCCTTAAGCCAGAAGTCGTAGCTTCCAAGGGGTGGAATACAGAAGACCAAACCCAGCTGTTGCAGGATGCAGTCGACGAGGTACGCTCTCATGAGAACTGACTACTCACTGAATGCAACGTTGACATAATGCAGTGTCTTACCAACAGCGTCCTTGTCACAAGGGTCAAGGCCTACCCTCTCGGTCTGGGAGTTAACCCGCGAGACGAAGGATGGCAACCAACGCCCGCCATCAAGGTCTGCGTGACGTCCGGTCTGACCAAGAAGGAGACGGAGAAGGCAGGCATCACCATCCGTCACGCAATTACGAAGGTGGTGAAGAGCAACAAGTGGAGTAAATGAGCGATGGATGCACGCTGTGGGATTTGAAGGTTATTGCATGGGCGGCGTTCAAAGCGTGGTGGAGTCTGGACGAGCGTGACTCAGCAATCTATAGATGCCTCATCACTTGCATTGGTATAGAGGCAGTACCAATAATGTTAATATCACTATCACAGGAGGAGGTTGGAATTTCCAGTTTCTCGCCGGGAGCGGGCCTGGATACGTGCTGCCATCGCAATTGCATCATCATCATTTCCAATTGCAGGCTCCCTTGCTGGGTGGTGTCGCGACCCCAACCCCTTCCCAGCCTCGCAGCGGGATCCTCGGTCACGCCGCCAGACGCCACCACATGAGCCAGGTACCGCGCGCTGCGTCGACTTTTGCTACATCCACGCTCTTTACGCCTGCGTACGTCTTTGCTGCTTCTCTCCGACCGCATCCCGCAGTTGCTGGTGCCTCTCAACGATAGCACGTCACTGCATTCGCCTAAAGCCTCGCCCGCGCCCGCACCGTGAGACCGGAACTCCGCCGCCTTTGCGCCGCGTTGCTACGCGCCGAATTGCATGAGGTTTACGACGAGTGCATTGTGAAAAGACACGGTAGCTGGAACGGACGTTCGAGAGCAGGAAGCACGCGCGCAACGAAGACAACAGCACGTCTCTCCGCGAGCGCTGCACCACCGTTCTAGTTCTACACACCGCATCGCAGGGTACTAAGACGGAAGACATCGCACAATGGCGCGCACGGTCGTAGGCTCCGCGGTCGTCGTCCGCGAGAAGTTCTTCTGGCCCGATGCCCAGCTCAACTTCTGGACTATCGTCATGCTTGCGACGGCAGGCACGATTCTGGGCGTGTTTGCGGAGTTTATGGTCATCCAGAATCGCATGCAGCAGGCGATTCCTTGGTACGTTTCCTCCCCTTCCCCCCATCCAGTTCCAACATCCTGGGTCCTCCGTTCCCGAGTCCAGTAGCTAACGAGGCACAACACAGGATCATACCCTACGGCATCACCGTCGGCGCGCTGACCATCGCGTGGATCCTGGTCATGCTCGTCCTCATCGCGCAGCGCCGCCTGCTCCCGGGCGTGGTCATGCTCTTCAGCTTCATCCTGCTCGTCCTCTTCATCGCGGGCATCGTCGGGACGGCGCTGAACCTCTTCGCCGGCCCGAATATCAGCAACCAGTGCAATACCTACGTCAACAACTTCTCCAGCCAGGCGTATGGCAGCAGTGTCGAAACGCTGGCGTGGCTGCAGCAGAATAACATTTGTAAGTCCATGGTGTTTCCGGGAGTGGAGGACGAGTGGACGACGATGGTTAAGGATGAGGACTAATAGCGGACAGGCCAGTGCTGGAACGCCGCCTTCGCCTTTTGGATCATCGGCACCGTATTCTTTGTCTGGATCATGGTCATGGCGAGCCAGGTCAACCAGAACCAGTATGGCTAGGGGCCGCTGTGGTTCAACGTTCTATGCCATCTTCTCCGACCGGTCTCTCTAATGTATTATTGATGTGTTGCGATGTATACGATGCGGATGAGGCATGAGGCAACGGGTCGGGTGCCATGTTATGTCGTGCGTTTTTGCAAAGGCGTTTTGATGGTTTAAGATACCGCTATATGCATGGGTGGGTGTTTGGGTTTCGGGATACGGGAAAGGAATGATGGGGAACGAACGACGCTTACGATGGGCTATGTGGTGGTGGCAAGAAGGGAAGCATGTTGATACTGTATGCCGTGGATATATCACTGCTTCTGAGAGCGACGAGCAACGTTGGTTGATGCATCTATGAACACAAACAATACCTTTTCACGTCGGATTTCCCCCCCTGCTTGCCTGCCACCGTGATGTCCCCATCTCTCCATCTTCAACATCTTCAACATGTACATACACACAGAACCCCACCATCTCATCCAGAAACCATTCAAACAAGTTCAACCGACCAAACCACGCACCTCCACCAACGAACGCGGGCCCATCGCTCCGGCGCTAGCCCCCTCACACTCATCTCCGCTATCTACACACCCATGCTCGGACCGAAAACCACCATGCCTCTGCCATGGCAATTACCCCAAAAAGCAAGAATCCGCATGTCAGTGCTCCACGCAAGCGCCTCCTCGGGTCGACAAAAGCGAGCGAGGTGAGCCGGGCCGTTTATGCGCTAGGTATTCCCCTCTGCGATGGCGCGCACGGATCTGAACCACAGGCACAAAACAAAACAAAGCAGCGCAGCGTGGAAGAACGAATGCGCTACTAGCAGACAGGTAGACCATCTGCTGCTGTGGCCAAGTAACCACACGAAACCACATGTTCATTTCCCGGGTTCCATACCATCGTCCATCACGCCTATCCCATCCCATCCCAGCCTAGCCTAGCCCAGCCCAGCCCCCTCATCTCCTCCCATCCTGTGGCGGTGCACTGCACCCATGTACGTACCTGTTCCATTTCAATACAGTACAGTACGCCCCCACCGTAACAACCCAAACACAACCCAAAAAAAGAATACACTTCCGACTAGCCGCTCGCCTACCCGCTGACCGCGAACCTGACACGTCCGCTCGCGTCGGCGCGCGTTTCTTCCGCCGAACCAAGCGAAGCGAGCGAGGCAGGCAGTTGGTCATGCGAGTCAGAGGGGCGCGGGCGGGGCGGCGCTGGGCTGGGAACTGCACACTACAGCCGGGTGTTTTGGTGTTTGGTGTTTGGATTCTGTCGTCATGGATGAGTTGTCCGCGGCCAACCCAACCTCGTGTGTTTATTCGGGGTTGTTTATGACGACGACGACGGGGGGAGGATCTTGTAGGGGGGTGGTGTCGTAGGATTGTGGTGTCGTGTCGTAAGTAGAGGGCTGATAGGTAGGTACGAGGGGGACAAAGAAAAACGTGTGCGGGGGATCGGGGATGGGGTAATGTGGTGTGTGAGGGCGGATGATACCGACTCCGGCCCAACAGAAGCCCGTGTCGTGTCGTGTGTGCCTTCAGGTGCATGTGCGAGCCCATTATTCGCATTCGCAACCATCGTGTGTCTGTCTGTCGTCGTCCTCGGTGCTGCCTTGCTGGCCGCCGTACATGCATAGGCGACGTCCCTGCGAGGCGGCGCATCGATTCGCTGTCGGCGCTCCCCCTCTGCAAAACAGCGAGCGCTTATCAACACTCCAAGATCAGCTGTGTGCCGCCATCAGGTTTGCAAAAACACAGCACAGATAGATAGATAGTGAAGCTGGAAATGTTGCATTGCATTTTCCAGCCGACATGCCCTCCCTGATCTGCATGCCGACTGCAGCCCGCCTAGGCGAATAACTATCCGCCCCTAAAAATGCGGGAGAAGCCCGTGACGATACATACTATCTCTTATACCCGCTATAGAAGATGAACAAACAAAGGGAAGTTGATTTCGGCGCTGCTAGTATACAAGAGGCAAGATGATACACAAAGCGTGGGGTATGCAAGGAGGGCGGTGGCACATAGCGCTTGCTATGCAACTAGCTCACTTGTGCCGCCGGGTAAGATATTGGATGGGGTTTAGGAGAGGGACAAGATGGCTGCCTGTGGTATCTGTTTGCTCGATCTTCGTGTTGCAAACTGGTGTGATGATGCAAAAGTCTCTTCGTCTCGGAACGCCGCTGAAATAAGCAAATTCGCCCGTGAAACGCCGTGCTGAGTAAAGACAGTGGGAAGCAAAATGGGTTCCTCGCGGGGTCGATCCAACAACACGCTTGGGTATACATCGGTGTGTATAGCCTCGTGTCGCAGTCGTCAGTCATGCCCTCGAGGGTGGTCGTTATCAATATTCCAGCAGCCCCGCTCTTCAGGAGACGAGCTCTCCACCCAGTTCCATGCCAAGACCTTCAACTTTGGGTATCCTGCTATCGCTTGTAGGCGGCACCAGTGTGTCAAAGTTCAGTCTCCGCCGGGCCTCCCGTGTAGCAACGGGCGTCTTCCCGGCAATCGGTGTGCGGTTCCATGACTGATTGATCTGTGCAGGGCTTGGGGACATGTTGAGGAAGTCGGCGAAGTTCAGATTAGCATTGGGTGTTTGCAATCCAAAGCCGAAGTTGAGTCCGCCTCCTGGTGTGGACATGTGGGACGATGGTAGGGGGGTGGATTTTGGCGGCGGCGTCGAAGGCGGGAGCATGTGTGGTTTCGAATCGCCGGGGCGGGCTGGTGACGGTGAGGTAGCAAAATGCATGAGTAGACCAATATCTTCTTCCCCCTTGTGACCTTCTCTTGCGGCGCCGGCGGCTGTGAAGCCGCTCTGACGAAGGCGGGCGGAGCGGGCAACGCCAGGGGGCGGTGTTCGAGGGACTCTCGGCGGAGAGGATCGTATGAAAGACTTGTTGATCTGGAACGACGATACGGGCAGGTCTTCGTCGTCATCTTCGGACATGAGGGGCGAGCGAGGGTCGGGGATGGTCGATGTCTCGGAGACGAACGAGAGACTGGGGGCGTGCTGCAGACGACCGAAGCGAGCATGGCGGCGGTGGTATACGGGGGACGACTCGGGCAGCTGGAAGCTGTTCTTCCACGATTGGGATGCGGTGGTGGTCGTCCGCACTTTCATCCGATTGTGGTTGCTGGTGCCGGGGTAGTTGTTGTAGGATTGGGTATAGCGAGGCCTCTTGGTCTGGCTGTGATGACTGTGGTTGCTCGACCGGCTGCCCGACCGCCCAACTTCCTCTGAGAATATGGGCGCAGCGAGCGGGGACGAGTCGAGCACGCCGTCCTGATAGAAACGTTCCGACACGGACGAGGCGTTCGACATTGTTTCATTGCTGGAGCCGGGGCGCTTTCGCTTGAGCTCGACGTCTACCCGCGGCTCCAGGTGGTCGAGCGAGAGGTCCTGCCATCCATGCTTGATCTTGACGTTGGCGAGCGCCAGGCGGTTCTGCAAAGTGCGGGTCATCTACAGAGCGGGAATTAGCGTGCAATGCCCAAAGGGGCCCGCGGCAAGAAGCTACCTTTGAGACCTGGGCCCTCCGCAGCACCTTGCTCGCAACCTCGGCGGGCTGATCGCTGCGGTCGACGTTGGTCATGGTGTTGGGGTGCCAGCGAGCAGGCTTGCGGTGCGGAGGGGAGGTTGACGAGCTCTCGCAAGCGTTTCAACGTCGGTTGCAGGCTTGGGAGTCGCACCAGCTGGAGTGGCAGAGGAATGTGGACAGTGCTCCGAAGGGATAGGGAATAGCTTGCCAAAGCACAGGCCCCAGCTCCGCTCCGGGCAATCGAGGCCGGCTGCTTCACAAAGGCTGACAGCGCCAAGATAGGGCAGTGGAGAGTGCCGCAAAGTGTGCCGCAAAGACGGGGCTTTACACTTCCATCACGCAAAACGACGCTGGCCGGGCAATTGGCAGCCTGACGAGATTGCTTTTGGCGTTTGGCGAGTACAGGGGTTGGAGGTAATAATTGCTGACACGTTGTACAGTACGCTCAGAAACATACCGATGCATCTAGTTTAGCCCAGGCTCTAGGGACGGAGATGCAGAGCGATCCGCCCTAGCACCAGCCACACCTACTCGAGCCTGAGGTCACACCTGTTCGAGACGCTGGAGGATTGACGCCGTGCGACTCGCTATCGCACCGCGGTATGCTTATGCTTGGGCTATCAAACCGAAGACGCTGTGTACCTTCACACAAGGCGGGTTTTCGGCTATCCAATCTACCTGCGGCTTTGTGGCAGCTTAACACTGTGCAAGGGCCTGTGGATGTAAATCCTTCACATCCGCATCCACAAAACATATGATAACGGCATGTTTTCAACATGTCACCAGCATGCGTTCCGTGCGGTCCGAGCATTTGTTCGATAGTTGGCAGAATGATGGGTTGATGTGAATCGGCTCGCGACTTCGCAGCGCTTCGACAGAGAAAGCTTGGAAAACGGCTTGGCAACAAAGCGACAGCTTCGGAAGCTGCGCCGCGCTTAGACTAGTAAACAGCAACGACGTCATGCTGATACCGAAGGGCAGTCGCAACGAATCTCTGTGCAACACAAACTGGCCTTCGCCGTGCCCCCGTGTCGTCCTTTATCCGCTGGTATACGCGCGCCTGCTAATCCGTGAGCCTCGAGTGTTTCTGGTCTGAATGCAATTGCCTGTTTGAGACCTGCCCGCTTTTCCAAGGCCAACGCCCATGCAGGTTTCCTGCACGCTAAAGTGTAGATACTGATAGATCTACCCTCGCGGCGCCTGCACCAGCACTCGCCTTTCAACTCCGGAGACGCTCCCATTCACTCCTCCACCCTCATTTCTCGACGGTCGCTTCTGGCTTCGCTCGTTTGCCATCCAGGTCGTCACTTAACCACCAAATAGCTGCCATTGCCCACTGATCCCCCGTCGCATTCTTCGATCCGCCGCCGTGCACGTATTGCGCCATTACGCGTCCTGGCCAGTTCGCGCGACATTCGGTCCTTCGTCCTACGCCCTTCGTCCTATGATCCCTTGAACACTGTGCTCGCCCACGATCGCGACACCCTCGGCCATGCCTTCTTTTCTTTCGAGCTTGCGGAGAAAGAGCAAGGCCAACGTCAAAACAGAGGAGAAGCATGCCCCGGACCATGTGAATGGCAACGGCCGCGCGGCCGGTCAGAAGAGCAATGGCGTACCCCGGCGCAAGTCGTCGTCGACCTTGAATTCCTCCGCCCTTGGATCATCCTCTCCTGCGACATCGACTTCTGGAGAAGCTAGTGGCCAACCCAACGGCGTCAAAGACGATATCCCACCACTGCCCACAACTCGACCTCAGCGACCTTCCACAAATCCTACTAAGCGTTACAGCATGAACGTGAGGCCAGCCAGCCGACCAGGTACACGGGCGGTCGCTAATGTGGGACAGGGCATGCCGACCTCGAGCAGCTCGCAGCTTTCTGCCAACCCCTCTTCTTTACTTGCACCCCGTGTGCTGTCCGTTTCCGACGGTTCATGGGTACGTTGTTACAAAACGTAACCGACGCTTCTCTGACACACCCAGGTTCATCAGCAGGTCCTGCTAATCTTTGGACAAATTGGCGACTCGACTTATAGACCGCTGGACGGCACCGTGACCGTGAACCATCATCAAGGGCGCTTCCCTCCTACTGCTTGGCCAGTATGCGACTCATACTTCAAAGCACTTGTACACCTCGAACCGGGCTGGAACCGTCTTCGCTTGGACTTTGCCTCTCCGAAAGTGTCCTCGAGCAACACTTCAGTGTCTGCACACGCCTCTTTTCTTAATGTTAACTACCTTCCCCTCACCGACTCTCCACCGCTCCAACTTGCGATCATTCTGGGGAGCGACTCACCTGGGACCTACGACGCAACACCGGAACGCATACAGCGTGAAGGCAACGGGTTGGATCTTGCGGTGAAGAAATTCCGCATGGCGGCATACCTCTGGCAAGCTTTTACTGGTGAGCAGATGAACCGACACGGCTTTGGGAGAAGGTGCTTTCGCTTTGAAGACTCCTGGGAGCCGGGATCGTTGAGTTACCAAGATTGGGGCACCAGTCAATTTCGGAACCAGGCCAAGATCCACATCATTCGGTCAGACAAGACCGTCGCAGAGATCCGCGACCTGGATCGCGCACAACAAAATCCGAAAGGCACAAAGAATGGCGACTTGTTCGGCATCGCAGCTGATGCTATAAAGAATTATTTCCAGACGAAGCCGGGTCAGAAGCAATACGTGTCTTGTCTGTTCCTTGACGCACATTGGGACCCCCACCACCAAATCATCCTGGGGCATGCCGCTCTGGGCGGAGGTGTTGGTGATCTCCAGCTCGGCATCTTTGGATCGCATGCCTTGCAGAGTTATCCTTCAAGTATCGAGGAAGTGTGGCAGGCTTTTGGTGATTGCACGCGGACAGACACCGCACATGTGGCGAATGATTGCAATGAAGCTGGCAGCAACTGGGAATCAGCAAATATCGGCATAGGTGCTCATCTGCATGAGACCGGCCATTTGTTCGGATGCCCCCACCAAGAGTCCGGAGTCATGTTGCGTGACTACGTCACGTTGAACCGTACTTTTACGACCCGCGAACCGTATGCCACACGTACCAAATCACCTGGGCAGCGTTTGGTGTTACCAACGGACGAGTGTTCCTGGCATATTCTCGATGCCCTCCGCTTTCGATTCCACCCGTGTTTCCGGATACCTTTGGACTATGGAGCTGGAGACGGAAGCGTGCAAATCTGGACGGTTGACAACGGCCAGGGAGGTGTCGTCGCAGCTTCAAAATCTGGTATCGCTTGGGTAGAGGTGTACCCAGAAGGTGATGATGTTTGCCACTACTGGAAACGATGGCCTGAAATCGAGAACCAATACCCACGCCAAGTCGCACTGAACGAGTCTGAGCTTCGCGACCTCTTACCCAAAGAGAAGCAGAAGTCTCGACTCAAACTCGAAATATTCTCTGCTGGTGGCGGCAAGCATGTAGTGGAAGACCTGGCTCAACTCGCAAACCAGAAACAAGCCCGTGTGAAGCTGCCCGACGGACGATGGGGCTTCCGAGGAGGTAAACTGGGCTTTTCACAGATGGAGGGCTCGCAGCCGCAGGAGCTTATTCTTGACTGTGCCCATATCCAGACGAAACTTATGTTATCGATTCGAGTATACCACGGCCTGGCTGTCGACGGTCTTGAATTTTTCTACGAAGATGCCACAAGCCAACTATTTGGCAAAAGAGGAGGAAAGCCGGGCGGCACAGATTTCGCATTAGACACAAGGAAGGGCGAGGCACTACTCGGGTTTGCACTGCGGGCTGGACTCTGGATCGATGGAATCCAGATCTTGACTAGTTTGGGCCGCAAGAGCGAGTGGTTTGGCAATGCTCACGGCGGCAGCGGGTATGTTCTCCCTTCACACCATTGAGGCTACTATGCTAATAGTTACAGACACACGCTCATTCCTCCTCGTGGCTACACCATTGGCGGCCTAGCAGGTTCCAGCGCTGCTTGGCTTGACGGCTTTCAGTTGATCATCACCAGATGAATAATATGATAGACAAGTTTATCATTCCAAAGCACGAAGGAACGCACCTTCAGACGCTCACCACGGCGTCGACAAATCAACACTACCGACCACGAACAGGATATCTTCTCATCAGCATAGCATCGTCTACATACTACTGGTATTTCGGACACGTAATACGGCGCTTGGCGGAAGTCCTGGATAGTCACCGTTGGCATCAGGTTTTGCATGGAGTTGGTGGACAGTGCACAGAAAAGGATCGGTCAGCGCGCTCCTTAATGATTGGTCGAGACTTGCGCATACACGGACCGGTGGATGGGTTGGGAGGAGAGGGGCAACCCAGGATGCAGAGGGTCCATTGGGAATGTGGCTCCTACGTAATAGCAACAATTAAACAGTAGATTCAGCGAGTTGTAGTAGCGTAGTCGGCGATGCAAGCTCTGCATAACGGTATGTGATAGGAGTGTGCATTTCGAATTATAGTCAATAAGTCAATGGTGTGCGATAAATTGAACAGTATGTATCGTTACAGAAGCCTTCGTCATCAATTCTTTCGTGTGTACTCATGCTCATCGACTGCGATGAGGTAGCGCCAGATCCATATACTGCTTCTACTGCTCTCTGAGGCGCGAGAACAGTGCGAAATACGTAGGGAAATGTCATCCCATCGACCTCCCATGTCTCTCGCCTTGTAACTCCTCCCCGTACCATACCCGGGCGCGAATCCCACCACATTCGCTCTACGGCTTCGGTACATGAAGAGTCTTGCTCACCATCAAGCACCCATGCAGCACAAACGCCAGCACAATCGGATGCACCTCCCACCAGCTGCCCACGCCCCACGCGCCCAGCGGCAGCTGCGCATGCGTCCAGCCCTTGCTCGCCCAGAACGCCATAATGCAGGCCAAGCCGATGGACGTCGGGATAGGGGTGCCCTCGAAGTACTTTGACTTGCCCGTCGCGTCTTTGGGTAGCATGGCGACAGTGACGTTGAAGCGGGCGAGGCGGGTAAGGCCGCAGAGGACGAAGAAGATGAGGAAGAGGTGGTCGAGGGGCGTGCGGAGGCCAAGGGAGAAGGCGGCGGAGGCAGGGGCGACGCCGAAGGAGATCTGTTGTTAAACCCTTGTCAACAGCTGTTCCCATATCTTTTTGTTTGGGGGAGGGGAGGGGAGGTAAAGGACGTACCAGGTCAGCGAGCGAATCGAGCTCCTGTCCCATGAGGGAGGCCTTCTTCCTCCAGCGCGCGACCTTGCCATCGAAGAGGTCGAAGAACATGCCCAGAGGGATGAGGCTGAGCGCGATATAGGCGTTTGTGTAGTTTGTGGGGTCGTCTTGGGCGCAGTAGCGGAGGGAGGAGAAGATGGACATGACGCCGCAGAAACCTGATCATTATCGTATCAGTACTTACGACTCTGTCAAAACGGAGAGGGGAGGGCATACCGTTCATCTCAGTGATGAAGTCTGCAAGGTGCAGAGCGCGGAAGAGCGAGAAGTGCCCGGCTTCTGAGCTGAGGAGCCGCGCTTGCTTGTCTTGCGCTGCGGAGGGTTAGAAGCTGTATTTCTCTGCTGCGCGTGGCTACATACTCTGGTCCTTTGGCGCCTCGTCCTTTGGCCCTGCGGGCGCGCCGTTTCTACGCGACATGATGGTGTGGCGGTGAAGTGGGTAGGAGGTAGTTAATCAGGCACCGAGGGGTGTGTGTGTAGGTGGGGAGGGGAGCAGGTGGTAGGAGGAGGGCAGTAAATAGATGTGTTTATGTCGAGTGCGTCAGTGGGGTTAGTGGTACCCGCGTCGACGTGTGGGAGGTGCAGGATTGCGGAAACTATTCAAGGTTCTGAGGAGCACCTGGCCCACGTCATATGCCACAGCTAGCGAACGTCGCCAAGATTCCAGGATGTGTTCGCAACACGTTTTTAGACAGAACATTATTGGTCGTATGGACTGGGTCGATTTCTTTGTTCGTAGGTTGTGATTCATGTCTCACCGAGATTGTTAGGCACAGGCTGTTTTCTTTTTTGTGAATTGCGCAAGACGAGACAGAACACGGATTCAGGTAACAATTGATAGACATGCATCAACTGTCTCGTACAATCGCCGCTGCTCTTTGCCACATCTGAGATTGAGGTTTCAATATACATGCATGTGAGGTCCCCATGGCCCGCCGTGAGCGCATTCGTAGGCAGCCTAGACTTTCCAAAAGCCACTTCCAAACACCAAACGCCGTAGATGATCAAGGTATCGATGTGCTCGCGCCAGTACCGATAGAAAGAAGTGCGGTGCCTTCGTCCGTCATGTCGTGTTGACACCTTCGTGCGAACGCGCTTAATAACCTCCTCTTCCACGGCTGCTGAAGCCACCACGGCTACCACCGCGCGAGAAACCACCGCTGCCGCTGAAACCGCCGCCGCCACCACGACCGCCACCGCGTCCACCAAAGGAACCGCCCCGGGAGCCGCCGAAAGAGCCGCCGCGTCCACCTCCTCTTGAGAAGCCACCACCACGGGGTGCTCCACGGCCACGGCCACCACGGGCACCAAAGGATCCACCTCGAGCGCCGCCCCTGCCGGCAGGCTTCTTCACCTTCGGCGCGCCTGGTGCAGGCTTCGGCTTCGGTAGGAATCTGGTTCGACGTCTTAGCTCGCGTTCGGCCAAGATAAATAGAAGCTATGCGTTCCGGGATCGCTGCACATGTTGGAGGCAGTGTCGCATGCAACCAATGCAACCGCGAGCTCAATAGAACAAAGCAAACACTGGGCAGGAGACGACCAAGGAGAAGAAAACATACTTGTCCAATGGTAGCAGCTTGTCGCCGCCAATGTAGAACTTGTCGCCCTTCTTAAAGGACTTTGCCTGGATGCCCTCTGATGGCTTGATCGTGAAGTAGACTGAAGTAATGGGTCCAAGGATCTCGTCGACCTTGCCGACGGGTGTCTTATTCTCAAGGTATATCGGCGCGTTGAAGTAGGGGATCTTCTCGTTGACGGACGTGCACATCAACTCGCCCTCGACGTCGTGCATAAATTCGCCCATGGCTACAATTTGTTAGCCGAGATCCGGATGCGCGACTCGTGGTAGAACGTACGATATACGGTATCTGGCGGGCCAAAGGATGGCTGGAAGCCTCCGCGACCTGCAAGCTATTAGCTGTTGCGCAGTGAAGCTCTGCAGCTGTGATCAACGCACCGCCACGAGGAGTAAATCCGCCGCGCGAGCCGCCTCCGCGCCCGCCTCGAGGTGTTCCGCGAAACGACATGATGTGTGTAGTTGATCTGGGTGTGCAATCGTCTTGCGCGTCGTGAGCTGTTGCGCCTGCAAGTCGAAAGAGAAAATCGAAAATGGCTGGAGCTGCGGGCCAATCGGTGTTACGTTAATCCGCCGCAGCCAGCCAGGGCGGCGCCTGCCCCACTACACACCGCGGGACGCCAAGAGGTGGGCTGCGCGCTCCAAATGCGAGGAAACCGCGTCTGTTGCTCAATTCGCGTTTCTAGACGAATAAACCAGGTTGTTTGAGTCGAAATAGTCCCTTGGATCTGAGGTAAGAAGGGTCGAGTCGAGTCACGGTCCTTCCAGTCATTCCTCTCGGTACGACTTTGACTCACGCCGAAACAGTCTGACAGACTCATATTGCGGGCGAGGGGTCGAACCCGACCGACAACATAGTACAACAGTGCTACTACCAATTTAAAGCACACATTGTGAGTTGGTCCTCTGCGATACAAGGGGCATTCACGGACTACTCTAATACTTTCAAAACATTCAAGACCTCAACATGGCTGAAGCAGTGAAAGACGCTGTGAAGGAGGTCACCGACAACGTCAAGAACCTTGCCGTGTCTGGTGAGGCCAAGCCAAAGAAGGAGAAGAAGGCCAAAAAAGGTGCAGAGACCGCAGATGGCCGACCGCTCGAACTCAGCCCGCCTGCTGCGTACATCGACCACCGAGTCAAGATCTTCGAACAATTGAAGGCCAAGTACGACGAGGAGGTCGCCCAGAAGCCGCGCGAGAAGATCGAGGTGACTCTCGGAGACGGAAAGGTCCACATTGGAGAATCATGGGTCACCAGCCCGGCAGACATTGCGCGCGGAATCAGCAAGAGCTTGTTCGAGCGCACAGTGATCGCTCGTCTGGATCACGGTACACCAGATGAGACGCTGTGGGATCTGGAGAGACCTTTAGAGAAGAGCTGCAAAATGGAACTCCTGGATTTCGACCACGAGGAGGGCAAGAGGGTCTTCTGGCACTCGAGCGCACATATTCTCGGCGAAGCCTCGGAGCGAAGATTTGGCTGCGACCTCTGCATTGGTCCGCCAATCGAAGACGGCTTCTACTACGAGGTGCGTATCAGAAAATTTGATACTTGACACCTCGATGTATACCATGGCATCACTGACACACTGCAGATGGCGTTGCCAGAGAAAGCTGCCGTGGAAAACTCAGACTACAAGCCCCTTGAGACCATCGTCAGCAGCATCGTCAAGGAGAAGCAAGTCTTCCAGCGACTGAGCCTTTCTAAGGAAGACCTGCTTGAGATGTTCAAGTCAAATCCTTACAAGCAACACATCATCAAGGACAAGATCCCTGACGGTACATCCACCACAGTCTACCGCAATGGGCCGCTCATCGACCTCTGCCGGGGACCCCACGTACCGCACACAGGCCGTATCAAGCAATTCAAGGTCATGAAGAACTCTGCTTCATACTTCCTCGGCGATGCCAACAATGACAGCTTGCAGCGCATCTATGGTGTCTCGTTCCCGGACAAGGATCGCATGCAGGAGCATCTCAAGTACTTGGAGGAGGCTGCTAAGCGCGACCATCGCAAGATCGGCAAGGAACAGGAACTCTTCTTCTTCCACGAGTACAGCCCCGGCTCCTGCTTCTTCTTGCCTCACGGAATGATTATCTACAACACACTCATGGCTTATCTGAAAGAACAGTACTGGAAGCGCGGCTACCAGGAGGTCGGATCCCCAAACATGTACAACTCGGCGCTGTGGAAAACCTCCGGTCACTGGCAACACTACGCAGACGATATGTTTACATTCGACGTCGAGAAGGAGAAGTGGGCGCTCAAGCCCATGAACTGTCCCGGTCACTGCCTCATCTTCAAGCACCGCGAGCGAAGCTACCGCGAGCTCCCAATCAGGATGGCAGACTTTGGTATCCTCCACCGAAACGAGGCCTCCGGTGCGCTCTCCGGCCTGACCCGTGTACGCCGCTTCCAGCAGGACGACACCCACATCTTCTGCACAGAGGACCAGATTACAGAGGAGATCACCCAGCTCTTCGACTTCCTGCGCGAAGTTTACGGCAAGTTCGGCTTCACCTTCAAGCTGAAGTTGAGCACCCGACCCGAGGGCTTCCTGGGCGAGATCGAGACCTGGGACAAGGCCGAGGCCAAGCTGACCGAGGCCCTGAACCAATTCACCACCGGCGGCGGCGGCGCTTGGGAGCTCAACCCCGGCGACGGCGCCTTCTATGGCCCCAAGATCGACATCACCATCCAGGACGCCCTGCGCCGCGACTTCCAGTGCGCTACTATCCAGCTCGACTTCCAGTTGCCCCAGCGCTTCGAGCTCGAGTACATGACCTCTGAGGTGCGCCCGAAGACCGATAAGGAGGCTGCTGAGAAACCAAAGGAGGACAAGGAGAAGGAAAAGGAGAAGCACGACCGCCCCAAGGAGCTCGCAGAGGCAGAGAACGATGCCATCAAGAAGACCCCCGCGCCCCCGCCGGGATACGCCCGCCCTGTCATGATCCACCGCGCCATCTACGGCTCCTTCGAACGCTTCATCGGGTAAGTCCTCCCTTCCGCCTCCACACACATAGCCCTCCCTTGCTAACTCTCCAACCCAGCATCCTCACCGAGCACTTCGCCGGCCGCTGGCCCTTCTGGATCTCCCCACGCCAAGTCATGATCATCCCCGTGATGCCCGCCGTTAACCCCTACGTTTCCGAAGTCCAGGCCCTCCTCCGCGCCCAGGGCCTCCACGCCGACATCGACGTCTCCGGCAACACCATGCAGAAGAAGATCCGCACCGCGCAGCTCGCGCTGTACAACTTCATCATCGTCGTCGGCGCCGAGGAGCGCGAGAACAAGGCGGCGAACGTGCGGAACCGCGATGATCAGGAGAGCCAGAAGAGGGGCGAGGTTATTCCGTTGGATGAGGTGGTGAAGAAGCTGGTCGCGTTGAGGGACGAGCGGAGACTGGACAATAAGATTTAGATGGATGGAGCGTATGTAGAGGGACGTTTGCTGGAATGGGTGGTGTAAGTGATGTTCAGGGGCTTAGGCTTGATGAATGCATGTAGGAGTGGACACATCAGTGCAGTGCAACAGCAATCAAAAACACACAGTGCATCATATGTCCGAATTCTCATTACACCCATTTACGTACAGTCCCACGCCCAACAACACACACCCCAACCCCGCAAAAAGCCATATCAAAGGTATATTTCTCTGAAGCCAAGTCAAACCAGTAAAACCTCCCATTTCCTTCCCTCATACATGCATGGATAAATGCACGTAGCAAATCAAACAAAGTAAGCCGTATATGCATGACCTTGCATCGCAGCGTATCGTATAAGCAGAAGCAGAAACAGTCTGGAAACATGATGGTTTTGCAGGTGTGGGTGTGGGTGTGAGTGTACAGAGCGCAGCCGGCTAGCAGCCGAGTCCCATCCGAAGTCGTAAATCTATCGTACTACGCGTGCGAAACACAATGAACGGGGCGGGTCGAGCCCTACGTGCGGAGCCTGCCTTGTTCCTTTGCTTCTTTCACTTGTTCGAAAACCTGCGTTTTGCGTTAGCAGCGTCTCCCTCAAGAGTTGCGAGCCAGAACTTACCTTCAACATCTTCCTCCTCGCACCCAGCGCATTGACGCCGCGCTTCTCCAAGCCCTCGTCATCGAGCTCAACAAGCTCCTGCCACTTTAGATCCTTGAGATGATCAGTGTACTTGTGCAGACGCAGACTCCGGAGCCAGCTCGGGATGTCCTGGAGGAGGTTCGAGTCGGTCGGGTCCTCCGGGGGCTTCGAGCTGCCGCGACGTCCGCGTGGAGACCTGCCACGATTCATCTCAGAGTGGTCCGAGATGTAGCCGCCGTGGCCGTCGCCCAAGCCGATGCCGAATTGGCCGAGGTTCAAGGCGCCCATGCCGGTGTTTCCGAGAGGTGAGTTGCCGTAGTCTGCGCTGAGGAAGCCGTTCGCTTGCGGGGAGAGGAAGTTTGCAGTGCCTAAGCCCGCGCCCTGCATGGCGAAGCCGGGGGAGTTGGGGCGAGAGCGATGACCTTGCATAGCAGCGAGCTGTTGGGCCTGCAGAGCGGCTGCCTGTTGCGGCGTCAGGAGCTGGCCGAGCTCGTTGGTCATAACAAAGCTGTTTCCACCAGGAAGACCGGGGGACAAGGGACCGTTTCCAGATCCCTGGCCCTCGGAAGATCGAGCACGGCGGTACTTGCGCACATCGTCAAGCTGGATGCGGTTGTTGACGGTCGACAGAGCAGCAAGCTTCATGGCGGTCGCGTTGGCCACCATGTCAGCCTGGGTTTGAGACTGGCCAAAGTTGCCCACCATTGGGGTGCTCAGTTGCGACGCCCAGCTTCCACCGGGCGCATAAGAAGGCGAAAGGATAGGCATGGAACCGTCTTGGCCGGGTGCATTTAGCGTGGTGGTCTGCATGTTTCCACCATCGCCAGAGAGCGGAAGACGGGGCGAGCGCAAGCCTGCTGACGGAGGCGGGGCAGTGAACTGGCCCATTGCAGGCTGCTGTTGCGGGTGGCCTGAAGACTTGGGGCGCTGACCATCACCCCACGGCGAGGCCGGAACGGTGTTCTCGTTCTTGTCTTCGGGAGCGGAGATGATGGGAGCGGCAAGCGAGCTGCGGTCGCCCACAGTGCTGTTGCGGTTGGAAGCTGGGGCAATGCCGGTGATATCGGTGAACTCTGCCTTTTGCTTTGCGATGGCAGCCGCGGCGTCAGGGAACATGCGGCTGATGGTCGTTTGGTCGAGGCCAGAGTTGCGCTTCGCACCGGGGGATGGCGGCGGGCGACCGAGGCCCATCGAGTTGCGGTTCTCGTTGGTGCTCAACTTGCTCATGGCGTCACTCAGCTTCTGTGTCATCGGATCTGGTATGGGTCAGAAACTACGATTGATGGTGGTTTCAAGATCACTCACCCTTCTCGCCGAAGTTGGCGGGAGAAAGCACGCTGGACATGGGCAGGCTCTTGGACATCTGCTGCAGCACCTGGATGAAGAACCTAATCTGCACCTGGGTGGTCTGCTGGAGCAGTGCGTACAGAGCTGCGGTGCGCTCGGCCTCGCTCAGCACGCGGAACCACTGCTCAATGGCGCTGAGCTCGTCCTTGAAGTCCTGGTCGAGCGTGGCGGTCGCCATTTCCTCCAAGGTGGTTTCGTACTGATCAATGTCGGCGAGCCACTGCTGGGCGGCGCGCTCCATCTCGTCGGGGTTGCCAGATTGGGTGTTCTGGCGGCCAAAGTAGACCTCGGAGGCTGGGCGAATGCCACGGTTGGCGAGCGGGGAGGAAAAGCCACCCATGTCGGCGGAAGCACGCAGGTGGTGGCCGGAGCCGATGGTGTTGCGCGAGTTGGGCGGGCGCAGCGAGCTGGAGCCCTCTGGCGTGCTGTTTCGGTTGCCGGCGATGTTGGACATGGCGTCTCGGGCTGGGGCTTGCGTGGCCGAAATTTGGATTCTGGGAAAGTGGTCAGTGGCTAGTGTCTCAGCACGTCAGGAGCGAAAGGGCCGCACAGTAGATGGGTCGATGGGTCGATCTGGTTGCGACGCTAAGTGCGATCGAGTCTCCTGCAGTCCCGCTGGCCTCAAAGGAGCTCGATTGCGAGGGGAATCAGGGGACAGGCACGGTGAAGGCTGGCAGAGGCGATAGATGGAGGCTAGAGCTGGCGGGCGAGCACGAGCATGGGCGGCGGTAAGAAGAGAGGACGGAAAAATACCCAGGTACAGCGAAGGAAACGAAGAGAGGGTGAGGGGGTGAGGGGGTGAGGGGGAGAGGTGAGCGAGAGCGAGAGCGCAGGCCCGCGGGACTTGGTGGAGAGGCAGTGAATGCCTGCAGGGTGGAAAGACGGTTGGTTCTGCGGTGTGGCCAATGGCAGCTGAGCACACCTTAAACCCTGGCGCTCCACGCCTACGCCTACCGTCCTGGGGCCTGTTGCCGCCGTGCTCAGCTTTGAACAGACACACGCCCCAAACAGGCCAGACGCGGCCCGCGAAGGGCTGTTTCAATTTCACGAGCCGGTGCACGCCAGCCTTTCCTGCGCGGCCCCTTTCCTGTCTTCCATCTCATTGCGGGTGCCCTTAGTGATGACCATCACGCCGCTTATGTTGCACCTTGCCTGCACACTCGTACCTGGACTGGACGCGAATGCTGCTTGGATCGGACACGCATCGCATAGATCGTGTCCCAGGATAATCATTGTCCTGTCTCTCGGTCGTCTGAACCTCGACATGCTCCCCGCATCCACATGTTTTGTTCTATTATAGGACCGCGCGCGGGTGGCTGCGTTATAGCAGCAAGCAGCCTGCCGCGTCCGCTCGTACATCAACCCCGGCGTGCGGGATGCGGCGCCTTCACCCATAGACCACCCTGTATCACGTGACCCTTTGAGGGTATCCAAGAAACCCATTGTTTTCACCCGTAGACTACCTTGCGTCACGTGACCTTTTGAAGCTGTCTCCATCACCGTATCTGGCCCGAGATCGACGACACCATCACAGCCGCCTCGCGCTCCCAACTCCCCGCCGCGCCCGCCTTACCCTTGCCCGCCAGTGCGCCCGGCACCTGGCTCCCCCGATTCACACAATCCCTCACCGCATCCCGCACCCTGTCCTTGTTCGAGCGCAGGGTCCTTGCGGAAACCCCACCACGATGCATAATATCCTGCACTCTCGGCGCAAGATTTGACGCCAGCGAGCGCCAAAAGTATGACGGCAGCGAAGATGTGTCGAGCGCATGCAGCAGCGGTTGCAGAAAGTTGCTCGGTGCCTCCTCATCCGGGCGAGAGGACTCGTTTGCAATGGGTTGCAGCAGGGGATGCGCCGGAGGTTTGGTAGACTCCAAAAGCGTTTCGAGAGCCAGTATGTTTTGACATCGGGCCGAAATTTCGAGGAGTGTCCGGTCGAGGGTCGGAAGGGTTGCGAGTGACCGCGCGAGAGATGCCAATGAAGACTTTAGCTGTGTCTCAAGGTAATCCCGCAGTGCGCTCAGTAGCAGAGTTGGCGAAAGCGCTGCAGCATTGGCAGGGACAGGCGACAGTAGGTATAGGGTGAGCAGAGCAGATGTTGTCCGTGACTTTGTGTCTTCCGTTTGTGCGAACGTAGATGAGGAAGACTGGCCTCCCGACGTGAGCAGGGACGACATGGAGAACTCTTTGACCACCTGCTGTGCTCTCGAGACAATGCTTCTCTCGCCAGGACTGACCAGCTCGTTCTTCAGTGCATTGACAACATTCACCTTGTCCAGTCCCTCTCCTTCCTCTCCTGGGCGTGAAGCCGCAAAGATCTGTCGCAAGGACAGCAGCGTGTCCGCCGACCGAACCATTGCCCTGTGATCTTCCTTCTTTGCGCTCCCAACCCCGCCAACCTCGGTCATGCGCACTTCCAACTGCCTTCCCAACATAAGACACCGTGCGACTGCCCTGCCCATCTTGACCGTCTGGCACAAGCGTTCGGCAGTCACACGGACCTGTTCTGCCACCTCGTATCGCTCAATGACCTCCTTCTCCAGCGCCTTGTACGACTCGGTCAAGCTTGCGACCTGCCCCTCCACCTCCTCCAGTATTCGTCCACTGGAAGCTGCATGGTCTCGCGTGTAGTCTAGCAGCGGAAGCGCAGACTTGGTCGTAAGCGTGTCAATTTGCGTGTCGATGTCCTGGACGTCGAAGAGCACGCGCGAGAGGGGTGTAGATAGGTCTAGTGGAGTGTCCGAGGGGTTGTTCGTTGATAGGACCAGCGTGTTCGCGAATGCTGTCGCAGAGAAGTCGGGGTCGAGGAATTCTTCATAGTCGATGTACGACGGCTCGCCGTCTGACATGGTGCAATCTTGGGTTGACTCGGAGGTCCGCCGCGCTCAAAGTGCGGTTGTTGTCCCGCGTTGCTTGGCGACAAGCAAGGGTCTAGCTCAGTGCTCCCATGTCCATTCCCCGCAACTCACCCCAGCTCAACGCACTCTTCTCCGAGAAGCGGTGCTCCCAGCCGCCACAATGCCTACCAAAATGCCCGCACCCTCGATACGCATACCAATTGAGCTTCTGGCCCAACCGTCATTCAGCCAGTTCGGCACCGTGATCGAGAACCCCGCACATTCACCGCTCCCTCGCTCACAGCTCGGTCCCCTCCCTACTACCGTTTCCGCAAACCAAGGCTCCGCCCTCAAGATCCTCGATGTCACGCACATGTCGAACCTGTACAGCCTCGCGCCCTCTAAGAAGCCCGCGAAAGCAATAATGAACATGTTTGTCTGCGCGCCGCGAGACCTAAGACCGCACGAGCCTAGCGAGAGCATGCCGAGCAGCTGGGGCGACTTGGACTTTGACGAGGACGACTACGGCAATGCGGACAGAGAGCTGTTTGATGTGCGGATCCTCGAGCGCCATCCATTTACTACACAGACGTTCATCCCAATGGGGCTGGGTGTGCAGGAGAGACACACGCAGTATCTAGTCATTGTCGCGCCAACGTTGCCAGCCTCCTCGTCGAGATTACACATCGGGAGGCCGCCGCCATACCCGACGCCCAAGCCTAAGAAGAAGAACAGCATCAAGGACATCCTCGCTCGCGCGCGACCAAGTCCGTTCACAAACGAGAACGCGCCGCCGCCGAGCCAGTTCTCGCGCTTACACCCCTCTGCGCGACCGAAAGGGCCCGGTCTCCCAGACTTGAAGAACATACGAGCATTCATTGCTACAGGAAACCAGGCCGTAACGTACGGCGCAGGGACGTGGCATGCGCCCATGGTGGTAATTGGCGCGCGGCCAATCGACTTCGTAGTCGTGCAGTTTGCGAACGGTGTGGACATTGAGGACTGCCAGGAGATCGAGCTAGAGACGAGCAAGACTGCTGAGGAAGGTATTGTAGTCATGGTGGATTCGGATTCGAGTGGAAAGGTGCAGGTCCAGGCTGGAGTTGGCAGTGTGAAAGCGAAGCTGTGATCTTCAAACCGAGTATGTCGCTTCGTCTCATTCTAGTGCTGCTGGTACACAGGTTTGCATGTAGTCTTTTAATCGTAATTAAGTCCGCCTCATGTGAAAAGCAGGCGTGCAATGCTCATAGGGGTTTCCGATCTTCATGACCGATTTCTCGGCTTTTCTGTACGCTTACTGTCCTCTGCCTGCTGCCCAGTCTACGACAGCTAGCACTTCATCCGGAATTTGCAGATGGCCCTGACGACATGATTTGCTCCAATCCGTCCGGCACCTATTCCGCTACCCAATTCCTGGCAATACTCATCCGCTTCCATACCGGCCTTTAGAAAAGCTTGAGATGCTGCTGCCCTGCCAGTCTGATTTTAATGACGAAATCACTCTGTTGGAGCGCATTCGCCCATTTA
The DNA here is from genome assembly GCA_010093485.1 of Karstenula rhodostoma CBS 690.94. Lineage (NCBI taxonomy): Eukaryota > Fungi > Ascomycota > Dothideomycetes > Pleosporales > Didymosphaeriaceae > Karstenula > Karstenula rhodostoma. The sequence goes on from MU001501.1 coordinate 319,517, forward strand.
TTGAATTACCCGGACTAAAGAACGTGTATTGCACCTCTGGAATATACGAACCCGAAGACTATGAGTATTTGGACGAGAGGATGCATATCGTCCATGCACCGGGTTGGATCGGTCACCCCACCATATTTGAGGCACATCGGGGATGGGGAACGCTGGAGCTACGGAGGTTAGAACTCTACAACTCGTGCCTCAGTCCCCACGACTGAGATATGATGTCAATGAACTTGAGAGTGCTATCAAAGGCTTCGAAAACTTCGCGGCACTGGAAAAATTGGAGACGGATGTCCTATTGTTTACGGATACGTTTAGGAAATACGATCTCCCTCACCCTTTGGCTAGCATGCTGCCTCCCAGCATTCGCAGGGTCAAATTGCACCACTACGGCCAGAGTTTCCCTATAATAGGGATATATTTACCTAGATAGATATATTATATCCCTATATAGGTATATTATATCCCTATATAGAGAAACTTTAGTTAAAATAGGTAATAAATCTTATAAATAGGGAAAAGTTTCCCTCTTTAAGTATAGAATATCCCTAGAAGGGATATTTTATATAATAAAATATATATAATTTTATATTTTTATACTATAGTCTTCTTTTATACTAATAGTAACTATTAGTATAGTAATAATATATATATAAAAAATAAAAATCTATTATCTTCTTTAAAAATATATATTTAAATACTACTATATATATATACTATTTACTACTAGTATAAGAGCTTATTATCTAGCTTTATACTAATAGTTATTACTAGTATAAGAGTTTATTATTTAGTTTTATACTAATAGTTATTACTAGTATAAGAGTTTATTATTTAGTTTTATACTAATAGTTATTATTAGTATAAGAGCTTATAGATATATAAAGACTTTAAGGTAAGTAAATAATTACTCCTAAAAATATATTAGTCTCTAAATAGTAGTAATAGTAAAAGAGAAAAAAGGAGAAAGAACTAGTAAAAGAGAAATATATTAATAAATTTACTATTATACTTCTAGTAGTAGTAATAATAGTAGAAAGGGAAAAGAGAAAACTATAGTATTATAGTTAACTATCTAAAATAAAATATAAATTTACTTAAAGTATAAAAATAATTACTTAAATATATATTTTTATTAATATACTCTTATAAGTTATACTAGTAAAAATAGGTAGTAATAATAGTAGTCTCTATATAATCCCCTTTTTATAAATCTATACTTTATATTACTAGATATATAGAGGCTTTAAAATAGGTAAGTAATTACCTTTAAGGATTTATTAGTCTCTAGGTAGTAGTAGTAGTAAGGAGGAAGAAAAAATTAATAAAAGAAAAATATATTAGTAGATTTATTACTATATTTCTAATAGTAGTAATAAGTAAAAAATTATATAGTTCCTTTATTATAAATTTATACTTTATACTACTAGATATATAGAGGCTTTAGAGTAAGTAAGTAATTACCCTTAAGAACTTATTAGTCTCTAGATAGCGGTAGTAGTAAGGGAGGAGAGAAAGCTAATAAAAGAAAAATATATTAGTAAATCTACTACTATACTTTTAGTAATAGTAATAATAATAGTAGTAAAGAAAAGAAAAAAGGAAAAGAAGAAGGGAAAACTATAGTATTATAGTTAACTACTTAAAATAAGATATAAATTTATTTAAAATATAGGAAATATATCTAATAGCTAATAAATACTAATTAAACTTAACTAGTATAGTATTATATATCTATATAGTAAAGTCTAGATTTTTATTTACTAGACTATACTTATTTTATATTTTAGTAATAGAGCTTATTATACTATTTCTAATTAAGTATAGCTATTTAAATATATATATATTACTCTTATTAATATACTTTTATAGATTATACTAGTAGAGATAGGTAATAGTAGTAGTAAAGAGGGGGGTACTAGTAAAAGAGATATATATTAATAAATCTACTACTATATTTCTAGTAATAGTAATAATAGAAAGGAAGAGAAGAAAATTAGTAAAAAAAAAGTATATTAATAGATCTACTACTATATTTCTAGTAGTAGTAGGGAGAAAAATATTAGTAAAAGAAATATATTAATAGATCTATTATTATATTTCTAGTACTAGAGAGGAATTATAACTCCTAAGTTAATATTTCTATATAATTAAATATATAGAATATACTATAAGTTTATATAGAGATAATACTATTATTAATTTACTAAAACTAATAAGGAATAGAGCTTATTTAGAGGTATTTTATTTTTTTACTACTATATAGATAGGTTAGTTTTATTAAGAGGTTACTTATAGAGAGATTATTTAATAGCTATAGAGTTTCTTATAGGTATAAATATATTAGACTACTCCTCTTAGCTTTATTATAGTATAATTATTTTTTTTTTTTAACTTTAATACCTTTTATCTTATATACTTACTAATAAAATAGTAATACTAAGATTTCTCTTTAGTAATATTAATTCTTTAGATATAAACTCTCCTTAAAATATATCTAATAACTAATCTAGTATAAATAAAAGGTAGCTCTAAAATATCTAATAAAATATTCTTTTATACTAATATATCGCGTACTATATAAGAGCTATATAGGAATAAAAACTTTAATACCTCTAAATATTATTATAGATATCTAAGGAGAAGTATAGAAAAGGTATATTATAGCCTAATAGATATATTATTAGTAGAGGTATAAAACTTTATTTCTAGCCTTAGTTACTAGTAGTACTAGTAATATATTTCTAGCCCTAGTAGCTAGTAGTAAAAATACTATATTACTAGCTCTAGTAGCTAGTAGTAATAACTATATATTTCTAAATCTTATTATAAATTTCTAAGGGGAGGTATAGAAAAGATATATTATTAATAGAAATATATAGTTTTATATTTAGTTTTAGTTACTTATAATACTAGTACTATATTACTAGCCTTAGCTATAATAATAGTTCTACTACTATTTTACTTTAGTATAGAATATTATATATATATTTCTAACCCTAAATTATATATAAGTATATATTAAATTAATAGTTTTAACTCCTCTTCTATTTAGGCCTATACCCTTTTATCTAAGCCTTCTCTTACTAGATCTTTTTATTTACTATATAGTAGAGTTTTTTTATAGCCTACCTAGCTTTATTTAGTAGAAGGTATCCCTTCTTTTTTAGTATTTTAACTAGTAATATTATAGGCACTAATATCTTAGTATCTATAGGCCCTAAAAAGGAATTTTATAGTAGTAAGAATACTAGTATAGGTACTAGTACCTATACTAGATTAAATAAAGATAAAGATAGTACTAATAATAGTACTAATAATAAGGGTATAGGTATAAAACTATAACTACTTAGTATATTACTTTACCTATAGTATAAAGGGTTAGGCTTATAGTAATATAGGTATAGATATAAATATAGAACTATATCTACTTAATATATTACTCTATTTATAGTATAGAGAATTAGACTTATAATAATATAGATATAGGTATAGATATAGAATTATAGTTATTTAATATATTATTTTATTTATAATATAGAGAATTAGACTTATAGTAGTAATAATTAAATTATCTATAATAATATCCTTTATAGTAAGTAAAATAGTAGTAGTAAGAGTAAAAGTAAATAGTAATAGATTCTTACTACCTCTTCTTAAGGGAGGGGGTATTACTCCCCTCCCTTAGATATTATAATAGGTATAGAGACTAGAATAATATTAGATATTAACTATTTTAGAATAGGACTATTTATAGATATTCTAGATAGAATTAAAATACTTAGAGTTAAATAGTATAATTATATATATTAAAGAGAAGAAAAGTAACTACTTAGTATATATCTAAATATAAACTTATCTATTTACTAGACTACTATTTATATATTATTATAGTAACTATATTAGAAAAGTATATTTAGTAACTAGTACTAGAAATATACTACTAATATTACTAGTAGTTAAAACTAGTTATATATATAAGGAAAATTACCTAGTCTAATAGTCTAGCTATAATTTATAGTTATTAGGGAACTATATAGATTACTATATAATTAACTAGTATAGACTAGCTATAATTAGCCTATATATAATATAATTATAGCTAGTCTATACTAGTAAGAATAAAGAGGATAGAAAGAAGAGAGTATATAAATAATTAAAGGAGTATTTAAGGGACTAGTAATACTATATAGATTACTATAGAATTAATTAGTATAGACTAGCTATAATTAGCTTATATATAGATATTTATAGCCTATCTAGATAAGGGAGAGGGATAGAATAAAAAGGATAAAAAGGGTAAAAGTAAGGGCTAGTAGTCTAGTACTATAAAGAATAGCTTCCTACTTCTAAAAACTATATAATTAAAGACTACTCTTTAAAAGTAAAATTAATAGTATATATTATATTATTAAATATTAATCTATACTAAAGTACTTAATATATAGATAAGGGGGGTATTTATAGGGCTAGTAATACTATTAGAACTAATAATATAGAGTAGTCTACTTTCTTTACTATTAGCCTACTTATCTCTACTATAAAATTAACTAGTATAGGCTAGCTTTTCTATAGTAGAGATAAGTAGGAGAGGATAAAAAGAAAGAAAAGAATAAAAAGAAAAAAAAGTATAAATAGTTAGGGGAGCCCTAGAGTAGAAGTTTAGGGGGATATCTATAAGGCTAGTAATACTACTAGTACTAGTAATATAGATAAATTATTTTCTCTACCCTTAGCCTACTTATCTCTACTATAGGATTAGCTAGTATAAACTAGTTATAATTAGCCTATATATAATATAAATTATAGCTTAACTAGTAAAAAAAAAAATAAAAAGGGTAAAGAGAGTATTTAAAGAATACTTAAGTATTATTATTTCTAATTATAGTCTTTAAACTAAACTATTTATACTTAAGTTATTAAAAGTTCTTTCTTTAGCCTACTTATTATCTTAATAGCTATATAGTTAGAGACTACTCCTTAGAAATAAAATTAATAGTATATATTATATTATTAAATATTTATTTATACTAGAGTATCTAATATATAGGTAAGGGGAGTACTATTATATAGATAAAGGGGGTACTTAGGGGAGTACTTAGGGGTTCCTAGGGGAAGGTATTAAAGGGCTAGTATACCTAAGCTATAGAGATAGTAGAAGGGGGAAAGCTAAGACTAGAAATATAATTAAGGCTAGAAATATAATACTAGTATTATTAGTAGTTAAAATTAGTCTATTTTATAGAATTACTAATATAAGCCTATATATTACCTTTAGAAACCTAATACTAATAATATAGAGGTTAATAAATAAGAATAGCTCTTTATAGTAGAGTAAATTAAAATAACTATATTTAATAATAAGCCTATAGACCCCTTTTAGAAAACTAATACTAATAATATAGAGGTTAATAAATAAGAATAGCTCTCTATAGTAAAGTAAGTTAAAATAGCTATATTTAATAGTAAATTT